>JASSRZ010000002.1:2851561-2882861 GCA_032164315.1 Malacoctenus gilli
CTCTCTCTCTCTCTCTCTCTCTCTCTCTCTCTCTCTCTCTCTCTCTCTCTCTCTCTCTCTCTCTCGCTCTCTCCTCCTCTCTCTCTTTCCCTCCCACCCTCCTCCCGTCTGTTCTGTATTAATCCCTTCGCTGTGACACTCTGTGATGATGTCACTTTACCTCTTCATGTATCATGACTCTTCAAGGGGAACCAGCCCGGTTTGTTGCGAGCACCGGGGTTTCCCGCCATCTCCCTTTAGTCACTTTCATGTCATTCCCGATTTCTTCACGACGCGCTCATGCTGCTTCGCCGCCTTCCTTCTTCCCCGACATCACGTCCCTCCTTTCTTTGTCGCTCCGAGGAAAAACAAAGGACCAAAGAGGAAAAATGTGCTTTTGTAGATTTGCTGACTAAAGACACAAAACAAAAAAACACATTTGGAGAGAAAAAGTTTCTTTTCAGCCTGAAATATATATTTTCTCAGGACATTATTCATCTCATCAGGTTCTTGTGTATCAGGGGTCAAAGCCGCAGATATAAAGTTGCATCGAGCGAATAAAAAATGGACGAGGGCGGCTCAGTTTTCTCATACACAATGCAGGAATGATATTACACCAATACTTTTGTTGGCAGGGAATTCAAAACTCATATTAGAAGCATTTTCTAACAAAAAGCCTTCATGTAGGTGATTGATCAAGTGGCGGGATGAGTCAGACATGTGGGCTGTTACATGATCTATTGTTGGCTTAACCACTGCTCATTCATCAGGAGTTCATATGAAGTCACGGCGCCGCACCAAACTAAATGCGTTTTTTTAAGGATGCAAATTTGTTTTGTTTTACAAACGAATGCAAACTAATTGTTTTATTTCTCTGTTATAGAGGAAGAAATACATGATGTTGTGCAAGTCACCGGAAAAACAGGGACAAAAGTTTTTATTTGAATTGGAATCATAAGAAGCGTCAGTTGAGGGCATCAAAATAAAACGAGCAGAGGAATCGACACATAAGTGTAGATCGATAGTGGCGGGAAACTCGCACTTTGCCTTTTATCGGTTTTAAAATGGCAAAAAGAGGTGAAATATCACCTCCAGTTTTGTTGAAGTTTGAACTTTGACCTCCTTGTTTGTTCCACTCGACGCTCAGGAGTCTCGTCAATCAATAACATGAATAAAACACCGTCCAAAGTTTTTCTTCTCCGTCCTTTTGTGTTGTATCTTCTGAGAGAAGCGAGACGCCGAACTCCCCTGGAGGAACTTCTGCTCAACAACAGCGGCGTCAGCGTTGAGCTCGCGGCTCCGTGTCCAAACACAAGCCGGGGCTTTGAATCAACTCTTTTTCTCTTCGCTTCTCCTGGAACCTCGAGGATAATCTTCCTCCTTCGCACCTGCGCTGGGAAACCTCCAGATTGTCGGAGGAAGCTCGCTGTTTTTTGGGGCGTGAGGTTGTTTCTGCGGCTCGCACGTGTCGCCCACGGCGCGCTACATCGGGAGGACCGTCGTTAGCGGGGAGACGGCGGAGGGGAGGCCGTCGCGTTGGTTGGATGTCTGTGTTGAGCTACAAGCAACCCGCCGAGCATTTTATCGGCTGTGCAACCTGGCCGGATGGCATCCTCTTGGCATGCCACGCTTGCGACTGGCCGCTTGGCCGGTGGCCCGGGGATATTTGGCCGAATCACCCCCCTCCCCCCTAATTCCCTTCTTCACTCCTCTCTCTCTCTCTCTCTCTCTCTCTCTCTCTCTCTCGCTCTCGCTCTCTCTCTGGCCCTGGCTCTCCCTCGTTCACACTCGCTGGCCTCTTGCCTAAGGACGACTGCAGTGCTTTGTGTGGCCTAGCGGGCCTCTTTATCCCGGTTTCATGGCCGTGGCTGGTAGGAAGACACAAACCATGATAGCTGCGACACAACAGCACAATTATACAACATAGTCAGTCACTCACTGGCCTTTTTGCAATGCATGAGGCCCCGACTATCAGCTGTGACTTACCAAGGCACCGGTGTAATTCAATTGTGGCGATGGCCTTGGGCGGTGCAGACTCAGGGGACGCACAACAGCTTATTATCCGCCTCTCTGACTGTCTATCAAATTGATAGCTCACTCTCAGTGGCATCTCATTGACATTGTGTTGAATGTCCTGTGTCTGCCCTGCCTAATTGAACACAGAATTACCCTATTTGGACACGCTTAGCAGAATGGAGCTTAACGAACGTTGGAAAATAGAAGTTGAGATCGGAGCTGACCTCTGGAACGCACTCCGTACACAAAAACGCGGGTGGCGGCGGCGGCCACACAGATTATCTGAGAAGGGAGGTGGAGCGAACGCTTTGTAATCCGTCAAACGCTCGCTGGCAAAGCAAAACACACAAACTTGATGGCCGTTCCTAATGTGCGGCGTGAAGCGCTTTATTTTTATACCGGAGCAGATGGAAGAGTCCAAATGTGTACAAATCTAATTACTTTTTAAAAGGGTTAAACCCCGGTCAGTAGATTTCAGTAGATGAAGTCAGAGTTGCGTATAACTTAGGTTGATTAAGGGGCAGCAAAGTGGGCGGGGCCTGTCCAAAGAGCGTGAGAAACCTGGAAAATGCAAGTTACCAAGTGATTGAGCGCAAAATGCTACAAAGTACAAAAAAAGAACGTGTTAAAAACATTTAAAGATAAAAGAGTAAAATAAGTTAAAGAATTTGCTCTTCGAAGTCACATCATAGAGCAATTACAAAAGATACAACAGGAATGCAAAAGCCTCAGCACTAATGTGAAAGCTGGACACTGATACAAAGACCACAACACATTTGCAAAAGTCCCCACAGGAGTAAAAAAGTGATAAGAAAAAAAGCCAGAACCACAGAGTTGGCTACAAAAAGTACGACGACGCAAATGCTGCAGCATTTTTGCAAAGCACAACAGAAGTCCAAAAGCTGCAACACTTGTGCAAGAATCACGACTCAGACGCAGAAGCTGAGCTGGTGGGTGTTTCTTTTTTTTCCTTTTTAGCACTGACTCCCCTGGGCCACCGTAGGTGATTATTTTGGACTCGTTTGTGTTACTTAGTGAAAGCGTGTCGGGTGCGGTGAACACTGGGAGGTTTGGAGGCAATCTGAAGGATCCAGGACCACTGCGGAGCCTCCGAGCGCTCCTGCAGGCTGGGCGGCGCTTTATCATTGTTTGTGGAGTGAAGCCTGCTGCTAATGAAGCGTGAATCAGTGGAGGAGTGGCGGTCTGATAATTTTATTGATTCCAAGGTGCACCAAATCACTCCTTCTGGCCTCAGTGTGGCCACACATGCATCGTGCCTGGCAGAGAGCTGTCGTCCATTAAAGAAATGGGAGATGTGCTTATTCACCTCCTTTGGATCAGACAATCGATAACACTCTGGAGTTTGTACAGTCGTACGCTGTGTGTGTCGCCGCAGCCAACACACTCTACAAACCAACCGGACACAAAACGGAAAGGAGACGCTGATATAGGTGCAACATTTGGATTATTAGCGAGAACATGTTTGGAAATTGTCCGATTTCAGTGCAAAAAAATATTTAGGTTTAAAGGCGAGCGAATGTTTCATCGTTCCAGCTATTTTCTGCCACTTTTTTTTCCAATCTGCAAGCCATTTTTATGAAAATGCTCATTTGTTTTCACCCACTATTGACTGTTTTTATTTGACTAAATCTAATTATATTTTAGTATATTTACCCTTGTATTTGGCTTCACTTTCATAACAATCTGGTGTTGCGAGCTAACTTTTTGGACACGTTTCTTATTTTAACCCCCCCCCCAAAGAAAATCTTATCGTGTATCTTTACAAACTATGTAATTTTCTGTATATTATATATGTTTTTTTTTAATTTTTTTTTATTTTAGCTTGTAGCATTTTTGAAAAATTTCAACTACTTTTACAAGAACAGTCAAAATGCAAGCTCAATAATCATCCTAGTTGTTTTTAACCTTTCCATCAAATGCCGTTTTGCGAAATATCGAGTCTAAAATATTGACTGTTGCGTGTTGTTGATGAAATAATGAGTCCTGATGTAGCTGTGTTTATAAAGTAAAATAAAAACAGTCCACACTGAGCTCTGCTGCTCCTGTAAACGCTTCCTGGATCTCACAGCGTGATTCCACCTCTCAGTTGGAGAGTTCGTATCTTTATGTAATCTTCTGTATCACTGCAGCTTCTGTAGTGCAGAAAAATCTGTGCAGCAGCAGAACAGTTGGCAACGCTTCTGAGCACGTTCAAATGGCTCTGCTGCCCCCTGCTGGTGGAGGGTGACGATGCATGTTGAAGCCCGCAGCCCTGCAGGATGAACGTGAGCTGAGCATAGACTCGTTTTCTAGTTTGCTACACCCTTGCACTCATGCCTGCACGCACAGACACAGACCTCCAAACACGCAGTTATTATTTTATTGTTATTCATCTTCATCTGATCTTTTTATTTTTCGCAATCATGTATTTTTTTTATTAGATGAAATTATTTTATTCAGTTTGATTCTATGTACTATCATTTTGAGTCCGATTTTTGTTTATCTTGTTTATTTAGTCGTTTAATTTCTTGTTTTTTGACCTTGAGAGAAACCTAAATTAACGTTCCCAACGCAGACCGGCTTTTCTTTACTATTTTACATTTTCTCTGTGATTATAACACAGTAAAAAAAGAAAAGCTAAACCAGCTTGTATACATTCCAAACAATATATTCTTAGCGTGGGATTGCCGCATTTACTTGCTGTGGCTGCGTTCTTCCTGCAGATGGAGCCAAATACTAAGTCATAACCGGTCAGCCCCTCGTCGGTTTCACTCTACAGTCTCTCCTTGAAACACGCAGTGGAGTATCATCAGAGTTCAGCCAGCGTTGGACTGTGTCCACGTTTGGTGACAGATTACAGCCCGAAAGCGATGCGTCTCCAAAACAACGTGCATCATGTCGACGGCGGGCGAGGAAATTGACTCCCAAACTGCGCCGTGATGGACCGAGTCTGGGGTCTAATTGTCGGGCTAACGGGGGTGCACAGACACGTGCACCTGCACTGTATGAAAGCTGACAGAGCGGCGTGCCGCCTGGCAGCCGAGGAGGTGTCATTATGCGTCATCTCAGGTGCTATATGTGTGTTTGTATGCAGGCGTGCGCTCGCCACAACAAAGATAGCATTCACCATTCCTGCACAGCAATTACATTTCCCCTAAGAAAATTATCCAGATGGGTTTGAAATATGCAACAATTTGTTTGGTCATTAAGACGCCTATTCAGAACTGCTTTTGCTTGTAATTATAACAAACTAGGCAGTATGCCATGTCACTGATGCATTCCCTTGTGCTCAGAAGTAATTTTCCTTTCCTCGGGGAAAAAAGCTGCCTTGTTCTGCCTCTTCCTTTTTTCCTTTAATGTTCAGCCCACGTCCATAACTACGAGCCGCTGGAGCGCTGCGAGCATTAAAAACCTGGGGAAGTGCTTCCAAAGTTTGTGGCGACAACAAACACGCTTTCAGCCAGATTCCTGGGTGTCAAAGCTGCAGGATGACCTTGCGAAGTGTGAAAAAAAAAGATGACAAAGAAAACATTATCCCTCACATTCCTGTCCGCTCAGCATGCTCGCTTATCATTACAATAACTCCCCGACGGTTTTCGATACGTAGGAAATTCAAAGACTTCCACAAAGCAGAGAAACGGAGTTTAGCTGACGCGTCTCAGTGTTTATGTTGGCGCCCAACGCTTCCACCGCACACCTGTCCTAAAACGGACTAGCTTCACCAGCAAGCTGCTCAGTTCACGTGAAAGACACACAGGAGCTGTCAGGAAGTTGAAGTTTTCTCGGAAAAGTTTCATTTTCTTTTGCAATTTCACAGCCAGTGAGTCCAAACGTGTCCCAGCAGCTCCGCTCATCATGGTCCCGAGCGGGTTGGCAGCAAGCTTTAAACGTGACCGATGTTCCTAATTTGGCCTCGAGGGGGCGTGCGTTTCGAGTGGGGTTAAAACTCGTAACGGAAACTGAACAGCAGGTGGCAGATCGGCAACATGGTAGCTAGCAAGCTATTCGGTCTCTCGCAAATGAGCATCAACACCACAGGTGAAGGTGCGCCTGTAATTGCACATTTACAACATGTATTTCTATTTTTTCCAAAGAAAATGAGGAAAAACTTTGAATATATTTGTATTTAGATGTAAGTGTGCAGCAATGTTTTGTTATAGTGACCAATAAAGCTGCAAATCTGTCATCCAGAAGTAAAATATAGCGACATACGTGCTCCGGCTTTACAAACAGTCTCTTTGTTTGGAACAAGCATTTAATTGGAGACGGCTCATGAAACAAAGCAGGTGCGCTCGTATGTCAGGACCCCAGGATGCAGCTTTAAGCTTCCCACAAGCCTGCGCTCCTCACGAAGGACATGCTGCGTCCTCCCCGGCTGGAGTGCATGTGACAGTCTGTCCTGAGGTGTGCAACCTGGCCCAAAAGCAAAACCAACTGGCCGAGCTGCGTTCAGTCCGGATCGCGTTGCCGCGAGCGAGAAAACCAGCCTCGTTTTCACAACGTGTGGTGAGATTCGATGTAAACAGAGTGAAATATAAAGCATTAGATCCTAATAATACTCACAATTCTGAACTTTTAGTCCCGAAAACATTTTAATTTGAAAAGAAATCACAACAGAGACACAAAATCCTTGATAAACAATCGGCAAACTGTGTTTTTCCCCTAATCTGCCATATTTTTTCTATATAGTTGTGAAATCAATGGTCACTAAACACTTTTTTTTTTCTTGTTTTTTTGGGATTGGTCGCAAGTGAATGTGGGTGTGGCCGAAGTGGCGTTTTCTACTAAAGGCCATGCAGCGATGAATCCAGTTCAGGGCTTTTTTGGGTTCCTATCGGCTAGCGTAGCGATAGCTGACATCTGCTGTTCACTTGTGTCTCTTACGGCTCCTTTTACTGAAACAGTGACACCCAGTGGACAGACCAGGTACAGACGTCACTGTTGGACTCCGTCCGGCCGCTTTTGGACCTCAGGCTGCACGTTTGACTCCTGTATTGTAAAGTTTTTGACCAGGAAATTGCACAATGGTCTTTTTCTCTATCTGTGGCATTTCCGGTGAAGGACACGTCTTTTTACAGCGTCTTCCTGAAGTTCACCTCCACTTGCTAACCACGACAGTTCAGGTGATACAAAAATATATTCTGCACTCATATGAAGCTGGAACAGCTTGACATGCAGCCAGAACAAGAGTTATATAATCTGTGCATGACGGAAAAGGAGAAAAAGCTCCTTTCGGTTACATTTCAGCCACTTCCAGCTGAGAAATCGGGTGCTAAAAGCTTCGGCGACTTGTTTTGGAAGATTTTGTGCAAAAGAGGACGATTTGGAGGATTTGAGGTCCTGGACAAGGAAAAAGGAGCGCCCGAGGCGGTCTGCCGCTGCTGTCACATCTTGTCTGCATACCAATATTTCACCTGCATTATTGATTGCAGTACTTTGCATCTTTTAGTCCTTTTTCCAGCCACAATAGGCCCATAAAAAACATCATGCATTATGAATGGTGACACAAGGCCCCGTTCTTAAGAGCCTTGCAGGGGGCACGAAAACATCCTAAAAATTGATGTGTTGAAGTTACGGCGTGAACCTTCGTGTCTGCCGTCTGTCTCTGATGATCTTAGAGCAGCTGTGCACAAACAATCCGGGCGGGCGGAGGCGGCGCTGCCGCCGCACGGAGGTCGCGGGCGCGGTGGCTTAGCCGCAGGAAAACCGTCTTGAGGAGGTTGTTGTTTGACTATTTCCAGATCTGTTGGGTTCAAAATAACTCGAAGAGAAAAACAAAACAAACAAAACTGATCCATCCACTTATATATCCGTCATCTGTCCTCGGTTTCAGCTTCCATCATGAGATAAATGTAAATTCTCTCTTTTGTTTCTTCTCCAGAAAACGATCTGTGACTTTGACGCACCCATTGACGTTGTTTTTGCCACGGTAGCAGTTGGCTTAGCTGCGGTTCGTTATTTTTGCTATAAGTGGACCAACAAACAACAAGCAGTGTTTGATTTGCTCGGTAGAAATGAGTGTTTCCCCCAGAAAAAGTCCAGGAAATGAGCTGGACTCTTTCCAGAGTGGATTCTTCCGCAACCTTCATGAGACTGAAGTGGGGGAAGATGCTCCGGTGTCGGTGTTTCCATCAGATCGCTGAAAATCACAAAGGGATTCAATCTTTAGACGGATTTCGACCAGTACATATTGGTCCTTTTATTCCGGTACAGTCGAGAAGAAGAGATGCTTCTTTTGCAGTTTGAGAGAAATCGCTACTGATCCATCTAGCATTCATGCGTTCGTCGACTCTTCCAATGGATTTGAAGCTTCTCGTCAATCGTCCGCTTCTTCGCATTTTCATGGACTCGATTATCTGTCAATCATTTGAACAAACATCAATAAGTTTCTCATGGATTCAGACACGTGTCCAATGGTCCATTCATTCATTCAACTCCACTCTGACCAACTAAACAGATCAATTAGAAGCAATTACGGACAAATAATCCATAATCAACGTTCCCAGACAGCTTCGATTAATTAACCCTGCAGAAGCCAACAGTTGTTCCAACATCAGGCAGGAATGTGGAGGTTGTTCCTCGTGACATACAAAACACTGACTTGCATCAGCCGGGATTTGTTCCTGTTCAGCACCGGCCGTGGTACAGAAATGAATCACTTCTCGTCTCCACCCGACGAGCAAACAGGAACCAGGAGGACGAGCGGACGACCTTTCGGCCGCATCGGGGGATCCGCGCAGGCGACGGTGGTCAAATTAGCGAGACATGAAAGACGGCGAGGGTTCAGTATTAATGACGCGATGGAGGGAGAGTCGCGTCTCTGGGTGCTCGATTCTCGGCACTGCAGGTCAAGTCCAGAACATTCCCTTTGATTTCTCCCACCGGATGCTGAAGCGAGTCTGTTTTTATGAGTCGTAACATGATTTCACCGCAGTGCTCCACGTCCACTCAATCATCTGACACACTTACATGTCACATGATCACGTTTCACGTGTTCTGGAAGCATAAGAAGCCTTTTTGCAGGTCTGACTTCAACTCCAACGATCCCGTTCATTTATTGGTTCAACCTTTTCATGCATCCATCATCCAACCATCTAACATCCAGTATTGCAAGAAGCCCAAGATTCTAACCATCCATGCATGCATCCATTCATGTAATCATCGTCCAGTCGTCCATTCCTCCATTACACATCCAATCATTCATCCATACATTTGTCAGTTTGAGTCCATTCATCCAGTCACCATTCATCCAAACCCTACTGACTCATCCATCCATCCATCCATCCATCCATCCATCCATCCATCCATCCATCCATCCATCCATCCATCCATCCATCCATCTCTCCAGTTATCCATCCATGCACCAAAGGATTATTATTTCTGCTTCTTGTTATTTAAAGTAGGACTCTCTGTTGCTGCTCTGACGTGTCGGTCGGTACCGGCTGATTCAAGCTTTGCTGACAGTTTGGACAGATTGTTGGTTACCGGATCCAAATCTGACAGTTCTTATCTTCTTACCACTCGAACCTGCCGCTGCCAATCTCATTATATACTCTAAAAGTGCTTTCTAACAGACATTTATATTCCCTTGAACTGCTCTCATTCAGAAAAGCATTAAAGGTTGAACGGGAACTTGATTTCAGGCTTCAGTGGTGATTTTGTTGGATGACACTCTTTATTTCCTGTTTTGTGGCTCTGCAGGTGTCAGGAAAAGTCAGTGGCTAAAACCTCTGCGGTGGTTGGACATTGTAAACTTCCCGCTAATCAGATTTATGGCTCGCCTTTTTTATTGGATGCATTCGCTTGTACAGATGTACCTAATCGCCACTTAACTACATAAATTGGGGCCCGCGTAGTTCAGACCCGACTTCGCAAATCAAGCGCCACTTTCTTTTTAAGCGTGATAGATTACTCGCACGAGGTTGAGACTAAGAGTCACGACACGTTTCTTGTAGGAAAGTACCTAAACGTGTCTTTTGGAGAGAGTTTCAATGATTGTAATTTCCAACTGTCGCTGCCGTTAGAGGCGGAGGCAATCAGACTGCTGTTAGGTCTCTGAAACCCTCAAACCCGTCACACTGGCAAAGCAAAGCTAATCTCTGCAATGTAAAACTGCTGCAACCGCGGTAACGCCGGCTGCTTCAGAGGCTTTTCTTTGCTTATCTTATGAAATAAGTAACTTTAGCTTGATTCTTATGTCTTTGCAGCCCTTTGTTGCTCCCAAGTTGCATCTTAGACTCTTGCAGTGAAAGAAACTTGAAGCACAAAAGAGCAAAAGTTTACCATTTAAAACGAGGTGTTTCTCTGCAATAACTCATCATCTTCGTGTTAGACATCGGTTGGAAAGAAAGTAGGTGAATTGTAGTGAAGCAGCATGAGCGGCGCGTTGACACGAGGCGTCTCCACAGCTGCCCACTTATCAGTAAGTACTATTTTGATTAAGAGATGATTTGCAGATGGTTGAAGAATTAACCGACTGCAGTTTTGGACGAGTGGAAGCTGCAGGATGACATTTTACACCGTGAAGTATTTCCATTGTTACGGTACAAAAGGCCCTGAAAAACAATTAGAAGAGACATTCGATCTTTGTGTTTTTTTTTTATATCTGTATTAATCGTTTGATGGGTTGCTGGACAGTGGAGGAAGAATGAGATTAAGGACTAAGAAAGTAAAGTGTAAAATGTGAGTTAAGAGCTCATTGAATGAGATTCACTCTCGATGTTCTCTGTGAACATTGGAAATCGGACAATCTCTCCGTCACCTCAATGGTAGAAAACCTTCATTTCGTCTTATTTCTTCGCTTGCTCGCTAACGTCTCTCGGTAACCATCAAAGCAGGCAACGGACTGCTGGTGTCACTTGTTTCTTTTTTTTTTTGTTTGTTCCAGCATCATTTTATTAAGAAAATAAGTATAAAAATATAAATATAAAACAATATGACTCAGCATTCAAACAGCATGAATTCAGTGTATGACAGTTTCCTACAACATACACTTTCCATTACATGTTACATCTATATGGTCAAATGAATTCACAGTTTGACAAATAAACTGCACCAACCAACCGTCCACATGAACATTGCTTGTCAAACAAAGATAGCAAATAGTATTATAGGATGTCCATTATTTAAAAACACTTTGTACATGTACAGTATTGAATGGAGTTTGGCTGGAAAAGCCTCTGGACTCCGTCCCGACCCGCCCAGTCGCCCAGTCCAGTACCGTTAAACATCGATAGTATACAATACTACTATCTCTCAGGGCAAATACAAAAACACGTTGTCCACACCATTGTTTCACAAAAAGTCCTAAAATTCAAAGGCATCTTTACTGATTATGACCAAAAAGACGGCGGCGAGATTTATACTTCATCCCCAACAATGAGAAAACTCAGTTCCAGCATCCGCACGCGGATCGTAGACATTTCCAAGTGCACGTACGCATGTGTGTGTGTGTGTGTGTGTGTTTGTGCATGTGTATGAGAATCAAATAGACAACTAGTTAACTAGCAAGTTAGCTCGCTAGCCAACTAGACAGATAAACAGATAGATAGCTTGATAGATAGGCAGACAGACAGCCAACTAACTGGCCAGCTAACTAGACGCAGAGATGTCCGGCGAGCGAGCTGGATCAACAGACAGAAAAAAGAAATGAGTTTGGAGGAGGAGCGCCGGCCGGCGAGCCTCAGGTCTCCCGGTCGGGGCTCTTCCCTATGTACATCTCGGCCAGCTTTTTGAACTGCGGTCCCCAGTTGGTGAGGTAATCATAATCCTGGTCGCCCTCGGTGGCGGCGGACTCCAGCGAGCTGAGGGACTCGGCCAGCGACCCGCTGCCCTCGTAGGCGTACGTGGCCAGGGAGTCGTACGGCGGCGCCGTGGGGTCCGAGTCGTTCTCCTGCAGCCGCCCGGTAATGAAGTCCCTGACGTCTGTGTTATCCTTTATCGGTGATGTCCTCCGAAAGGGAAACAGCATCTCAGGTATGATGTCCCTGCGCAGCTTGTTAGCATCCATCACCTCTGGGTTGCGCAGCGTGCCGATATCAAAGGCCTGAGTGTCCTCCTCTCCGCCCCCTTCATCGTTGTAGCTGACAACGTTGTCTCTGACATCCTCTTTGGAGATGATCAGAGGCTCCTTCTTCCTCTGTCTCCTCAGGGCAGCAAACAGCACCACGATCACTACACAAAAACAGCGCAGACAGACGGGGAGATGGAGAGAGAGCGGCGTGAGACGAGCGCCCGCCAACATGTGTCATGCATTAAAGAGCGCAGGAGAGCCGAGGCGCAGAGGGGAGACACATTTGCTACCAGTGACAAATCCCCAACACCGCCCCAGGCGTTCGCTTCCCATTATTAAAGATTCAGGGAAAGAGCTTCTTCTGTCGTTTTCCCTTGAATGGCACACTCAGTGTGTAAAACAGAGGCTTTTTCTTTTCATAACATCCATCCTCATCTCACGCATTTCCCCCCCAGTGGTGGAAGACAATCGCAGTTTGCAGAGTGAGCAGGTTTCCGCTCGACGCGACGTCAACCTTCGACGGTGTCGAGTATCGTGCCGCCACGAACAAAGGCTGAAATATACGACGCGTTTATGTTTTTTCTGTTTTTGGTTTTTACTCACAAATATCGAGGTTTTTTTCTGTCTTCTTGAAAGCGAAGCAGTTTTTGTTACTTTCTCTTCTGACTACGATTCTAACCTCGTGTGTCGGTGCCGTCGGAGGACAGAGCTTCGCGGTCATGGTTGAGTGGCGTCAATGCCGATCGAACCCCATCGATTTACAGCAGTTCAGTTGGTAGTTTGTGATCCGAACACGTTGCCATTGGGATGTTGTGCGGCATTAATTTACCAGAAATAAGAATGATCTCTTGTTTAGCGCCTCAGCTGTGCTCCTCACCTTATTTTGTCCTCACAGCGCGGTCTGTCGACGTCTACCCGCCTCCCACCTGGGTGTTAATTACGACGCCCTCAGCACGGCTCGCCCCGAGGTGGGGGGTCTCCGAATGACCCTCGATGAGCATTCAAAACTGACCGGTGGCCACCCGTGTTTTTTTCTTCGCACAGCGCTGAGGGGGACCCGTCACGGCGAGCTCGCGAGTCGAGCGGAGGTGACAGAGACGGACTGTCGCTGCGTCTGAAGCGTCAGATAATGACCAGATGTCGTGATATTTGGCTCGCGAGGAGATTAACCTTCACTAACTCCGCGCGCAGAGTTTCTGCTCATCAGCCGAGTCGAAACAAGCAGATGGGAGCAAAGCTGGTCACCGAGGAGCCGCGTTGAGTCTGTCGAATGACACCCGAAACTTCAAATTAATGGTGTCACTACTTCAGTATGCAGCCAGTTTGTGCATTTTAGTCTTTTTTTTTCATTTCAGACAGAAAAACATGCAGTAAATCCACAAATAGTGTTTAAATTAAACATTTCTCAAAACGACTGAGCTCAAATTTACTGGATGGGTTTAAAGCTTCACACAGAAAATACCTCAAAGTTCAATCATATTTAATACCTTTTAAAGTATACAGCCTCATTCAGTTGAAAAACACATTTGCATGAAAACGTTGATGGTTTGAAGCATTTTTCTGGGCCGTTTGCAAGAATTTCTTCAGACATGATGATTGGAAAGCCTGAATTACAATCAGAGCGAATAACCGGCTTGAAATAAGGCTCCTACACAAGCAAAAATCACACCTGCACACAGATTTGCCCCCCTCTATTGTCATTTTTCCCATTTATTCAATTACTTTAATTGCTTTGCCCTCGCAAGCATGCAGAAGATTGGACGTGCACGATGTTTAGGGGGCCTGAAATGCTTCTTTTCAAGTATTGTGCTTGCGCAGCACGGTGAGGCTCAGTGACAATTGAAAGCCATTATTTATTGATGTGCCCTTGTCCATAAGCGCTGCACGTTGTGCTTTTTGCCGGGTAAAACGAGAGGCACCGTCCGTGCTCTCGGCTGTGTGCTGTTACATACTGCATCACATCACCGGGAGGGCTGAAGTGGTGCTTTTGTGTGCCGGGAACACGCGACCTACTTTTCAAAGCAGCAAAATACAGACCGTTCTGATAAGTGGACGAGCTTTCTAATTAATGAGCCTGAGAGTCGCTATTCAGAGAAGAAAAGACGATAAAATCGGCGTAATGAAACCTGCCGTGTCACTCGGGTTTTCAGTGTCCTTCTGCTAATGCTGGATTGACACATGTCAGCAGTAACGTGCAAATGCATCTGATCTCAAAGTGTTCTTTATTGTTCAACACAGACAGTTCTCCTATCCATCCAAATGTGACCAGTCAGCGTTAGCATTGGAAAAAATCATTTCAGGAACTAATCGACTGTTAATGCTAATTTAAACCCGTGTAAAGTCTCTTATTTTTGCTTTGAATGTTTAATAAGTAGTTGCAAAAATTGTGAGTTAACATCGTATTCTGTGGTGTGACGGCTTGATGAAGTGAGAGTGTATTTACTAATGCTACATCAGTGACAGCCTGGAAGTCAGAGAAGCGACTTCTGACAGGGAGGTTGCTGGTTCAAATCCCCACTGAGTCATGTGAGATGCATAGCTTGACTTGAAACCCTGCTTCCCAGCAAGAGACGTGCGACGGTATGTCGTTTACACACCATCAGCATTGGCAGCGTGCAGACAGGAGTTAACCGCTTTCTGTGTGACTTACTGAGGAGAATGATGACGCAGAGCAGGATGGCGACCAGCGCGCCCGTCGTCAGGCCGTCTGAGAAGGGCAGGACCTCGGGGTTGCAGGACTGCATGTTTCCGCGGCTGTCGCAGGCGCACACGCGCACGATGAGCGTGCTCGTGCTGCTCTGGATGGGGTAGTCGTTGTCGGAGATCACCACCGGCAGGAAGTACATGCTCATCTCGCGCCGGCTGAACCCGCCCCTCCGCGTCAGGATATTGGCAGTGTTATCTGAGGACACACACATACACACACACAGGCACACGCACACACGCACACACGCACACACACACACGCACACACACACACAAATACTGTGATATTTGGGTCGTGAAATGATCCTAAATGCATTTGTTTTCCATCCTTGTCATTCTTGTGTGCAAAGGCACCAGATCATCAGGGGTCACTGGGTTTCATGCCCCTTCAAAATAAAAGTCAGTGAAGGTAATTGCTTTCAGATAAATCGTTGGAAGTATCTTCTGAAATGTGGTGGTTTGAGGCTGCAATGGTTTATTGGTTATTTTTTTTTATTGTAAAAGAAAACAACAAATCCAAATCAGTATTTTTTTAAAATCATTTTTCCATCGAGAAAAAAACAGAATAAATAGAAATAATTCATGCCAGGAATAACAACAAAAAACAAACTCGTTGAGTTATCAAGTCCAACAATTGATGGTTAAATGAATAGATTTGGTTGTATAAGACTTCATCTCATTTGGTAATTTCCTTCCTGTTTTTCTAAAGCACCGACATATAAATAAGTTTGGTGGAGAACTCGTGCTTTTCTTTGTTTCCTCTTCATATTACAAGTGAAGAACATGGCCAGTGCACTGCTGCACAGAGTTGATGCCTCAATTTGAAAATATTTGCACATAAAACGACTTCGAGTGTTTCCAAGGAGTTGCAGTGACAAAGTGACGGAGTGATTTACCGAAACTTGATGTTTACTCTCATGGAAAACATGCAGAAGTTTGAGGTTGTTAGAAAGGTCACATGGAGAGGACGCATGCGAAGCCGTCCAATCGCTCCACTCGAACTGCGACTGCACTTCTTGTCAGTCGAAGAGAAAAAGCAACGTGAGCGTTACCGGCTGCCGCCGCCGCTGCTGCAGCAGCGAGTGTTTCCTTTTGTACGGCGGACAAAAAGTGGAATCCGCTGTGGAGGACTGCCTGAAGGTTGACGCTCACAATGGCTGTACTGTACCGTTAAAAAAGAAAATCCGCCAAACAAGCAGAGCGGCGCTCCGCACGGAGAGGCATCAGAGTCAGCCAGAGGACTGCCAATGCACCGGGTCACGTTAGCATTCAGGTTTTATTTGGAGAGCACCCAAAAATCAGTCTTCTTCCAAATGGTCCAGAAGCACGTTCTTACCGTCCCTGTCGACGATGGTGAAGTTGGGGTTGGACGGGCTGATGCTGAAGACGAACTTGTGTCCAACGAGCGGTTCGTCCGTGTCCACGGCGCTGATTGTCTGAATGAGCTGCAACACAAGAGAGAAACTTTAGGAGCAAATAGGAGAAAGGGTTCGGGTGAAGATCATCTGGAAGTGAAGACATGATGAAGAGACGTTTTCTTAGAGAAGGAACCCGGAACTTTCCAGCACCTGTCCGGCTTTGACGTGCTCACAGACGAACGTGTCGTACGACATGGCGAACTCGGGAGCGTTGTCGTTGACGTCCAACACCTTAATGAACACGGGCACTCGAGTTGTCTGACGAGGGTTATCTAAAGCAAGAGCAACGTGGGATATCACGAACTCGTCCAGCGAGAACATCATTCTTTGGCTTTGAATGGTCGAATCTGACGAAGAATGGAGGGATAATTACTTATTTCAGTGGCCACCACGGAGATGTTGTGCCATTTGGACATTTCTCGGTCCAGGGCCTTCAGAGTGGTGATGGTGCCATTCACAGAATCGATGTTGAACAGCCTCTCCAGGTCCGTGTGGCGATCAATGGAGTATCTGCAAAAGCAACACAAGGTCTCCTCTTTAATACTGATGCATCGAAAGAGCCGGCGGTCCCTGACACATCTGCCACGCACGCAGGAAGTGGGGGTGCGATCCCTCCCACTCGCACACAGCGCTCTCTAAAGCGCTTTGCATAGTGAGTCCAAAAAAAAAATGTAATCCATGCAGTCAGAGGATGATCGCCTTTTCTCTGCGCCTCCTCGTTTGTCAGAGTCTTCAAGCAGAATTTCACAACATAAAGTGGCCGAGACCGTGGTGTCAATGTGTCGCCGGGCGGGCGGGCGGGCGACCATATGCGAGGGGAAAGGCGGCGGCGAAGCAGCGTGAATCTCTCTCGCCAAAGAGGCCTTCTCGCCGTGCCGCTGCACGCGGCGTTTTACATGATTCTGGGAAATAAACAGCGTCTGTATTCACTTCACAAGGCCGCCGCCATCTTCCGCTGGGAAATCACCAGGAGGGACCCCTGAATAATCTTCCCCTCCCTCCTCCTCGCTGGCAGACGCTGGCACGTCGCTCGGTTGATGGATTAGATTCAGCCAAGTGTGCATGTTTTCATCCTCGGTATGTAAAATCTGATAAGAGGCGACTCTGTGTTTCCGCCACGTGTTGCTCGTTTTTGTATTGATTCTGTAGAATTTACCAAAACAATTAACTTACGGCGATGAAGCCTCAAGTTCGATTTGTTAAATCCACCCGATACACAAACTAGCCTGGAATCGAACCAGGGTCTCCACTGGGAGGCAACAGTGCCAACCACAGCCAAACAGTCAAAGCAGGAGCCTTGAAAATAAAAGCACTGGGTGGTTCCCATTGCCCCTCCTGTGAGCACGGTGCCCAACCCGGGCTCAGAGAACATTGAGACGTCCTGTAACCTTAACTTGCTATTGGAAGCTGTGTTAGAGATATTTTTGGAGAGTGGGCGGTTGGCTTCACTGTGATGCTCTGGCAGAGTTTTGGGGGCAAAATTAAAGGGAAGTCAGTATATTTGGCCAAATCACCAAATTACTTGCATATTTTAAGTCACGCAATTTCCTCGAGGAGGAAGCGATTTAAAGACTTTTTAAACGTCTCGTACTTGACCGGCTTGTTGTCGGCGTCGGGGTCCCTGGCCGACACCACGCCCACGAAGCTGCCCGCCGCCGTGTCCTCGTGCACCTCGATGATGTAGGGGTTCCTGGTGAAGACGGGTGGCTCGTCCACGTCTTCCACCGTCACCTTGACCATGGCGTAGTCTTTGAACTCCAGTCCGTTGATGAAGCGCATGTCCAAGTAGGTGTTTTTCACCTCCACTCTGAACTCGTACTCCCTCTTGCTCTCGTAATCCAGCGCCTGCAGATAAAAGTGCGTCAGAAGTCAGAGCCGCAGACGCTCCCGTCGTAGAGAAACAGTCCGCCTGCGGGATTTTCCAAAGGTGATTCATTGCTTTTCATTTGTCTGCCTTTATCTTATTCATACTCCCAATTCTAAGTTACAAATCCAGGGGAGGAATACTGATCTGGAGGATCTTTGCGAGGGGGAACTAAAAATAGTTCCCTGCAAAACGCGCTCTTATAGTTTTCATTTCTACAAGCTTAGGGTATCAGATTCTACGCCGCACTTCAAAAAAAATACATTGTGGTTGCCTTCGTACATGAATAAATGATATCAAGAGGCTGAATCTGAGTCTTTGCTATCAGGTCTTCCTGCTGTATTATAATTAGGATACAGAGATTTAGCCTTTTGGAAACGAGAGGGAGAAGTTTGAATCCGACTGCAACTTTGTTTTTATGTAAACTTCAGAACAATCTGCGGAGGGATTAAAAGATTAAAGCGTCATTTAAAGCCGCGCGATACGAGACACCTGAATGGGAATGGAAACAAGGGCTGCTTTTTCCGCGAATATGGAAACTTCAAGCATGACTGGAAATGTTTGGTGTAATTGGCATGAAAAACAAGGTTGTTTTTGAAAAAATTTCAGCCAATTAATTCACAAACATAAAGTTAATTAGTGCAGCAAACACTTGGAAATCTCACAATGGTGTGAAAATGACAGTTGAAAATTTTGATTAGAATCCACTTTTGTTCTTTTAAGTTCGCACTGAAGAAAAAAATCATGACTGCGACACCAGAAACTGAACAGCAGGTGGCAGCAGACAAGTGGCGAGTGAAAGCGAGGCTGCTTTATACAACGAAAGGAAGAAATGTTGTTTTTGGAAAGAAATTGGACGTCTTTGTTCTTCAGCGTTGACAAAATTACAAACTATCGGTGTTTGACTCATGGGTGGCACCTTCTTGATGATGATGACTCCCTCCTGCGTCGTCTGGTCGGTGATGATGTTGAAGATGTCGTGCCCGCCCTCGATGCTGTACTCCATGTCAGCGTTGCGTCCCACATCGGGATCGTCGGCCTTGATGCGCCCGATGGCGCCGCCGATCTCCGTTGACTCCACCGACGTCACGCGGAACGAATCTGCGGGGAGGGACGGACGTTCACGGACGCGTCCGACAGTTAGCGCATTCAATGGAAAGGAATACTCACGGTTGGCGAAGCGCGGCGGGCTGTCATTGACGTCGGACAGCGTGATGCTGACCGTGGTGGTCCCCGAAAGCCCCCCCATCTGCCCGGCCATGTCTTTGGCCTGAATGACCACCTGGTAGTTCTCCTTGACCTCCCTGTCCATGCCGGGCAGCGCCGTCTTTATGGTTCCTGTTGGACAATAAGAGGCACCTTCACACAACTTGGACTCGTTACAGGGGAAAAAACAACCTTTATTCTGGCGAGTTTTATTTCCTGCCTCCCTGAAAATGACTCGTGGTTACGATCAGTTTTATGTGTGATCTGGTCCCTGAGAGGGTCACGCTTTGCTTTCCATTCATTCGTTTTTGCCAGTCGGGCTCTAGAGCTGAATCCAGTCGTTCTCTGGATTTTGTGTGTGAAATATGTAACCAAGAAAATTAGGGGAAAAAACTAATTTTATTATTATTTGTTTAATTGTTATTGATAGACGGAATAGATGAAGCAAATATTGCAAATATAATTATTGATTTTAATAAAAAAAAGAGAACAAACATGTACTTGAAAACATAAATGGAGGAAGACACACACACACACACACACACACACACACACACACACACACACACACACACACACACACACACACACACANNNNCACACACACACACACACACACACACACACACACACACACACACACACACACACACACACACACACACACAAAGAACAACCAAGAAGCTGACTTTTTTTAAGTCTGAGATTCCTACGAAATTTGCATCATTTTTGTCCCCATAAGAAGCCTGAAAAGATCAAACTTATTACTGTGGCTGAGTGATTTAAGTTGAGAGGCGCTGAGAATCGGATAAAGTCGCGGTTTTCCCTCGTTGGGTCCTTGAAAACATGTTTCCCGGCAGACGATCTGTTTGCATCACTTCAGGAAGAAACCCTGCTGGGTCGCCGAGCTCACCGTTCTCCGAGTCCACGGAGAAGTACGGCTGTCCCTGCAGGATGCTGTACACCAGCTTGGCGCTGTTCCCGTACGTTTGATCGTCGGCGTCGGTGGCGGTTACCGTGACGACGGATGTACCTGAAGGAAAGAAATAAACAAACACAAGACGGAGCCCGAAGTTAATCCTGCTCCAAGACGTGATCGACGTCTTTCAATTCACAGACGAAACATCCGAAACGCCTTTCAGCACGGCGGTGATTTGCGCTCATGTTGCCGTGGTGATTAAGTAAATCTGCAGCGTTCCGTTCTCAAAGGAGAGAAAAACAACTCCAGATTATTATCTTGTCTCTTCTTGCTTTATTTTTAGTAAAAACTTTGGAAAAATTTCAAAGAAAATAGTGAAATCAGGAGTTTCTGTTGAAGCTTGCGTGTTCAGTCAGTAGTATTTCGGTCAAAAGTCTGACACCGGTTTTGGGAGGAAGATGCTCTATAACACAGAATTTCAAGCAAAAATCAGTTGAAAATTTGCTTAAAGTAAAGTTGAAAAAGTAAAGCGTGATGAAATCATTCAAACTGGAGCTTTAGAAATCCTCATTTCCTTCTCTGTCATTGAAGCGACTTCCACGTTAACTCCTGTTCGATCCACTGGAGCGTTTCAATAACAGCACATCGCCACCGCCGTCCTTGGCATTCAGGAGACCTCTGCCGCGTCCTGTTTGGGTCCGACTGTCTCCGCGCATACTAATGAACCCCTGAACATCTGTCCCGCTTAGTCCCGGCGTAAACGGGGAAGCTGCTGACTTCTTGTTTTTTTCACTTCACGGCTGGCTGGCGTGATTAACCTGCCGTGTTCTGATTGGACGTATCAGGAAGGTCATGCGCTGCCGTGACCCTGACGCTCCTTTTTCCTCTCGCATCCAAACGCTCCATGTGATGATCTGAAGATCCGTCTAAAGGCTCAGTCTTCCTTCTTCAATCTTGTGGACTTTATCTGAAGAATAAGATTCAGTCGTCTCAGATTGTGGGCGTGTCCTTGGTTAGCTGCGTCTTGGCTAGCTGCTATAATGGCTAAAGCAGCTTAGCTCTCCCGGCTGGTGAGAGGACACCGGTCCAGTCCTTGGAAAAGACACTAATTGGTACTAAAGGGTCACTGACTGTTGTTCTTGAGAAGGAACAAAGGAGGTCATTGTAATTTATCCACCAGTGGAAGTTGAAATTGAGCGTCTCCTCTTTGAGCCGCCACTGATGCGATCAACGCGACGTTTTGCATTATGAATTCCAGATGTATTATTTGCTATATAACCAGTTAGGGGAGGAGGGGGGAGGGAGGGGCTTTGATTTCCCCTTGATTGCTCCTGTGTATTAATTAGTTGTCGCATAATTGCGGATTGATTTCAAGTCGAACGCGTTCCTTCTTTTCATGAGCTTTGTTTATATTCACGCCCGCCGCTCCATTGGTGGAACTTGAATGGGATGGAGTGGAGTGCAATGAAGCGAGGCCTTAATTGGAAAGACTGTGACAATTTAAACTTTCAATATTTCTATTGCCCATTAAAAAGTGCCAAATGGCATTACTCGTCGTGAATGTCCAATGAGGCGGCCGACAAACAAACAACCACAGAAAGCGAGTCGGCGGAGCTGAATGCGGCGTTGTGTTTGCCAGACAGATGAGCGACACTGTATCCTATTAATTGTATAATTGCAGCACTTCTTAACGAGAATGAATAGGAACTAATTATTTTTCTATTAAATTTGTCTGCTGATTATTTTCCTGCTTTATTGTTTCATTCTTTGTTGAGGACTGATGTGACGCCTTCGCATCCAAACTCTGTTAGAAGTTCACACGACAGTCAAGCGTCTGACTGATGGATTCATCCTTTCTTGGGATAAACGCACAGATACACCAGTCGGCCGTAACATTAAGACTACCGACGGGTGAAGGGAGCATGATTCAGTGGGCAGTGATAGAAAGGTCACTCATCAAGACAGCGGGGCCACAGCTCCTTCTGGGAGGTCTTAGATGAGCTGCTGGAGGTCAAAGTGTAAAAGAAGTGGGCGTTGGTTGAGAGAGAAAGGTGTCAGTGCAGCACAGAGTGGCTGCTGCTCTCTGGCCACCAGCAGGGGGCACTAACAAGGGCCACCATCAGAAATGCAGCACTTGGTGTGGGAAGACGGAACCCTTCAGGACGTTTTCACCAGACTTCATTCCAACTGAGCATTTGTGGGATGTGCAGGACTAAGGAGTCCATTGCAGTGAATGAGGGGAACCTTGAAAACGCCCCAAACACCGGCGGCGACTTACCCACTTCCGACATTTCGGGGACGCTGGCGAAGTAGATTTCCTTGGCGAATCGAGGCGCGTTGTCGTTGATGTCGTGGATCTTGATGTTGAACTCGGTGTCGGGCTCCAGCTCGGCCAGGGTGGTCCTGTCCAGGACCTTGGCGTGCAGCGTGTACATGGCCTTCTCCTCCCTGTCCAGCCTCTTGGTGGCGTGGATGTCCCCAGACTTCTCGTCGATCAGGAAGAGGGTGCCCGCCCCTTCTCCCGTCAGGACGTACTTGACGTTTCCGTCGTCTTTGTCCATGTTGGAGTGCAGCTGGAAAATGAGAAAAAAGAATATCCATTTTGTCTCTGTGTATTGTTCGCTTTTATTCAATTCGAAATGAGAAATAAACTGAGAACTTTGTGTAACTTGTTGTCGTGGACCTCAGGAACACCTGAGTAACCAATGACAACACTGCATCGTTTTCTAAAGATACCTCACATTATTTTGGGGAATAAATTAAAGTAGTAATTGTCCTTGAGCGCCGCTCACACAGCGACAAAACCTTGCGTTCCCACTTGATAACTTTAGAAAGGTTTGCTGTATTAACACGGGAGTTTTCAGGGAGCGTTTCAAACTCATTTCGCTTCAGGAACTATTGAGAATTTCGGAGTCATTTTGATTTAATGCTCCACCTGCCTCCCTTCAAATTAGACTCTCGGTTAATTCTTCAAAAATTGAACTCACTTCATCGAAATTGCATGTTTAGAAGTCCTGTAACCCCTTTAAAAATGCTTTCATGTGTCTCTACTTTGCCTTTCGTCGGTCGACATGCAGCTAAGAATTTCCCAGCCGCCCTCGTTCCATTTCCCACCTCATCATCTGCTAAAATATCTCCGAACGTGTTACAGATCACAGCTGTGAAGCTCTCATAACATTTATTGTAGTTTTTAAATACTGCAACATGAATCATTCTGCTGTTTGTGTTCTTCATTTCATGATTTTTCCTGTTTTGCATCGTGACAATCAGCCACAATCATCCATTCATTCACACTGATTCTGACAGCTGCCCATTTTTTTATGTTTTTTAGGGATCTTTGGACACTTGGACACAATGGACACACCCGGGACATGACGGGACTCAAACCTGCAAATGTAAGTTTGAAAAACAAGCCGCTCGCTTCTGAGATCATGTTCACGCTCAAATATACGCAGCTATTCCAAAACTTGAAGCTCTGAATGCTTCAGCTTCTAAAATTAAAACAAAGTCTGATGACATCACGTCTTGAGCTTGATGCGGCACGTTTATAAACCCGTCTGAGTGGGAACCAAAAAAGTTCCTAAAATCCCATCGTGCTGACATGAACGCATGCCGTTTGGAGGTTCGGCATCATTGCGCCGCCTGGATGCTTAAAAATCAGAACAGAGTACAGAAATAAAGGTGTAAAGCTGCTGTCAAACCCGCGCGAGTCTCCCAGCGTCACCTCGGAGCGGCGCCGAGCGTGTCAGGTGCGACGGCCTCCATGACTCTGCTTCAAATTAGCCTCCGATTTTTCATCCAGATTGCGCCTTTGAAAAATCACACACACACACGCGCGCGCGCGACTCTGACCTGCAGCAACAAGCGCTGAAATGAGCCACCTCTGACCCATCCATCACCTTGAAGGGTCTTGGAGGTGCCACGCAGGAGTAATGGCGTCCTGCTGTGACAGACACTTGATTCAAGCTCATTACTGTACTGGATCTGTCAGCAGATATATTTAGAGCACTATCTCATGGGTTCACATTTTAAATGACAAGTAGTTAGGGACACCGAACGTACGTCAGTAACTTATTAATATTAATGTCGGCACGCTGTGAGGAAACTAATTATTTTTGCCGCAGCGGCTGGAAGTAGGAGCGATGTCAACAGTACAACTTTTTGGATGGAAATCAGAAAATGTGTTCGGCGGAAGAAAACGGGGACGGCGCGCGCGAAAAAAAAAGGAAGAAGAAAAAAACAAGATGCTGTCAAGTTCAAATGAACAATATACGCAGCGTTTGGCACCGCGTTTGAAAATATTTTCATGCAGATGAACTCCATTATCCAAAGTCTATTAAGGCGCGATATCAGTCCTCCACATATATTTGTGCTGGGAGACGCTCGGCTCTTTGTTTGTGAATAAGGCTTCTCCTCCTGAGCTGCAGGCCACTGAACCAGGGATTAAAAGACGTCTGCGGGATGCGAAGGCTGCTCCTGTTATTGACTGTGAATGACGAGCTGATGTCGGCGAGCGCGCCGCTGTTCGCAGGAATTCCTTGCATTCCAAAAGACTTCCTATCAGCGCTTATTCCCTCCTTTATGAAAACACACGCACACAGCAGGACTGTATAATCCGGCCGTCACCTTCTCAGCTGTGGATGTTTGCTATGCGGCGCGGCGCCTCCACGCGTAACAAGAGCATATTTCACCGCTGACGTGCAGGACTGTGGCGGATTTTTCCGACCACGCCGAGCGGCCGTGTTCGCGTTTTTTGTTTTTCTTTTTTTGTTGTTTATTTTTTCTTAAATCTTTTGATTATATTCCTCGAGAGTTATCATCTGATTATTACCATATTGCTCAGTCGTGCTCGTTAATCCTGTGGAAAAAAAATAACAGGGGACGCTGGAAAAAAGTACAACAAATAAAACGCCATCAAAGGAGCCTTTAATGATGCAGCCACACTGCCTACAAGATAATAAGCCTCTTTTTTTCTTACAGTGGTCGCAAAGGCCTGAATTTTACATATTCTCCCCTTTAAGTCCAGATCAGACGTGTTGTTGCACTGGCAGTTTCACAGCTATATTCTGGGATTACTGTGTAAATTCTCACTCGATTCATTGGAAGGTAAACACCAAATGCTGCTTGTTTATTTCATAAACATCACTGTCAGACATGCAGTTAATTTTTATAGGAGTCTACGTAGTTTCCATGTATTAAAAATTAAGCTTAAATTATGTAGGGGTTGGGTGTTTCTTATTTGTGATTTTTTTTTGATTTTCAGATAATTTTCAAACTTTATATCAGTTTTTCAATTTGTGGTTTGCCTGTTGTCATGTGTTATTCATTCCTCATCCACTAGGGGGCAAAGTAATGTTTCCTGAAGTGTTGCAGACGGTCATGTTTTATTTCTTCGTCGTGTCTTAACGTCTGTAGCACCGACTGCTAGCTTTGTTCAAAACGGAAACAATCACAAATAACTTCGAAAACATCGAAATAACTCATTTACACGTTCTGCAAATTAATTAGCATTGTCTTTGGTTCACGAATGAGGTTCATGACTTATTTTGCAATCGGCCACCAGGTGGCGATCAAAGCTGGAAGCCATGTATTAGTATTGATTTTTGAAGAAGACGCGGTTGGACTCTGTATTCTGTTAGCATTGTAGCATAGCATTGTTAGCATGGAATGCCTCCGGTGATGTTTTTGTCTGCGGCACCGCTTCCTCGTTAGCGACTGAAGCCGCAGAAGTGAAACGAACTTTAAGTGCTCGTATTAAAGCCTCATTGTTTGGCGACGTGCGCGAGACTCCAGCTTTCATGTGTCAGAGTTCTTTCACAAAGTGTCGTTGATACTCTTTAGAAAAGTGTTGCACAGAGCGTTGTTTTTTTTTCCTCCTTCTCTCTCCCCACACACACAAAATCAAATGTTAGCACTACCACGCTATATTTGCAGAGATTTAGCGGCTCCCCTTTCAAGGCCCTCGCAGCAACAAACACAGGCTTTTTCAAGGCCTTTACAACACGAGCACAGAAGAGCGCCTTGATGAGTTAAATCGCCTTGCACAAACACTGAGGAATTGTCAGTTGAAGCGGCGAAATCATTGGCAATTCTTGTCAGGTCCCGGGTAAGCATTGCTCGCTTGCTGCACCGAGGAGATAGCAAAATAGAGCAGCGAATGGATACAGAATAATTACTCTTCTTTAAAAAAACCAAAGAAAATCCTTACCACTGTACAGAAACGTATAATACGCAGGTTGAAGTTGCAGCTTATGCTATCTGTAGTGCGCTTTGTATTCCCTGTAACTGTGCACAATTCATGCCGGAAAGTGCGGAGCGAGGCCCCGCTCAATCCCAAGGACCGCTGCGGAGGAATATTAACACAACAAAGTCAGGCTGCTACCTTGAATATTTTAATTTCGGGAGGACGGGCAGCGGCTCGTTTTTTGTTTACACGGCGGGAGACAATGCCGCGCACCCAGGATTTAATGGGATTTGGCTCACTTCAAATGGATCCAAAGTTTGGTGCTTGTATTGCTCAGCATTGCGAGTGTTCACACTCCTGCAGCCCTGCTTAAGAAGTAGGGCACCGCAGCTGCAGACGGCGAGCGCGCGCGCGCACGCTCATTAATGGCCCCGTGGAAGTGCAGCGCAGATGAGATTCGAAGGCCTTTATTTCATCATCGCTGTTTACAATTTTAAAACGCTGCCGTTTAAGTGTTAATAAACAAGATATACGAGCTGAAAAGCTTTTTCTTAATGAATATGTTCCTCATCGGCTCCATTTTTTACCCGTCAGCAGAACTCGGCGCGTCTTTTTTTTTGACGCCTCGCGTTGGATGTTCGGTGTCAGTTAAACAGGACGAGAGGGCGACTGTTCTTTCTTTACATCACATTTGATTGCTACAATCAAGGAACCAACCCTCGAGTGACAGCCGGCGAGTGTGTGTGGGCTGATTGGAGAGGTTTGATTGAACGCGGAATAAACAAGGTCTCCCACAGAGCAGCGCAAATGCCATTAACTGATCTTTAAAAGTCTCATGGCCGCCGCAGAGCCGCCGCCGCTGCAGAGCCGGCCGCCCGCCGCCCGAAGCCTTTCTGCCTCCGTCCTTCGCTTCATCTCCCCTCCGTCACGTCGACGCTTTATCTTTGCATTATTTTCCATCGAGAAGCTTCAAAAGGGAAACGATTCGACCACCTTCATACACGTGCGCGTCCACGTGCGTGCTTGGAGTGCATGTGCACTAAATTATGTTAGTTCCATAATTCACAGTGAGCTGTTACAAAGACTGTTTTCATGCATTTGTGGGATGAAAAAATCTGAGTGAAGTCAGTTACGTTTGGTTAGATTTCAAAGACAAAATGGCTTTTTTCACTTCTCTCTGCTCATCCCACAAATGCACAGTTGTGCTTTATTTTAAGAGCTAATGTAAAAAACTCAATGAAAAAATAATTATCAACAAAAATATATTTTTTTGTATTTTTAAAAATGCAATAATTTTTGAGTGATCTGTTTTGTCGATTATTGATTTATACTATTTTGCAAACTGAATTTTAAGGCAAAAAATAACAATTATTTTGTTTTTGTCAGGAAAGTATAGCGGGTACAAAACATCAAAGTGGACCTCCGTATCATTTTCAGTAAACAACAACAACAAGCAGTTCCTGTATCCGACATCTTTCTACATCTGCAGCGCTTCTCTGTCTTTCTCTGCGGCCACTAAAAAGCAACGTGAGTCACATGAGCTCCTCCTTCTCTGGAGGCAGAATGGCAGCATGTAGATGCCCTGTTTCCCCTCCTCCACCTCCTCCTCCACCTCCTCCTCCTCTTGCTCCTGCTCCTGCAGTAATTTATTACCACCTCGTGTTCCTCTGACAGTTTAATCGTGACTGATATTGGACACAGGAAGGGAAGGGGAGCTGCTGAATGTGATCTCTGTCACGCCGCAGAAGTTGGGTGCCAGGAAGCATCACGGCGGCGGCGACGCGCGCTGACACGCCACCGGATGGCCCCGCTCATAGTTAGCATTCGCCGCGCTGCTTCATCACACAACACAACAAAAAGGGTGAATTTCATTGGCCTCCTTGTGACTGATATGTTTTCCTCTTCTTCCTCCCGTTTTTCATCTATTCTTTTTTTCCCCTCACGTCGCCATGATGCTTCCTGCAGAAGTTGTCACATAAACCCCCCCCCCTTTCTAAACCCCACCCCACCCCCGCCGCCCCCTCCCCTCCATACTCAACCTCGCACAAGACACTTGTTTACTCCAGAGAATGAGGTGTGTGATGAAAGGCAGCTTCCTCAGAGAAAATTGGCTGTCGACAGTCACCTCATTTCCCTCCCTGGAGTCGATAACTGTGGCGTTCCTGCCGTCACACCTGTCTTTATAGTGCGAGCACGGGCGGGATGACAAGAACCTCTCTGATCTGGAAGGGAACGAGGCGCGTTGTCCCAAATCTCTCTTTGAGGGGGAAGTGACTCCTTCTTCTTTCAATTTCATCCCACAATCGCTCCTCTGATGTCTGATGTTTTTAGGGTTTTTAACATTTTTTTTTTCTTATTTAGCCTCAACTCAGCTTTTGAATATTAAAATAAAATTACCCTCCCTCTGTTTGGGTTTTTCAACCCATGCATGAAATTACAGCTCGTGTTACACTTCAAATACTGAGCGCAGACGACCTCCCACAGATAGATTGAATACAAGTGTTTCACCCCGGAGAGAAGCCACAACCAGGCAACGGCGTTGGGAGGCGGGATTTCATGTCCCGGCTCGCCGCGTCGCTGTCCGCCCATCCCACAAATGCAGAGCACTTGCAAACATCGACAAGCAGCTTTCAAAAATGTAATATTTTTTTAATTCATTTAATGCAGATTTTTATTGATTTTTGCTTTTTCCTTATTTTTACAATCAAGGTAAATAATAATATTGATGGTTTTTGGTTATTTTTTATTATTTGTTTTTATAATTCTTAGTTTTTTTTTTTCCACAACGCATCGCGTCGACATGTTAACCAACAGGTGTCACTGTTTGCTCATTTAACCTCCTTTTCTGTGTGTCACGTGGCGCAGCGTATTCAGTCCTGAGGCTGATTTGTGGGGTCATTTTGGGATGCAGAGTCGTACGTGTGTTTCTGTGCATGTGTTACTTTTGTGAGCTGTGTGTCGACAAAGGCCTCGCCGACATCACAACTCGTTTCATTGGCTGATCTGAGGAGCGATTGCGCCGAACGTAAACAAACACAACAAACAGACCGTTGGCGCCCATCCAATCAGCTGCTTTGATTTCACGTATCTCGGCGTGTTTCAGTGTGATAAAAAGTAGTGCGGGGGGCTCAAGGGGCAGCAGGAGTTTGCATCCGATGGATGCACTAACTGTGCCTGGAAGGCCTGTTTGTGACATCCCATTCATCTCGGGCCAATTACACGCAGCTAAATCCTCCTATAATTAGTCTGCAACACGGCGCGTTGGGGGACACGCTACCTTGCCGACGTATTGATGGTCATTTCCCGTGTACTCCTCCAGCAGAAAGAATTGATTCCACATCCATCCGCGCTTTGACCGCTGCAGAATCCTCCCATCGCTCTCTCCCGCCGCCGCCGTCCCAAACAGATTCCCAATATTCCCGGGCGTGAAAGGAAGAGCGGTGCTGGGCCACAGGACGGAAAGCATCAGGAGAAGGAGCGAGACCTGATTGGCTATCATGGTATCCTGTCGGCTGGGGAGGGTGGAGGAAGAGGAGGAGGAGGAGGAGGAGGAGGAGGGGAGGTGGGGGGAGAAGGGGGGGTGTCCGTCTGAATTATGGCGATAAGCTGGCGAGAGGATGAACGCTGGAAGGTGGAGTCGCCACAACAGACATTGTATTCCTCTCTGATGTCCTCCGGGTCCCTGCGAAGACAAACACAGAGCGGCGGTCAGGAAGCACGTCGGGACACGCGTCCATCTCGAGACGGTCGGCAAGCACGCGGTGACTGGGAAACAGCAGGGCCCTTCAAAATAAAAGAACTTGGTAGTTTTATGTATTATTATCCTGGTTTTTGGAGGAATCGCAATGTTGCTCTCTGGCGCCCCCAATGTGTACGAATGTGTATGCTATCACACCACGTTTGTTTACATGTTTGTCACCGAATAGCTGTTAACATCAGCATCCAGAGTTAGCACTCTTCAAAGATCATTGTTCGTACGTGTTTCCTTTTTATGAGTGAAATTGGTCAGAATACGCGATTCTCGTCGATTGCAGGAATGCAGACAGGGAACCAGAATGGTTGAATGAATGAATGCGTAGTTTGCACGCTTTTGTCAACGTAACCAGATACCTTGTTGGAGACGTGGGGACATTTAACCAAAGACACATAGCGTCCATCCATCTAAAATCCATCCATCCATCCATCCATCCATCCATCCATCCATCAAAATCTATCTACACTTTCATTCATCTTGTTCATCCATTCGCTCTTGACTCCTTTTTTATCCGTCTTCTGGTTTTGTTCCAGTTCAAACACGCACGCAGGCACGCACACACACACACACACACACACACACACACGTGTCTGAACGCTGTCCAAGCAGCAGAATCAAACCGGTGTCCCTCCGAGAGACGAGCGTATTAACCACTGCACATCTGTCAGCTTCCTTCCTCTCATTTAAATTTACTGAATCTGCTGCAATTCACAATCATCCCTCCTTCTCTCCCCCCTCCTCTCTCCTCCCTCCCTCCCTCCCTCCCTCCCTCCCCCTCCCTCCTCCTCCTCCTCTCCCTGCGTTATAAAAAGAGTGAGCTGCTCTTCACTAATTATAAGTTACATCACTGATGATGTGCAAACACTGATGATAAGATGCCTGAGAGCCGGTGAGCACGTTTGAATGGCTCCATATTGGCGTCTCTCTGGGAGCCGAGTGCCTCCAAACGCCGACACAAGTGGATTGTGGTGCCAGAAGGGAGAGTGCGTCTTTCTCACCCATTTCCTCTTAATTTATCAGCTCCAGTTTCCTTTTTTCCTCTTGTTTTTTTAACCCTCCTCATGTCTAATTTCATAGACCTTCACCGGTTCCCCTCGAGATGTTGTGATGTTCTCGGAAACGGGGGAGAAGAAGAAAAAACCCCCACAAGGATCCAAAAATGGTTGGGATTTTTCGCGTCCTATTGGCAGTTTCCTCCCAATACTTCACCAGCTCGGATTGGTCCTGATAGGTAATTTGGGC
>JASSRZ010000002.1:2925598-3010124 GCA_032164315.1 Malacoctenus gilli
CACACACACACACACACACACACACACACACACACACACACACACACACACACACACACACACACACACAGAGTCATATACAAAGCAGCGTTTCCATTGTGTACGTGCTGACATGTTTATTTTAACGGAGAGAGATTCACAAAGCCGAAGCCATTAGAGGCTCGTCGGCCGTCGAGGGACGTACTTAACGTCACCGTCGCGAGCCGGCTCGTGTTCCTAATAGCCAGTTACTCCAAAAAGCTGCTGTTGTTTATTGTGCTGGTGTCAGTCTGGGTGTTGCTGCGCAGTTTAATGTCGACTTGGAGCTGTAATGAGAACAGTAATAACTCTGAAGTGGAGTCGTTTCGGGGAATCCTTCTTAAATCAGACCCGTTTCCTCTCGCCGAGTCGCCTCGGCGGCGTCCGGTCGAGCTGCTCGGCGCGTCTCCAGACGGGTTCTGGATCTGCTCGCTGGTGACATGCAGCGAGCGTGGACGGGTCCCATGTCCAGCACAGTCACAAAGTCACAGCAAAGACACTATTTTTCAAATTCATTAAGATTTTTTTTTTGTGCATTCATTTTTTCGCCAGTTTTTATTTTTCACAATTTAGTATTTTTTAAAGATTTCATTAATTTTTTTGAACAGCTCACTATAATTAGTTCAAAGTTTGGTTCTTTCTGCAATTTTTTGCTTCATTATTGTGTGTTATTTTTAGGCAGATTCATCCGTGTTTCTTTCTTGTTATTTTTCTCTTTTTTTTAACTTGCTAATTTTTTTTATCCTGGTTTTTATTCATTTTGGCCATTTTGTGTTTTACTTTCCTGTTCTCGTCTGACCTGTGCTTTGACCTCCAAATATTCATAAACGAGTCCTTTTGTGTTGGTTTGGTGATATAGATGAACTTCTCTCGGCGCACTAATGCCAGCTGATGTGCGATATGTGTTGTGCTTCTCTGGTGGGAGCCATTTAACCGCCAGCGACTAATTAAATGTTGAACCAGCGCCGTGTTTTTCTTTAATTTGTCATATTTAATCACGCCTTGTTTGCAGCAGTATCAAAGCTCAGATCTTGTGTGTCGGATACGTTAGAGTCCGTGTTCAGAAGCCTGTTGCAGCTCAGCTTTAACGTGCGCAGTGGGCGGCGCGGAGGTCAGCGAGCCCATGGAGGCTCTTTGAAAACAAAGTGTTTTATCAGCGAAAACAAAGAAGGCGCGAATAATTTCGTAGCATCTGCGTCTTCACTGAAATTGACACGTTGCCGCTGTGAACGTGCATTATTTAGCGTGTTTGGCTCCCAGTCTGCTCCTCAGTGTCCTCGCGGCTCCACGTTGTCCACCGCATCATCTTTTTCGGCGAATGTTTCGATCGCCGGCCGCGGCGCGTGCCGTTCTACAAGCCTGACCACGCGCCTCGTTAGGCGATGACCTGAGCGGAGAGGATGTGCGCTCGCAGGGAGCCGGACCCAAGATGGCTGTGATGATAATTGAACGTGATGCTTAAGCGCGCCGACGTTAATTCACCCCCCCCCCCCCCACCCCCTCGTTTTTTTTCTCCTGACCTCTGTGATGTGGAGGCTGGATGAAAAACCATCAGAGGCTTTTGTGGGAGACGAGCCGTGTTTTGCTAAATCGTCGATCCGTCAAATCTTCCCGTGTTCGGCGAGATCCTCCCCTAAAGCGCCGCAGATGACTGTATTCATGAAAGTATATGAATAAATAATGGACCCCCGTAGCTATCAAAAGACCACCAGACTGGATGCTGAATGACATTAATTTCATATGCTGGTCGATAGTTTGGCATTGATTTGATATTTGAAAAGGCCAATTTAAAGGATTTTTAACATTCACTCCGACGCTTTAACGCGTCTAAACGTAGACGTTTGCTCCTCTTCTCTCGTCGTTTCCACGGCGTCTGAAGTCCGGCTGCATCATCGCTCATCAGCTGCTCAATGGAGGCTGTTTGCGAGCAAACAAAGGTCGGAGGTCACCGCAGCTACGTTGACCTTTGACCCGGATGTGGATGACCCCTTCCCCCTGTGGGCAGAGATCAGTGGGCAACTCATCAGCATCACCTCCTGTGATGAGCGAGATGTTAATGCAAAACGACACCTCGGTGCATGAAGGAGCGAGTGTTTACTGGCTGACAAAGGAAGAAGAAGCGTCGGCGTGGCCGTTCACTGACTATTAGCAAAGATCCGACTACAAGCTGCACATTAATTATTAATGCTGGTTCATAAAAGAAACTAATTGGGCAACATAGGTTAACATCGTGAGTCAGCGTGTAGTTTGCAGGTTCATATTTATTCCAAAAACTGAGGCAACAATTTATTTGTTTTACTAAGAACTTAAACAATAAATCGAATAATCAAAATACATAAAAAATACCTGAATTAAATAAAAGTCATAAAAATTAAAATAAGGTTAAAAATGGCATGAAATTAATTCGAAAAATCAATGCTTTGATAATTTTTTGGGGAATATTTAAAAAGATATATAGATATGAAATGTTTGGTTCTTATTTGGACAAAACAATGAGGGTAAATTGTGTACATTTGAGATTGTTTGGGGGTTAATTTGCCTTCAGAATTGTCCTGGAAGCGACGTGCAGGAACATTTTTCCGTCCGTATTTACGGGAGCGAGAAGCGGCGATGTCCGTAATGCGTCTGGGCGCTGGCGGGCACCTGTGGCGCCCAGGTGCCGCTCTAATCTCTCTCTGGGAGAAGGTTCCTCGGCTCTGGATTACATTTCTGTTTGACCCGAGTCTGAGCTCCGTCTGGCTGATCCCAGCTACAGGGGCGGTAATAAAGTCCAACCTGAGCGCCGCCGCCGCCGCTGCCACCGCCACCGAGAGACAACACACACGGGCAGAGCTCGCGGCTAATCCACCGGAAAGGCCGGCCTCCCCGCGTTTGTTTTCCCACAGTCGGCGTGTGGCGGGAAGCCGCTTGGCGTCGGCGCGGCGAGTGGGAGAGATGAGCGCTGGTGGCGGGAGGTCACTTTTTTCTGCTGCCCACCTTGGCACGCGGCGGCGGCGCTTGTCTTCAGATCAGAGCTTTGCCATGAACTGGAGGTTGGCAACGAATCCAAGTGGCCGGGGGAGATAAGGCGGCCTGCTGGGACATTACAGATGCAAGCATTAGCAGAGTGGAGACTTGATGGGGAGCAGGGCAAAGCTGAGGCCTTTGATAATGCTGCCGATGTTTACCGCCACCACTCAAGAACGGGGCATCTGCTCCGCACTTCGCACTCGCCGAGACGCCTGCGAACGCCAGCGATCGCGCCGCTCGGAGCCGGAGGTGAACCGGGGAGACGTCGCTCCGATTGGTTCAGCTCCTTCCTCGGCGAGCGCCGCCTCCGGCGGGCCGTCCTTGGGTGCGGGACCGCGTGCAGGCTCGGCGCCGATCCGCCGTCTCTTCCTCCGTTGTTCGCAGTTTTATTCTCACCTCGCTGACACACAGGCGAGTCCCTCCGGATCGCTCGCGTGCCACGATTTCAGCTCTGTGCTTATCTGACAGTAACAGTGTCCGTCCCATCCCCAATCTAACATTTACTGTACCCCCCCTTCCTCCCCCTTTCCCTCTCCTCCTCCTCCCCCCTCGCTCGCTCTCCTCACTGGCTTCAAGTCGCTCTGCCATTTACTGTTTGTGCCAAGACTGCATTGTAAAAAGACACCGCTGCCCCCGGGGGGGGGGGGGGGCGGTGACCAAGTGGCTGTCACTCTCCACTGGTGTCGTCGCTCCATAAGCTGCTATAAACAGACTGTCTGAGACACACAGTGAAAACCTGCCAGTGTTATTTCATGTATGAATGAACGGTGTCTAAAAAATACTGCATCCTGTTCAGACAATACACAAACTTTAAATACATTTATTTACAAGCTGTAAATGATATTGATAGTTGAGCATTGTCACAAATAAAACATGAATCATTGTCGGAACTCTTAGAGATAGAATTATTTTCAATCAAATATTTCAATAAAAAAAATTGGTAGAATTTCAAGATATTTTCCCCCCTATAAAAAAAATGATCATCACAAAATTTGTTAGGCTAAAAAAAGAAGCTGAAATTTTCATTGCATTCAGTTTATTGAAAAATTACAGAAAAAATATTATAATTGTTAAAATTCGAATTTAGTAAGATCGTCTCACTTTTTGGGAAAATCGATGCGCATTATTTATAAATGTAATTTATTATATTATATTATATTATATTATATTATATTATATTATATTATATTATATTATATTGTATTATATTGTATTATATCTTGTTTTCCAGGCTGATGATGTGCTGAGGAAACAATTACACACTGGCTGCTCCTTCGTTCCAGTGGCTCCTGGAATTAAACACAGTGGTGCCTTTTGGTCTCTACCTTTATACTTCATGGTTTCAAGGTTTCATTTAATATGCTTCATCCACAAATTAGCAGGATGTAATTTGAAATCTAATATGGGAGAGGGCGCCTAACACGGGGTCACATTCGGTCTGTGATGAAATAGCGCATAATCCATCTTGTGGACGCCGCCGCGGGATCCAATCAGGCGCGGTCAAGTGGACTCTGGACCGATCGCCAGTCGGACGGACGGTTCAGCCCCTATCGCCGACTTTCCGGCACATTCAGCCTTCCACCCTATTTGGAGCTTATTTTATCGTGATGAACGTTCTCTCAATCTACCAAAGGAGGCAGTTTCTGCTGTAATGACATAATAACGCCCACATTTACATATGTTGTTGAAGAGATAAAAACCTGCCGCTGCCGGAAGGAAAACTGGTCGTAGCGACGGCAGGAAGGAAGAAGGAGAGTGATTTGGGGGGGTGACTGGTTTATGGTTTGATAAAGATTTATCTGGACCAGCTGGGAAAGTATCATCTGTCCGTCCGTCCATTATCTGTGGGGGTCACGGGGGGGCCGGGAGACCACGTCCGCTAATAGCTGCTGTATATCCCAGACGAGTTCGCTCTCCATCATGGGGAAGCATTTACGGACCACCACACCAGCTAATTCTCATAAATATAGCTCTCTGTGAGGTGTGAGTTACATTTTGGGTGAATTTGAGGCTTCACAAGACATTTTTCAGCAATTTTCTGACACTCCGAAATCACAGAAGTCGCGTTTGCCTCTTTTCTCCTTCTAAACGTTTGAATCCTGCAGAAATTCTGTGTTTTATTCACATTTTGTGGTCTTCTGAATTCTTTTATTGCCGATCCTAAAGAGGGAGGGGCTTCAGGGGGCCGTTCGTAGCCCGGTCCAGGAACACGAGTGGTCCGGCTCTGGTCGAGCCTGTTTTCCATCAGATCAGTCCCCAGAACAAAGGTGGTTTGTTTTTTAGTGGCGTATCGGAGCTGATGGGACTTCAGACTGAGAGGCCGAGAATGAAACCTTTTGGTTGTCAAACAATCAACAAAAACAAATCTGTGCAGCATTCAATCAGACATTTCCTCCTCATTAAAATGATTACTATCCAGCCCCCGCACTGCCGAGTGACACACACACACACACACATGCGCGCACGCACATTGCTGTTGTGTTTGCCGTGAAATCAACACAAAAAAGAAAAGCTGCACGTTTGTCTGACCTTGAATTTTTTTCCTCAACTTCGTCCACTTATTGTGGCTTTTCTTCATGTTTTGATAAATGCAATCAAAGACAAGTGCACATCGTTTGGAGGGGAAAACATGCTCAAAAGATTGTGCGAATAAATCAGCAAATTAGGTTCGTTCAGCGACTTTCAATCGCTAACAAAGTTTAATTCTCACTCGTCACGAATTCACGAGTGAAACATTCAAACTCCACCAGAATAACCTGAAAACTGCGATTCAGCCGTCGTTGCGCTGCTGAATCCATGCGGGGGTGTTCGAATTTCGTTAAACTGGGAGGAAGATCCTCTAAGAACAGTTTGGGCTGCTGAAATTATGCAATGTTTGCAGTGATTGGTTTATCTGAGGCCGCTAATGCTACTTGGATTCTCTCATGAGGCATTCAGGAGAGTTGGATAAAAATCGGCACTTTCTCAGAAAACAAGAGCCAAGGGAAATAGCAACAGGGTTGCTTCTCATTCTAAGCAGCAGTTAGGTATTGCTAATGCTGAAGCTAACAGTTTAGCACTGGTTTCTGGTCAAAGTAATGTACTGCTGACCTGTGAATGTGAAAAGAAGTGGAAGTATTTGAAAGAAATATCACAGTTTACCTCAAAAACGACCCGTCAAAAGAAGATAATCAATCAATAAGTTGCGGTGCGATGAGGTCCAGGTGGTCGTTGCTCCTGAAAGCTGAAATGCCTCCGCTGTTTGGTGCTGTCCTAACGTGTCGGTTAGCTATCTGCTAACGGCTCCCTCAGGATGCTGCAAACTCCCTCCGATCGATGGCGTTCCTTCCTCAGCGTGGATCCGCCGCCGTCGGGCGTCGGTGTCGAGGGAAGATTGATTCAGTGATGCTCGAATTTCCCCGAGGAGCTTTTTTCCGTTCGCATTTCTGCTCGAGAGCATAATGGAGCTAATAGTTTAACTGGCTGTAATTAATGCCGGTGTCATTCTTTCTGTTTTAATTGCCGGCTAATTTGACGTGTGCTAAGTGAAAACGTTATTGTGCTCGTATTTAATGCTATTTACTGGAAGCGTCTGCTGCCGCTGCAAAGTGGCTCCTGTTTAGCTTTCTTTTGTTCACAAAATGACAAAATGAATGTGGAGAAATTTGAATTTTTGCAGAGCATTGTTGAACTCTGACCATCGGGAGAATCGAACAGATCCGCGGTCGCTCGTTCGATTCGCTCTCGTGACTCCGACCAATCAGAGGCCTGAAATATGATGACATCACATTTTCAGTCCAGTAATAATGCTTCTTCTGCAATAACACAGAAAGTTTGAGCATTAATACTTTCACTGGTCTTGATGAGTTCAGGAGACGTGACTGAGGAAATGGGCGTTACTGGACGCTGCGTTACCTTGTCCTGTGTTGGACTCGGGATCTTCTTGGGGACTTTTTCATGTGTCCGATTTGAAGCAAACACGCAGCCGGTCCGCCATCTTTGAAAGCTGAGTACAGCAACGCCGCTGGGACAAATAAAAAGCAGAATCGAAGCCCGCGCTTTGACCGCCGTCTCCACGAGGGCCCACGGACCCGGCTCAGGTCTGGTGCGAACGCCCCTCCGGGTTTTTCCGGGTCCAGTCGCACGTTCTGCGATGACACGGTTGTTGCAGACTTGCCCGATCCTCAGAGTTGGAGCTAAAAGTTCTGACATTTTCCCCCGATTTCAAAACGCTCGGCGGCCTGCTCTCCTAATTTTCCGACATTTGTTCGGCATTGATAAATATGGAGAGGTATGTCTGACCTCCAGTGACAATCCCATTTACTGTAATAGACTCTGCCAGCAGGCCAACACCACTTTTTTCTCCTCCCGCTGTAGTACAAGCGTTCCTCTTTCAACAGCGTCATGCCAGTAGCTGGAGACGCCTGCAGCTATTTTGCCCTGTGGGGAACATTTTCTCTAGTGACTGTTGCCAATCTCGTTCCTACTTTCCAAAAGGTCTCTGCCAATTCCTCGCTCGCAGTCGAACGTGTGCACAGGCCTCCTCTCGCATCCAGCTCACCTAATTATCCCGGCGCTATGAGGCATGTCAGAATGTATTCATCCTGCCTCTGCCGAGCCCGTCTCCAAGCCTGTAGCCTTTAATTGGTCTTCATTATAAAAAGGTATATGTGCGAAAACAAGGGGCCCAGGTAAAGACGCTTTATTTCTGCTGTTTGTACGTCGCATGCTGAAACAGTTGATACTGTGTGTTTACAGTAATGATGCTTGTGCAATTATACGGAGGATGCTGCTCATGAAGCGTCCCCCTCTCGCTCTCGCTCTCTCGCTCTCTCGCTCTCTCGCTCCCTCCCGCCCGCCGTCTCCTGCTCACACAGCCTCTGACGAACACGTATGAGCTGAATGCGGCAGCAGGTCGGCGGTCGGCTGGAAACAGACCCTCCCCCCCCCAAAAAAACGCCTCAGAGAAATCCTGCGGACCCTCGTCTTTGATCTCGGAGGCACCAAACATCAATGTGACGCCAAAACACTGGTCAGTACACCCGCTGTCATCGACATACGTAAGCAGGGACCTTCAAAATAAAAGCAGCCAGCAGTTCCGAGCAGCACTGACTGATCCCGCTCCGTCTATTTGCCGGCTTTGGTGATTCACTCCTCCGTCAACATCTTCAACTCTTCCTCCAGTCAGGATGTTTTCACCTTCAGTCGATGCAAAGTTCAGCCTGTTGATGCAGTTTGTGAGCTGTTGATACAATCTGGGCGAAGTTTGTCGGGATGCTTCTGCGCGCGAGCGTCTATCAAAGGAACCTTGGGCATATTTTAAACTTGGCGAGTCGTGTTGTCGGACGCTTTCGCGGCCGCCATTTCTCCCAGAACGCAAAGGATGAATGTGACATCACAGCTCAGCACCGGCGATAAGTGTGGAAGTTAAACTTGCCGTCGGTTCAAAGTAAACACGGTGGCGCGCTGCCGGTCCGGTGACTCGTCCTCCATTTTGGCCGCATGTGGCCCCTGGAAAGCAGAAGTCGGGGAAACGGGCGGACGTGTGAAGTCACAGCGTGATGAATGTGCGGCGGCGACCTGAGCGTGACAGCGCGCGGCGTTTCAGTGGCCGCGGCCGCAGAGCGGCTCGGGCGGCGATAAGCAGCCTGCTTGGAAGATTCAGGGGGATTTATCTGCAGCAGTGCTGAGTGCAGAGCTGATAAAGCGGTTAACACACACACACACACACACACACACACACACACACACACACACACACATGCACGCAGCTTGTTCTGACAGTAAAAAGAAGGCCGTCGCTGTAAATGTGTTAACAGCATTATGCTAAATAAGAAAATGTATTTAATCAGGAGGAGCTTCTTCAGCCAGAACAAACACAGTGGAGGTCCTCTGTGTTCCTGCTGCTGTCAACATGACAACATGTCAACAAGTCAACATGACTGAGAATTGAAGGTGTCAAAACCCCATGTATATTTTTGATCACATTAAAAATGAGCTCTTGCATAAAAAATCTTTACTTGATTAGATTTTATTTCTTCAATTATTTGCTATATTATATATTATTATTTTATACTATATTAGATATTCTTTGTTTTTATCTTTTAATTTTAGGAGTTTCCTGAAACATTGCACCTCATTGACCTTTTTTTGTGAACATATTGACCTGTGGGACACCTGTTATTCTTGTGTCCTCGGGAAAGTGAGCGGAGGTTTGTGGTGTGAGCAGGCGGTCGTCGAGGGAGACTGTCCGTCCCTCCCGCCGTCCTCTGTCCATCCAATCTTCTTCCTATCTGGGAAAATAACACAGTTCGGCAGTAGAGCAGAGACGAACAATTGATCAGGTGGCCATGCGGCCGCATCGATCTGGCCTTCGCGTTTCCTTCGGCTGCGTCCGATCAGGACAGAGACGTCTCAGTAAAATATCAAAAACATTTAGACAGCGTAAAAAAACCGAGAACCGTCTCTGGTGGAGCAGCGACGGCTCTGCGCCGAGTGTAATCTGCCCTCTTTTCCACTGCGTACTGTACTTTAATTCGTTCTAATTATTACAGGGTTTACGGAGTAATTGCTTCTGGATCAGAGGAGCCGGAGCATCAAAAGGTAATTCAGACATTCTCCACACCTACACGCAGGAGTGGGAGTTTGCATCGACCGCGCTAACGAACATGAAATGAAGCCACAGAGAGCGCCGTGATTGGAGTGACCTTTTGGGAGAGCGCGCCACACAATTTATCTGGAGAGGGTTCACTTCTGAATCACTGCTTGTAAGCCCATTAGGCATCTCGCCATACAGCGCCGTGGTATCGCTATACATTTCTGACATCCTATTGTATTATTTGACACGCAGCTTGACCTTTTGGCTCGTCTCTCCCTTATATATTATATAAACTCTGCACAGAACCTAAAGAAATGTGTCGCTTCCGCTTTAACAATGCGTCTTTGAAAAGGCCTCGTATCTTCTGAATCATTGTCGCGAAGCCAAAGTCTGGTGAAAACACACACACTATCTCATCAAACAGCCTAAGGCAGGAGCCTTCAGAATAAAAGCCTCCCTTGGTTGACCACAGATTCTGAAAGGTTTCGCTTTTGTTTGTTTTTTTATTTTGGTGAATTCAGAGAGGCAAAGCGTCAGATTTGCAACCAGTGTCTGAAACCCTTTTTGGGGCCACATTTGTAATGAACATGCATTTGTGGGATGAGCAACAGAGCTGAGAACTAAGGTGGCACCTCTGCTCATCACACAATCGAGAAAAATGAGCAACTTGATGCATTACAATGCCTTTTGATTCAATGGTCATTTATGTTTTTACCGCTATAGTCTTCTTTTATATTGTTAATATGCTTCTGATTTAATCCACTTCCTCCTAATTGGGTATTCGGGTTTTGTCCAAGGACATAAAAACACTCCTGTCGGTCTAATGAAAATCATAATCTCCGCATGTTCATTTGCGGAGCATGAATGGCTCCTTACACAAAGAGGATCAGATATTTTTTACATGCTTTACGGTAATTACAATGGCCGCGTTATTAAATCTGTCTGGTATAATGAGGGTACGGACGCTCGTGGAGCCCCCCTTCCTCCGCCGGGGCCACTGTTTGGATTTTGGAGGTTATGAAGATATCAAGCGCTCCTTCTGAGCTAATAAAAAGACAATCATTCTTCGTTTAAAGTGCTTAAACCTTAATGAAAACAGAGCGTTTTGAATGCGGCGCTGCTGAAAAGACGGTCCTAAATCTCACACAGTGGACCTTTAACGGGTCCTAATACAATCTCCCAAAGAAAGGAGTCCAGTACAATCAGGCCATAAAGAAAATTAAATATACGTGACTGATTTCTTTACATTATTTAAGGGGCCAAAGTTGGAGGTATTGAGACAGAGCGCTCACAGAAGTGATTAGCTAAGTGAACGATGGAGAGCCAGCGAGAAAATTGGCAGCCGACATCACCGAAACTATAATTTGCGCCGTTTCCAGGAAGGTAAACGATGCGGGAAAAACTATATGTGACATTATCCGAGACAAAACTAGGTGGGTTTTTTTTCCCTCTCTCTTCTTCTTCACATTTGTTGCTCTCTGCCCGGTTAATGTAAAAACTCACTCTGACATTTATTTAAAATCCAATTTAACTCAGGTGCTGGGGGGGTATCAAGTCCTGATGGAGTTTTGTGTCACCTCTCTAATGAAGGGAACCAACGCCGAGACTTAGAGGCTGATGAATATGAGCAGATGTCAGAAAGCGATTCGACACATATTCCATCAATTTCACCGTGTACCTGCGAGGAAATAAGAAGCCATTCGGTAAACAGAGCGGCTCGTATAGCACCACAAAATTGTATTAAACTGGAAGCTCAATCACATTGTGTGTGTGTGTGTGTGTGTGCGTGTGTGTGGGTGTGTGTGTGGGTGGGTGGGTGGGTGTGGTAATTTTGACAGGAGACAGAAAAATACATATATCCAGTAGTGTAGAATAACCAATTTTGTATGTTTGTGACAGATTTCCGCCTCCTGAGAAGGTTAGTGAGGAAGCCGCCAATTTGTGTCTGGACAAGACTCGCGCTGCGGACGTTACGCAATTAGACACGGGTGCTAAAACGCTCTCCGGAGAGAGAAGAAGATGTAAATATAAGTTTCGTTGCTTTACCCAAATGAAATGAGACTCCATCGCACCTCTTGTAGGAAATGCCAGAGTTTGACAGCGAGGCGAAACAGCATAAAGGTCTTATCTTGATGACCTGTTTAGACTGATATTGCAAAATATTGGCATTTTAATAAAAACGCCTCCTGACATTTCTGTCATTTTCTAATTCTTTCCTGTCAAGGTGACCTTTTCGTAGCCTCTGCTGTGAGCGTTTGCTCGCGCTCACGCTATCGAGACGCTCCGGTCTCCTTTGTGCGCCTCCAGTGGGAGTGCGGCGAGTTTGAGAGGACCGCAGAAGTGTCGGCAAACGCCGCATTCAAGCGGATTAACCAATCGAGGAAAGATAATGACTCCGGCAGCCGTCCTCCAACTCTGATTGGTCCAAATACACCAGATTAACCCCATGTTTTTTGGTTGGTTTGTGCGTCAACAAGGGGTCGTTGCAAATACACTTTTTTGGATGTTGGTTGAATTAACAACAGCGCTATTTAGACACAGGTAAATCTTTAAAGATGTGATTTCCAATTCCCATGAACGCATCAGATCTTCCTTGTTTTTTTAAACCTTTGCAGCCGTCATCCGTCACGTGACGGTAGTTGGGTAGAAAAACGCCTGTCTGTTTCCACGTGCGGCGTCGCGTCGCTCATTATGTTCCGGCACATCAAAAGCAACCGTGGCGCTGCAGCTCTGAAAACGTCCCTTCGTTATTGAGACATTTAAGGACTGAATGTTTGTCACCGAAACGTCAGTGCACAATGCGCACCCGTCACACGCCACTCCAGAGCCAATTTAATCAGCCGAGCGTCTCGCACCACATTCCGAAACAAGACGTCTTAAGACCTAATAAGACGTCAAACAATTCTGGCATCTTGTCCGCAGGAAATCAGCCACATTGTGTCTGAGTATTTGTTGGCAACCTTCGCGTCCTCGCGGTGGGATTCGTTCCTCCGAGCTTAAAGTGCCGCCGGATTGGCGAGCTTCTGCGAGACTCCGACGGAGAGCGAGAGGAACTTCTTTTGACACGTTGGTGGTTCTCCAGCCACCAATCCTCTCTTCCTGGTTTGGCGCAGCAAAGGGTATTAAGTGGGAATTTAGCAGATTAAGCCGAGATACACAAAGCCAAGGAATCCTTAGATTGTACAAACAATAGAAGTTTATTGGGCAGATTTCCTGCAGTGACCCTCCAGAAAAAAACTGCTCTGCTACGTTGGATGGTAAAAATTCAGCTGCTGAACGGTTAAAAAACCAAACCAGCAAGTTAATTATTTCAACATGCTGACAGAGTTTCATTAGGTTTCTGTTTCCAAAGTGAAAACCGAATTAAGTCTGTGCTTGTATTTGTGCTTGTGTTTCAGCCATTCTTTTGGCGGTGGGATAGCAGCGACTAAATCGAATGAAAGTACTTTTTCCATGTATACAAGTATATTTAAGCTAACCCACCTGCCTCACTCAGCTCAGTTAAAAGGTGTAAGCGAAAGAATGAAAGTGTTATACGAGCAATAGTTTAAAGTGTCTATAAAACAGGGCTCTGTTTTGTTTGTATGCTTGTGTAAACGAAAATACTTGTTAGCCTCTGATGATACCAAAGGAAATGAGCTGACTTTGCTGTCTCACTGTGAAGTGTTGACGAGCTGTCCGTCTTCACCACGAATGTTCGGCGGCGGATTTTTCTCTCGTCCCTTCCTCTCCGATGCAGCAGCGAGCGGCGGCGGCGGCGGCGGCGGGCGAACACGATAACGTGCAGCTTTTTTTTTTGTTTTCGTGTTCTGCTAAAACTGAGCCGCATCTCGCTGAGTGATCTGTAGCCACCCTGCTGTGAAGATCCTTATCACTTTCAGAGGATTGTTAAAATGATTCTGGGTCATTTTTCAACAAAATATAAAGTGTCAGAGGCTCCAGATCGCAGCAGTTCTGCACCTGCTCGTCTGTATCCTCGCTCTCCGTCTAAATTAGCCGAGCTTCCCTCCATACTGCGCCTGGCGGTAATCTTTCACACCGCTAAGACTTTGTCATACAAAAGAAAGTGTTTCGCAGTGTACACTCAAAAATATCCCCAGAATCCGGGAACCGTATAGGTGCCCTTTCGTCTCACCCGATGTCTGGTTCCATGACACCCAGCGTGACATGTTTTCCTTCGCGTGGAGACTTGTTTGTCTAAAAGAAGACACCAATTTGTATGATGCCTGGAAATAGACACGGAGACGGAGCAGCTGTCCACGGACGAGCGCTGTTGCAGGTCCATAGTTTTTAATAATCACATATCACACTGTTTCATTGACTTCACTTCGAAAAACTCCAAATCCCACCAAGTGTATCTCTCTGGTTCCCTGTCAAAATATCTTGTCACGCTTGATATGAAACACAATCACCTGTCAAGTGAGATTTCAGAGACATGGAGGCATTTGTTTTTAGACTCTGCAGCCCAAGTATTAAGACAATCTGAGCTTGTTCCTCTGGGAGGGCTGTTCGACTTGTTACACGTGAGAAAGTAAAAGTATTTCCAGCTCAGTTTTCTGCCAACTTATTCCAAAGATACTCACTTTTATTCTTGCGTAAACTTAAAAAAAAATTGCAATTTTTTTCCTCAAAAACAGCAAATTAAACACATCTTTTCTGCTGAATGTGTTTTTTAAATTTTGCTCTTGAGCTCTAATTAGTGAATAACTCTTAAGCTTTCATGCTGATAAGAGTCCACAAAAAGGTAGCAGCTACAATCAAGCAGTCGGTTGTTGGCGTCTTGGTTCAGATTTTGCAAGGTTTTAATCTCGCATCTTTTTCATTAGTCTGGAATAGAACATGGCTGTTTCTTTCGCTTCCAAGTTAATGCTATTTGGCTGGCCGTAATGTGGCTGAATTTTTTGTGCTATCGCATCCAGTGAATGCGCTGTTCTGGGCTTCTGGGAAGGAGAAGGTGATCGTGCAAACAACTGTCGGCTCGGAAGCTTGTTTTGTAGCCGCTCACTTCTACAGTTCAGTTCCAAGTCTCTGTGTTGCCTCTTTGTCGTCCCCACTGAATTCACACGTTGGGGGCACGATAGCATTGGGTGCTCGCCTGTCGGGACATTGCCGTCAGTCGGGACATCTTAGTTTGGATCAACGCTATAAACGTCTGCATCAAACAGCCTCTCAGTCGACTGCTGATGCTCCTGCGAGGACTCTGCCGGCTGGCCTTGCGTGCTTGATCTTTTGCCGCCTTGTAGAACAAAACCAGGAACTCAAATCACCTTTTTCTTCAGGCATCTTTCATTGATCGCCTTTAGCACTGGCAGTACTGGTTTATAGGTCAATGTTAACGGTGAATCATTCGAAATTCTCAAACCTTGTCCTTGTTTCTGAGAGAAAGGGTGCAAAAGAACAGGCGTCGAGGCTGCGGCCACGGCGCAGCTCAGGTCTCTGTGTGTTGCCCAGTAATTTCATTTGAAAATCTCCAGTGTTTTTCCGACTTCAATATCATTGGGAAGATGGCTTTGTCATTCTCTTTGCTCTCACCAGGCTCCGCTCTTTATAATTGCCTTCTACTTATTCTCGGGCCAGAGGCGAGATCCAGCTCTGTGTTAATTGTACAGGCCTCCAGATATTGCACTCAAAAGTCACTGCCAATGTGGCGAAACTAATAATCGGAGCTCTCCGAATTTCTGAGATAAAACAAGCAGATGACCTTAAAGCTGTCATTTGTTTCCTTTGTTCTCTTTCTCATTTTTTCGGGCCAATTTTGAATTTGTTCTTTATATATTTTTTTTAACCAACGGACAAATCGACTGAAAGACGCCGCACAAACTCCACTCAATAAGTCATGCTTAACTCTGCCTGGTAAATAATACATCATACGCCATTATTGAATCTATCCAATCACATTAAAGCATAACAAGGAGAGCACAGGAACAGGTGAGTGGGAAGGGGCTCAATTTCATCCCATAAATAAGGGCGAGCTGACCAGCTGGGGCCCCCGCCGGCGGCTACATCAAGACTGACAGCTGCCAGATAGCTTCCACATCGTCAGCGCCGCACACGCGACCTCACATGTCTCATGCGTATTTTTTGGGGGCGAGGACGTGGGCGGCGGTGACGGGGTCACATCTCTGTGAAATTTTTGGGCTTCATTCTCTCTGCAACGACTCGGATCAGACGATATTGCCGAGTGAACGAGCGGCGAGCTTTCGCTGCCTCGTGGAGGAAGTGGGAATTTTCTTGGACTTTAATTAGAATTTTTGAAACCACTTTTTATGAAAGTCAGACAAAACTGTTGACAGTGAGTTTATCATATTTATACATTTAGAATTTTTTGGTATTTTTTTTCTCTTCACTTTTCTGTTTTTTTTATTTATTTGCTAATATTTCTATTAATTTTAGAGAAAGTAGAAAGAACAGGAGTTTTTTTTTAATTTGTTTTAAATATTTTGTTTTAGAATCGTTCTATAAAATGTAATTGTTAGTCATTGTCTCCTCACTTGTCTACCTTTGTATTTTGCTTGTTTATTCATGCTTGTCTGTATTTTGCAGCAGACTGATTCTGAACACATATTTGACACCAGTTAATCAGAGCTCCACTCTTACTTTGCATCTCTCTCTCTCTCTCTCTCTCTCTCTCTTGCAAACACACCTTTTCCCTGCGGCGTGCAGGGGCACACATTAAAATTACATGGGGTCAGATTGAAATTTATTGCTGTCATACAATAAAGCTGATAGCCCAATTGTCCTCTGCCGATGCTCCGGCCACCACCAGATAAAAGACGAGGAGAGAAGGCAAAAAAAAAAAAAAGACCTGAACTGGGAATTGAGAGCGATCATGTCTCGAGGCAAATGACGGCCATTTGTCACATCGCGGCCCGTGGACGTATCAAGCAGAAACATGCTCGCGCTGTATTATTTCCTTGCGTCGGGCCGTGGGTCTGGAATATGTTGCCGCTCACGTTGATATGAAAGAATGATATACGTGTGTTATGTTGAGCCGTCGTCAGGCGTTGAAGATGGATTAGCGGCGAGTCTCTTCACTGTGAGAAATATAAATGAGGATGTGATGACCGCTGAATTTAAATGCAATGCCGCTGTGATTAAGGCGATCTGTAATATCGACTGAAATAACACCGCAGCCGGATTCATCACGTCACACGAGCGGCGGCATAATATGTGTGTGTCAATATGTATTGATGAATCCCACCTGGCTGAATTACAGTGTTTGAAGTGGTGGGATGTCGGAGCTAATCACTGTGGTATTTTACCTCCTTTCATTCTGAAACAGCTTGTTATTCAGCCTCACTGAGCTCCTTCTATTTCTGCTCTTCTTTCTGAAAATTCCCGCATATTTTACAGGATTCTACCTGGAAGCTTTCTTTTTTTCTTGTTTTGTTTTTGTAACGTTTTCACGTGATTGGAAAGCAGAAACATCCTGACATCCGCTCAGATATACTGTGAAGATTTGAAGGTGGTTCGGAGGGAAATAGGCAATTAGGATACAATTGTCTGAAGTGATTTCAAAAATCTCTTCAGGTGAACAAAGTTCTTCTTGTTCCAGATTAGTTCAGTCCACTCTGACATGTTTCCACTGATCGACGGGAAACAAAACGGGCCAAACCATTGTGCCACACTTCGGGGAGTGACATGATCTTTGTAGAGAGATAAACTTTTAAAAATATTAATAATTTCCATTGATAGCTGTTCGAGGGAACAGTTCCTAAAGTTTGTCAGTAAAGAAGTTCTCACTCGCCCATTGTCCAACGTCGTTATTCATGAAAAACATTAAACAAGGTTGGTTTTTATGTAACTCGGCCTTTATTCTGCAACCAAATCTGCTGCTTTACATGACGGCTTTGGCACAATTACTCTGAAAATATATTGTTTCACTCGCCTGTCTGAGTAAATGCCAGAGCGGCTTTTACTTTTTAAACATGTTGGTCATTACAATGGTTGCCTGGATACCGTGTGTCTGTCACAAAGTGATTAGGTGCTTATGAACATCAAACACAGCGCAGCTTTGGCTCTTTCTGCCTCCTTTTTATTAAAAAAAGAAAAAAAGATCAGCTTTATTTGTCCGTCCATGACGATGATGAAGATGACGATGAAGGTTTAAAGGGAAAGTGACAATCACTTCGATAAAATGCTAAAATAAAACCCACAGAAAAAAATCTTGTGTTTTCCAGGTTGCGACAGAAAAACAAAATAGAGCATCTTCCTCCTAACCTCCAGGTCATAGAGCATTCTTGCCCTGAAACCCAGAATTTAAAGCATCGTCCTCTCTCTGACGTCCACATTACAGAGCATTTTCCTCCCAAGATCCTGATTGTAGAGCATCTTCCTCCAATGAATCAGTCTTGAATGCTGACAGCTATTGTGTCCCAGTAGCGGTACATTAAGACAGCGAAGGGAGCGACCCTGAAGGCCTCACCAAAGTATTTAGTTACCTCTTATTTGCAGTAACTAGCAAAGTAGTTGTAACCCTGGCATGTTTGTGCCTGTTTTTTCTTCCAGCAGGTTGAAGTTTCTGCCGTGTCGCCGTTGACGTCGGTTTTTATCACTCCGATCGATCTGTTCTTATCTGTCCGTGTGTTTTCCATTAGTTCCTGGAGCAATATAGCTGCTATGTTTTAATTAATATCATCCTAATTATGATTCTCAGATGCTATCAATGAGTTGATAGATTTTTAGAGTTGTTTTTGTGTTTAATGTGGATATAATGAAGCTCCCTGGAAGAGACTCGCTGTACTTCACGATACATCACAGGTAAACATTGCTGATCGCTCTTTGTAAAAGTAATGCGTCTTCATTTTTACGGGAAACACAAAGATTGATAACATGGCCGATAAGAAAACTTTGAGTAATGATTACTCTTCCACCCCGAATGAACCAAATATTGTAAGGAGAACAACACATTTGTCTCTGCGGTCACAGATAGTGAGGTGTGAGTATAATAACACCCCAAAGCTCTGGAGGTTTGTGCAGCGCAGGAAAATAAGCTGAGTCGTATGTCAGCACTTCCAACACGCCATTGTTACGGAATAAACTCAGGCGGCTCTCTTACAATGGCCCAACGGTAACAAAAAAAAAAAAAAAAATGGCAACACATCCTTGGAAGTATCAGTTCATTTACAGAAACTCTCCCATCATGGCTTTCATTTCCCTCTTACTTGTCACCGCCTCGTCTCATCTCTGCCCTCCCTTTCATGCTTATTAGCTGATGTGGGTTTTGATAGCTGGCGGAGATGCGACGGGATCGAGCTGATTAGCTGCGACGCTCGGAAACATTTCCATTGAAGTATCGCGCTCGGCGCGGTCCGCGGGAATGATCACAGCTCCGGATGGCACCAGGAGGAACTATTTATCTGCTCCTCACTGGGACACTTCTATTTATTCTTCCTCTTGCATTATATCAGGACAAAAACAGCGCACGCTTCGCTTCCGCCTGACTGCAACTGTAGGCTGACCCGATAAGCCTTGTCTCACATGGTCCAAGTGGAGTTCCCACCTTCTTGTCTGCATATTCCCACCGTTTCCTCAGTGAGGAGAGCCGCTTTTGGCCGCCCCAGAAATCGCCAAGTCATCTCATTATTAAAATCTTTAAAGTCTAAATAGGATCCATCAACTCGTCTGCATCCAAAGGGAAACTCATGACGTTACCTCTAAACTCACTTACGTTGAAATTAACTCTCTTACTCGCTGCTGTTAAGCTCATACATTCTCCCTTGTCTCCTCTCCATCAGGTGCTTTTATTTTGGAACGTCTGGTCTTCTGGGCTCAACAGACGTTGGACTTCCTCCTGTGTTTCTTACCTCCATCAAGCAAAGGTTTGTGATCCCTTTTTTTTGTCCGAATCTGGTTTACGTTAGATTCTGTCAAAAATGAGTTGACGTGTTTTTTATGGACCTGTGTTGCCGTTCGGTTCGCTGTCTTCCTTTACGCGTTGGTTGAGAGTCAAACCTTGAACGATGTTGATCTGGTCAGATAGTTTGAGCTGCTGAACATAGACAGTGATGGGGAGTGTTAACATGTCCTGAGTGTCTTTAAAAGTAAGTATTGTGAGTATTTTTGATCAAATGAAAAAATGTCCACATTTAAACAAATGAATGCTGATGTGAAAAGTCTGTCTGAAGCATAAAGTCTGGAGGCGTCCGTGGGAGGGAAGGTCAAAGGTCACATGTCGAACAAAGCGCCCTGCTTTCTTTTCAAACTGACACAGTTTATATACATTTATTGACAAGTATACAAAAAACAATAATTAAAGTTTATCACACAGTACTGAATCTACATAAATCCTGATTGGACAAACTTGACGTAACACATTCAATAATGTGTGTTCAGTTCAAGGGCTGATTTTATTCAAGCATCTTTGTTTTTAAATCTGCTGCATTTCTGGACATCCTTCATCGGTGTTCAGGAGCAAAACAACAACAAAAGCAAGAGAAATGTATTAAAAATTGCTTTCGAAGCGAGGTTCATGTGTGCATGAGTGAAGCCTTGGTTTGATGTGGTTCTCCTCAAGACCAGGCATCTAACGAGAAGTGACAGCGTGTGTGCTTGGAAGACCAAATATTGATCCAGGTTGAACCTGCCCAGTGCATTCACAGTGCGAAAGGGGCGGGGCCTTCAAAGGGAGCACTCACCAGTTGGCTCGGACCTTAAATTGGGCCTTGTTGTTAAGAGCAACAGAGCTTTGATTGTATAGATATTACTCATCCCACAAATGCTTGAACCTCATTAGTCTTTGTGTTAGGTTAAGTTGCATTTGTGGGATGAGCTGCAGTGTTGTGTTTGAGGGGCTACCTGCAACATCGAACATCAAAGCTTTTAGGCTTGAGGAGAGCAGAGAGACTCATCCGGAGTGTTTGCACACACTCTGCTCTGCTGCTCATGCCTCAAATGCAAGTCGCTTACACACATGCTTTCATTAAAAGGGAGAAAAAAAACCCAAATTATCCGGCGCTAAATTCTTTATTTTTCTTCTTCAGTTGGGTTTTGCAGTGGATATTTTTTATCCAAACAACATCAAGACGCTTCCTCCTGATTTATTATCTGATCTAATCGTCTCACGCGGTGGCGGAGCCATTGATGTTTACACTAGCAGCCTCACTTAGAGGGAATATGAAGTGTTATCACAGCAAGAACAACAGAGCCAGAGCTCATCCTCCCTCCTGCTGCTCGGTATCATGCTCATGCACTATTTAAATAATGTGTGTATATATATATATAAAAGAAGGAAGCTTTATAAAGGTAACAGAGAAACAGGGGTGACCCACTAGTTTGATTTTCCATCACTGAAAGGTCAAACGCGCAGCAGCCAGTGTGTGTCCATCAACAGAGCGTGTCCTTGAGAGAGACACATAATAAAAACGAGAGGTTTGATTAGATTGCGCAGATGTGACCACCATCTAAATGCTCCACACCAAACGAAAGCAGAATATCAACATTTAATTCATCGTCCCTGCAAACAGGATGCCATCCGTGTGAGCACAATCCCCCCTCATACAGAATGAGCAAACGCTAATTAACCTCATGTTGTCACAACAATGTGTGTACAATGATCCCTCATAAAAGGTGCGATCACATCAGAATAAATACAGTAAACAAAGTTCATAAACATGGTGTTTATGAGTAACTTGGTTCATATTTTTATGTTGGATTATTTGTAGCATTTCAACCTTTTTCGGCTCTTTATTTGTCGGCTGTGTTGAGTCTTTTAGTTTGTTTTCAGGCATTTCATTTTCTCAGTCACTGTCTGTAGCTAGATGTGGTGCAGTTGTCTGTGATTCTTACTGTCCACATACGTCTGTCCATTCACTGACAAGAGGTCAATGCAGTAAAAGGAGAAGAAATACTCTGAGGAACAAAAAATATTCGTTGAGTAATCAGATCGATGTCCCCCTGGTTCCCAGCGCTGCCCTTGACTCAAAGCTCCTTAGATGCACTCCTGCTCCTTTAGATCGTCTGGATTTGAAGCAGTGACAAAGAGACTCGGACGGACTTCTCAGTACATTTCAAGAAGGAGCGATAAAATACTGTATTTCTTTATCTTCAATCGCAGACATCAAAAAACAACAGACCGACCGCGACAAAGCAACAGATTTCGCTCCCGCTCCCTCTTGGCGCCAGCAGAGCGAGCGGTAGGTGTGATCACACCATACGACGTTGGAACCGGCACGCGTTTTTTTTAACGGTCTGTGTGTGTTTCTGCGACAAAGGAACTTTTTAGAAAATGAGCAGAAGCTATCGCGGACGGGCGGCGAGCCCAGAGTTTGAACTAGATCCTGACCTGACTGTCGACTAATCAATTACATTGATGAAGTGTTGTACGTTTGTCTCTCATCACGCCACCTTTTGGCAGCGACAGAAAGGAAGCGGGGGGGCGGCGGGGCCTCTAAAATTAACCAGTGTCTCAACAACTATGACTCTCGCTCCCGTGGATGGTGTCACGCGCTGCCAATCCCCTCTCAACTTGGCAGGCTGCTCCTCCGTGTTGCCGCTGGTACCGTCCTGCAAGCCAAGAAGAAGAATAAACAGCGAAAAAAAGCGGCCTACCAGAGGCATCGCGCTATCTGGACTGGAAATCCTGGCTGACTTTGACAAACTGATTAGCGAGCAGACGAATAAAACAAGATTAATGTGTGTAATTACCATCAACAACGGTCTCAACTCCCAAGGAGATTTTCTTTTCTTGTGACGACGGCACGAAACGACTGCAAACAGAGGACAGACTAAACTCTGGAGCGACCAACCACCTTCACCATTACGTCATAATAACTATTTAATTCGGATAAACGCGTCCAAGAATCATTGTAGTATAAATATGTAGTTAAAGTAAAAGCCCTGCTCATTGTTTTTAATGAGCTTCCGAGATCCCATAAAGGCTCGTCACTCCTGTGATACCGAATCGTGCCACCAGGAGGCGCAATGAGCTGCTTTCGAGTTTCAACGTCACAATCGTGTATTAGCATGTTGTTCCACAAGAGGGCGTGTTGAGTCACTTGTTGAGTCACTTGTTGAGTCACTTTGTGGTCGGCCGGCGTTTCCTCCACCTGTTCTCCGGTTGGTGTCACCATGTGAGGCGTGAAGTGACTCCGGGTGGCAGCAGCCTCGGGCCTCGCGGCCAAGTGAGAGAAGTGCAACACAATCAGATGAATAGTTAATGGAGATGATGTCGCCTGATGTATTTGTTTCATAAAAGTCTCTGGATCCGGGCAGTTTGTGCTGCTCTCAGTCAACAGAGGGAGAATCTGCAGGAGCCACAGCGCAAAAAAATAAAATAAAACTCTGATGTTGCCTCGAATTAAATTCAGCGAAAAACGAAGGAAATATTCCAGGAATAGTCATTTACTCTGTCAGTACCTCGCACCCGATTGTGTGAAACTAATTCAAATCAAATAACTTATTTAGACAGGAAGATTATTTTTATATGTCTGTAGCCATCAGTCCAAAAACACCCAAATTATGATGATAATCCATTAAAACTGGTAATAGCCGGAGGGCCTACAGGCTGAAGCCAAATGACTTTGTTTATTATTGCAGTGTTTTCTCATTTTTTGGTTATTATAAAAATAATAAAACAGCCTCTATAAATAGAAGTCAGCAACAGGCAAAGGTGGAAAAAGTAGCAGGATTTTGGGACTCGAGTACTGTTACATTTCAGAGAGAGGGTTTGATATCAGGAAAAAGTACTCTCTCAGTTACTTTTCAATCGTGCTTATTGCATTCATTTCAGGCATTCACTCCAATTATCCATATGAGGAAAAAAAAACAGCTGAGAAGGGTTTTTTTACGAGTTTGATACAACGTCACAGTAAAGACACACTCTGGAATGGAGTACTTCATATTCTTTCATACTTTACTCGAGTAAATTCCACGAGTAAAATGCCAAAAGTCTGACATGACGGCAGTTGTGATCACATGCTTGTTGTTAGGTGACTTTATGCTGACTGTAGGTGTGAATGCCTGCGTGTTCCCCCATAACCCTGCACAGTGTGGCTATAAGAGATGAATGTATAATTACATATAATTATACCACTAATTACCTGAATGATTATGAAGCTGGATATAGCTCCTGATTTTGTGCCTGCTGATGTTTTTCTATAGCTGCAGCTTTAGGACCGAACTGTCTGCCGTGCCGTCGGCTCACTGTAGGAACCGGCGGTGCAGGTGTTGGAGCAGCACCTGGGGTGCAGATATTTCTGGCATTCACTCGAATCTCTGCGTAACAATTAAACGGATTCTCGCAGAAACTGGCAGATGTTTTGCTCGGCACACAACCGAATGGACGTTTTCAGGGGATCCATTATTTTTTGTATTTATTTGTTTTTATTGCACCATAAATGGGTCAATGTGACGTTGGTGTAACACTCTGGTTTACGACCTTCCCACCAGCCTCAGCTGTTTAGCGCTAATTAAACTGATAACACCCAAAGCAAAGACGGTGAACATATGAACCAGAGTGCCTGATGAGAACGGTCTGTTAGCAATGTTAGCATCACCTATACAGTAAGAGTGAATGTAGGCATGTTAGAATTATGTGAATGATTCAATCATGCGTCCGAAAGAAACACAGAACTTTAAAAATTAATAAAAGTATTGATTAGTCGTGCTAAGTATTCTGGCCCCCAGAGTAAGCGCTGAGAGTGAACACATTTTCATGTTGGCTTTCTATTGATGATTTTTCGCTAAAACTGTGTCGCTGATCAAGGACAAACATGCAGCCGTCAGTTATAACAACAAGCTTATTGGTCCCACTGGAAAAGTTTCAACTCTGAATCACCAACTCTGATCGATCCCTGCACGCCGTTCTGATTGGGATAAGTCGTAAAACAACAAATAACGCGTCGTTTCAGTATTAATTAGTTTTATTAGTGTCGTAATCGGGTCGACTTTCCTTTTGTGGGCTACTCTGGGTTTACGACCTTCCCGACGACTGTAATTAAAGAGGTAGCACGGAGTCTGTGAATATTGTACGCGGATAACCTTCCAAGCGTCAGCATGTTAGTATGTTTGTTGTGAACAACAACCACTAATTACTCCACTAAAAGCTGTTAGAACGGCTCTCTGCTCCCAGTTTAATATGAGAATATTGTCCTTCGTTGCCGTGTTTTATTAGATGTTTGCTCTGATTAGCTTGTGGTGAAATATGCATTTTTTAAAAGCCCGACTAAAGTGGAGTCTGATAAATCAGGGCTCGGACGTCAGCGAAGAGCTCCGTGAGCCGCCGCGCTTCGTGGTGTGTTGTGTGGCTGGTGGTGATAGTCGTAACTCCTGCTGCTTGACTTCCTCCTGCTGCGACATTCAGCCCCAAAACAGGAGCAGCTTGGGGTGGACAATCTGGGACCAGAATGCTGTCAAGCTTTCACCACCCACAGGACAGAGGTGTTATTAATGCAATATAACACGTAAGCCAATGGGGGGTTGCCTTTGAACGCCGCCTGATAAACAGCCTGCTGCGAACGCCAGTCTCCGCCGCGCCGCCCGACGATCAGTAAAAGTACGCTCGCTGTTATTTCTCGGGGAGTTTGTTTGTGTTTTCGCGACTCCGGAGGAGGCCGCGGGAAATGAATGATTGATAGCCGGGTTGCGCGACTTTCACCGCTTCCCCAGAACAATATCTTCTCTCCAGGTTTACGCGATGACCCCCGACGACTCAATCTTTGAAAACTATATCTATATTTATTCATTCATTTATTTATTTATTTGCTCCGCCGTGAAACGGTGTGGCTATTCCTTTTTTGGTGGCGTCCCTTTCTTTTTTTGTCAGGATATTATCTGCTTCCTGCTTTTATCACCCCAGAAATGACAACTTATTTTGTCAGCGCGATGCAGATGCTTCGCCTCATTTTCAGCGCGCAAGTCCAATGTTGGACATAAAGAAGTGTTTGATGTCACAGCTACCATTTATTTACTGAAATGACAGTTATTTGTTGGAGTCTTTTAAGTAATAATATGAATTTACTGGTCACTGAAATCCTTTTAACATCCCCCACCAATTATTTAATGGACGCATCGTGAGTTAATAAGACCTAATTGATCCTCGCATTCATGTGACGCCATAGATTTCGAGCGGTAACCACGGCAGCTTTGTTTATTTACAGCGAGCCATAAACAAAACGAGCAAGCCAAGCGGAGTCGAGCGGCTTCCGGAGAGCGGTTAAAGTCGCCGGCTGTCCTCGCACCTCATCACCTCGCCGATTGCGGCGGAGTGGTGTGAGGCTGAGAGTTAACTGGCCGGCTCCGGATCGATCCCGGGGTCGCGGCGGAGGCAGCCGGCGGGTAAAAAGGTCAACCGACAGCGATGTGCTCCTCCTTATCTAACTGATTTCTGCTTTAACCCTTTGACTTACGGACTTTTACCAGCTCCACTGTACCGTGTGCACTTCAGAAATCTATAGACGGCAGTGAGCTGCTGTTCAGGCAGTGTGGCGACCGGCCTGCAGGCGGAGAAGTGACGGTGCACAGTTTTATGCCGTCAATCCATCAACGAATCCTTATTTATATTTCACCTCTGAGACGGAAAAATGGCACCGAACGTCAATTTTGCATTTATGCCCTTTCAAAGATCCAGAAAAACAAAGAGCATTCTACAAATAAGCAGTATTAATAGGATATCTTTCTTCTGATAATACCAGTTGAATAAAACTACAAACTACACATAAACACACTGATATCAATGGGAAATGATGCAATGAAAAGTTTATTCAGTCATAAGAAAAAGACAGAAATATGTCATGATAAAGCTGACAGTTAGTGAGGGGGGAAGATGCTCTTCTTTGAAAAACAGCAACCATGAGAACAACCGCTACTTCTGAGGCTAATGGTCGCTACAGTCGTCAGGGCGACAGCGTTTGCATTTTATTCAGTGCGTCATGGATCTAAATTTAACTTACAGGAATCACACCTTTAATGTGACTCATGCTGCTCATGACGGTGAAGGACTCTTGACACCATCTGGTGGTACACGGTGGTATTGCAGCCGATTACCAGCTCTCTGGTTTGCTTGTTAACTCAAGGCCTCTCGGTAACATTTTTATTGATTCATTTGGTTGTTTAATGTGTGGAATCTGCACCATAGATGCTCCATAATGTATGTAATGTGTGCGAATGCATTATGACCTTTTTTTCCAGATTTAACCTTGATTTTCTTTGGACGTGGTTTTACGTTTGCATGTGAATGGCTGCGCCGCCGAGGGTGAGGGTGAGGGTGGGGGTGGGGAGGCGGATTTGGGGAGTGGGAGGGGTTGAGCCTTTTCTGACTGCAGCTGTACTACAACTGTAAGCCCCAGAAACCAGATTATGCAAACGAGCAGCATCATTCTCCCGTGAGCCGAAGTTACATCCAAGTGCAAAATTAGCCAAGCACTGAGAGACAAACAAGATCAGAGAGAGTGGGAGCAGGAGGAGGAGGGAGGAGGGAGGAGGAAGCCAGGGGAGGAGAGGAGAGAGGAGGGGAGAGGAGGGGAGGGGGGGGGAGGGAGGAATAATATGGAGATGCAAGCTGAATATACCCACAGCTTATTGACCATAATGATTCGGTAAGCGCCGACTATCCTCCACTCGGAAATCACTGATTCAGATTTGATTAGTGAAGTGACTCGATGGCAGAAAAAACACATTTCCCTCCCTCTGACTGATTTAGCTGAACGAGTCAATGAAAGAAATTACCTCAGTCTGATGTGTTCTCATTGAATTTGACGGATGCTGCGTCGCCGCCTCCGCCAACCGTCGCCATCACTCCCAACTCTGTTTGGAAATCTTCCTCTCACCAAAAAGAAGAGTCAGATTCTCGCAGATTTGCTGCTCGCCGTTGGACTCCGGGCGGTATCGTCGGTCAACGAGTCGACTGGTGCGTTTTGGAGGCCATGTTAGCCCACGTTGCGTGGCGTGAAACTGGAAGTATTCATTAGGGTGAAGTTGCAAGGATGTGCTGCGCTCACTAAAAATAGAGAGCCTCCACCAGAATACCAAGGACTCAGCATTAGCAGCCCCCCCCGTAGATGAAGTTACATAAACAAGGCCGGGCGAGAGGCCGGTTTTGTTCCCACGTTTGGCCGAGCAGCTGCAGACGTGATGGAGGCTGTATGAACGCTGTAATTAAGCTTCCCATAAATCAATTAACTATTCAAGTCGTTTCTGCGCAGATCAAGCGCTTATCACTCACTTCAGTTGTGCTCACTTTTTTCTTTCTGACTCCTTTAAATGTTAGTTTTTTACAGTCTCTTGGCAGATGTTGAATGGCAGCGAATAAAAGAAACAAACAGTGTAATGACAGCTTGTGATCAAACTAAATGAGTCATTAATAAGATGTAAAACTCTCCGTTTTCTTCTCCCATGACGGGAAATGAAAAGAACTTTGAATATTTATCAGACGAAGTGTTAATTGATGTCACAGTGAGAAATAACCCAGACGATACAGTAACAGTGGAAACCGGGAGCTCCATCCAACTCTGTTGCTTCGTCTTTAAAGTTTAACTGGTGCGTTGGATCCCGACGGGAATCTCGCTGCCAATAAAGGAGGCCTTTAAAATGAAATGGCAGGTAGTGATTTCTCCTTCATTAACAATAAGTCAGTGCCAAGTATGAGAGGAATTACAGCCGTAAAAGATGTTAAAAGTTACCTGTTCTGGCAAAAGTACACACAATCCTTTTACAGTCATAAATCAAAAGAAGTCACAAAGAAAAGCTTTGATAAAGACGATTAGTGATGCTGAATGTTCCTCGGATTTTATGCTAATTTGCTGCAATTTATTTTCTAGGATTATTTTTGCTTTGTTGATTTTTTTCTTCACTTCATTTCTTCCTATTAATTCTGTACAATGGATTTTTAAATCACTTTTTTGTGGAGTTTAAACATCATTTCTACCTTGAATTATAACTAATTTATTTTCCTGTTTTTTGGTATTTTTCATGAAATTTTTTCATGTTTTCTAATTTTGTGTTTTTTAGTGCCAGCTTCAAGATATCTCTGTAGATCTTTTATTTCAATAGTCATTTATTTAAATTTATTTTTCTATCATTACATTTTTTTTATTTTGATTTATTTTTTTATAGATTTTAAGCCCCGCCCATCATCCCCATTCTCCTGTGTGTTTGTGTTGCTGACTTGATACTTTTCATTTTTGTTCCCCAGAATTTGTATTTGTGTGTTTTGGACAGACCTGAATGGAAGATGCCGTAAAACGTTTGACTGGTTGTCGGTAAGAGTGAGGACGGAGGACTGGCGGTCCCCCGTGTGCGTGCTTGGTGTTGATAGTTTGTAGCACCGTGGCGGCGACATCACACCACCTCCTCCTCCTCCTTCACCATGGTCATAATTCCCACTGTGGCCAGAAGGCTTTGACATCCCAACATAAACCTGCACAGTTATTGGACATCTGAAGCTGTCTTTCCTCCTGAGAGGACAGACACTGATGGAGACGTATCGCTCCAAAAGGCTGCGAAGACGTTACAGTTGAAGTTTAGCGTCTGATCTGAAGCCGATTAAATTTTAGTGTCATATCGGAGTCAAATTTTCTCCAAGCCAGGAAATGTTGCTGCTGCTGCTGCTGCACACGATGGTAACGGAGGCGTCGAAGGGTCCTAACACAACGAGCGTTTCCAGTGGCAGGTCGTATCAGTTGTGGCTAATTAATGACTAATTTGATGGCAGGCCAGAACATTTGGCTGTTGTCGGGTTTGTGTGCTCGGTACAAGCTGGCGTCCGGTCGCCGCCAAGGATCCGTTGTGGTGGAAGAAAAAGCTCCTCTCTGTGCACACGGCCTCAGCCGAGGGGCTCGCGTCACTTTCAGGCCCAGCTTCCATCGATCTTTCTCTACAACGTGTCGTTTTTGGGACGAATACTTCGAGTTCGGCTGATAAGGCTAAAACGTGCCTCGATAGGTGGGAGGAAGATGCTCTGAAACCTGCTTGTTGTGAGAAAAAACCGAGAAGAAGCAGGAACCAAACAGCTGAGAGCTGCAAAACCATGAGAAAAGGCTCCTCATGCTAATCATGTCAACGAGTCATAGAGAGTAATGCTAATGTTACATAAAGTCGGATCTTTCCTGTCGTCAGTAAAACGACAAACATTTTTAGGCTGCTAATGCAACATAGCAGTTTCAGTGTGATGTACCTCACAGCTTTCGTAAAATAGCAGGTAAAATATAAGCAATGCTAATGCTAAGGTAACTATTGGCAACACAGAGTGAGCTGCATAGTAACAGGCTCACTGAGGTTACAGTAACTTTACATTATCACTGTTTTTGTAATCAGTAGCACATTACTGCAAACATTAGCAATGTGACAAATACACAGAAGTGTTTTACATGTTTCACTGTATGTTTAGTGACTGAAGATCTACCTTGTAATTACACACAATTACCAGTTTATCTGCTATATAATCTCCCATAAACCATCATTATAATTACAGCCTTCTCTGTGGTCAATGGTAGTTATGAAGGACATTTATTAATAACGTAAAAAATGTTATATAAATATCATTTTGTTGGGCTGGCTGGAAAGATTCACCTGCTACAAACCTACTGAGTAAATGCAGGTGCAGACCAACAATATTGTTCTGCAAATCTCCATGAAAAAGGGAGAAATGTTGTCGAGTGAAACGCTGCCGTCGGTCCAAACTGCTGCTCAGTGTGTTGGCAGGATGAGAAGGTCCAACATATGTTTTCAGGAAAGAAGAAAGGACGGAGCCCGACGAGAACAAGAGAAATCCCTCAATAAGTATCCGATAATTATCAACTCTCGCTGTGTGAGTCTGCGGCGCAACACATTGTAAGGCTTTACAATATGCTCGCAACTTCACAAGTGGATTATGATTTACTTTCATATGCTCCACATTATTCCGAGACCGCTGTTCTGCCTCCGTTAGGGAGATGAATCCATCGGCGGATGATTTGCATAAACACCTGTCAGTGCTTTGTCTCCCACTGATACCTAATGAATTTCAAGCATTGGCGGTTCTTTGCTGTTTACTTCCCCCGCCAGTCACAAGATGTCCTTTGCTAACACCGGAGTGTAGATTTAGTCTCACTTTCTTCTTAAAAAATTGCATTTGGCAGCTTCGCCGTCTGCTGATTTGATTTTATTCTTCCGTTAATGTGCGCCGTGTGTCTTCAGCTGCACTCACAACAAATTGGTCTGAAGGATCTATTGATATAACTCCTGTCTTAACTCCGGTCTCAATTCAGACGCTGGAAATTTGAGGAGGTAAACATGCCGAATGTGAAATGAACCACCTTTAAAGTATCACACGTTCCCCACCGAGCGGCAGCTGATTTGAATTAACCTCAACCTGTCGAAATCGCCACATTAATCTGCAGCGATGAGGTTCAACTGGTCTTTAAAACTCAGACATAAAAGGGTTCTTTCCTCGCTGTCAGATAGACACAGCATCACATATATATTTACAGATGTGTTATTAGGTTTTATTATCAAACATTATTGTGTTAAAGAAGAAGAGCAGAACAGAATGTGAGCGCTAAAGCTAAAAACAGCTTCGGTGTTATGGTTGGGGTCAGTACGCAAGTTGTCATGAATACTAATGTTCCCAGAGAGTTTGGTGAGCATGAAAGTCTTTAACATAAGAGCTTTGTGAGTTTAAGTACCACGAGGGATGAAGTTAGCATCGGGGCTAAAGTTAGCATTGCAATAAAGTAAAGGACGGCTTCGGACAAGAGCTAATGGGAAGATAAAGTGACAGAGAGTGCTAACATTAGCATCCGAGCTATGAGGGCTTAAGTTAGCATGAGAAGTATGTTTAGCATCGGCATTGACATTTGCATAAACTGTTCAATTAGCACGACCATTAAAGTTAGCATCGGAGCTAGAGCTCACCGGGGAGCTATTGTTGATCTACAAATGGTGCTAAATTGGAAGGAAACAAGATGAATCTTTGTTTTTTTTTACTTGTTGTTTCCTGTGGAACTGAGATTAATCAGGATTATTTATATTCAACCTCTTAACTCGATCAAAAGTGTCTCATTTGTTGGTCCCGCCGCAGCATATTAGGGAAGCTATGGGAGCACCAAGGATCCGGTGGTCTCGGCGGTGATGAGTCGGCTGCTGCCTCACACAGTTTGTTATAAATACTGCCTCAGACTGACTGCTATAGGAGCCATGCATCACCTGGGCAGATAGGCCAGTAAAGCGATGATGCGTGTGTCCTTGGCATGGCGGGGGGAGGGCGGGGTGAGGAGGGCTCGTTGCTTTTATCTCCGCCGAGCATCGGCAGAGAATAGCCGTGGCAAGGTCAGCCTTGAAGGTGAAACATCAGCGGAAAGCTCCGCTATCATAACTCATTTAGCCCGCTGAGGCATTCGTACAATTTGTTAAACCGAATTCTACTGTTCATAAAATTTTGCCGGGAGACGTTTGGGGGCTCGGGCGGGGGCGTTTGTGGCCGCCGAGCGTCTGCGATCGCATTCATATTCCCCTTGTTCCTGGGTGTTAGCGGGTTCTTCTGCACTGACCTCATGTATACTCATGTATATGCATCTCAGATATGATTGAATGAGGGCAAAGGACAAATTAGTCCTGTGACTGTTCAAGCTCAATTACTCATCCAGCTCCATCACGTCCCAAGGTGTTTCTTCAAGAGGATTTTGCTCTCAAGTTTTCGTGAGAGGTATCCGTACTGAATATTTATCACATATACGTTGCCTGTACGTCGGACTGCATGTTTGGTAGCAATAAAAAGGACGTGTACCATGTCAGAGACGGTCTCGTGGTGGACCATAACCCTGACAGAAGACTCATTAAGTCAGAATAGATTTAGAAGGTGAACTTTTTGAGCTCTTTTTCTTTCAAAATAAAAGTTTATACAACCACAGTCAGAGAAAAGTTTTCTCTAAGAAATCATGCTGGAATGTAATTTTTGGATGAGCAGCATCCAATTGAAGTTTGTAGCTTCACTTATTGAAATTATACAAAACAATTAGCTTTTGGATAAATTTCGTGATTCTTAATACTTCTGCACCATTATGACACTGCTGCCCATCCCACAAATGCATGCTTCTTATAAATCTCTAAAAAAGGAGCTTAACAATCTATGGAAAAACACATATTTTCTGCATGCTGAGTTGATTTGCTGTGGCCTAAACAATGTAAATTTATGCATGCTGATTCTAAACATTAATTTGCAGTGAAGATTCAGGGTGAAAATACAATAATAAGAGAATAACAGGGGATTTTTTCAGCACGGAGGCGAACCTCTGCCTGAATCCTCCAGTGAATTAGCACTTGATCTAACCGAGGAGACACAGTGGGGTTGAATTAGAGGGGCAAGAGGAAGGTGAGGGTGTTTGGCACGCACTCCGTGTTTGCTTAGCGGTGTAGTCAAAGAGGCTGCAAACTACAGCAGATGGCCAAACAATCACCAGAAGCAAAATGTGCAGTCCTGAGAGGGATGGGATGAAAGTTGTTGGAGGAGTTGGCATCGGGTAGCTTCCCCTCTCAACCAGCGCCTGACTTCTTCTTCTTCTTCTCCTCCTCTTCCTCCTCTCTTTTCTTTTCTTCTTTTTGATGTGTTCTTCCCCTCGGCTGTGGTCACTCTCAACCAATAAATCATGGTGACAATAAATGCTGTGACATCTGCCACACAGCATCTGATGGCTGACAAAAGTCATCTGTAGCCCTGATCTGTGGAGGCGGGGGGTGGAAATAATGTGCCGCACACAGCCGACCACACCAGCCTTCCCCTCCTGTACCAATGCTGGTGTCTCAGTATATTTGTCGGTAGATTTAAACAAATTTGATGCCTCACTTGGAATTTAAACTGGGTCACGGTTGATCTTATAAAAGCTTAAAATAAATGGTTTATTTATGCCAAATTTTATTTTAATGTCACCCAAGAAAGGGAGATTGGCATTATCTCAGCTTCCTCCCAGATTACTGTCATTTGTTTTCAAATGCTACACATTTGTTTATTATCATAAAAGGTGAAATTTTGGTGACCTTTTTTTCCTCAAGAAAACATTTTGTCTTCTCGATGTAGTCGGAGGAAAATCTGTCAAATCTGTTTTGAAATGTGTCAGTCTTAGATCGCACAACCCCCCCCCACCCCTTCATGAGCATCACAGTGGTTTGGTCTGATTCGCTGCTTGCGGATCAACGTAAAAGTAGCATATCTCCATCAAAAGACTTCCATTCTTCTTGCTATAAAAACGTTGTATTTATTCGATGAAACATCGGAATCTGTTCTAATCTCCCCGTTCAGTCACGCCACTCGTTTTGTGCGTCTGCAGGTCGCACCGTGCTGTGATGCAATTTAGTCGTTGAACTCCTCTAAACATTTGCTGTGCAACGACAGCCGCTTTGTTCACTGACCCTTGAGAGGATTTTTTCACTGTCTGCAATCAAACTCTCCAGTTTTTCTGATTATTTTCAAGTCACTGGCTCCTCCCCCCGACTCGGCGGTACGAGCGGAGCGGCGGCAGGATTCATGGGCGCGAGAGAACAGATGGGGGCTGAGGAAAACACCTGGGCGGGCGCCGCTCGCTGCAGAGCCGCCGCGTGCCAACGCAGAATCAACTGAGGCTGCGAGGGATGCATGACGGCGAGCCGTCGCTGCGCCGCGTCCACGCTTGCATGCACACGTAATTATTTCCTCGGCCTGCTTAATTTGAGAACTCGGTTTGAGGTGGAAAACTGCACGACGTAATAATTTAGGTGAGCTTGTAGAGCAAACAAGATGAAACGCCTGGAGGAGTTTACATTATGAAAAGGAGGAATAACAGACGCCACTTTGCTCGGCGCTCGTTGGTTTTTGCTTGATTTGATCCTTTAATATGTGTAACGACTACACGCCTTCCACTAACATGTCAAATCAATACACGTTTCACCCTGAAATAAAAGTAAAGCCCACCGTCTCACCATCCGCTGCACTCAGCTGATTGTTAGTATTAGCAGTTACCAGTTAGCTGTTGTGTCCTCTGTTACACTGTTCTGTCCCTATTGTCGGTAACTAGTGGAGTGACTCCAGTGATGTTTCAGGAGGCATCAGGTTGTTTAATGTCGGTTTCTTGTTGAGCTTTCGCTCTTCACTCGTGTTCAGGTTATTCACAGTGCTTCAATGGATGCGCTGCACCGCTGCCGTGTTATTGAATGAGCCTGTCGAGAAGAAAGGAAATAAAACGGGTAAAATGAACTCAAGAAGAAATGATATATTTGTATATATTTGAACGTCTGTGCCAAGCTTTTAGGAACATTTCCAAGACGACATGCCACTGCTGCCAGAAGCATCGAGCAAAAGGTCTCTACGCTCACGTAAATTTTTAATTTCGCTCTTTTACTTTCTGTGAATTTTGTAAAACACTCCAAAAACCTGTTCTGTTCTCTTCTTTGTTAGTGTGAAGTATTGAGTCCAAAGAAAATCCATTATAATCAGGAAATACGTGCAAAACTTCAGAAATAAAGTTAAAAACGCCACCCACCAAAGCTCCATAAATCTTTTAAATTTCCTCTACAAATACATTTGCAGCCTGACTGCATCAGTGATTGTTGGACACACCCACTTGTTGACCTGCAGGTTTGTCTCATGCTCACGTGTCGCTGCCTCGCTTTGACCCTTTGACCAACAGCGGTCTTAAATCCGTTTTGTTCTCACCACCTGTCAGTGCTTTTAATGTTGTGGCTGGTGGCGAAGCGTCTTGAAGCTGTGCGACAGAATCAGGGAGGGTATGTGCCGTCGGAGGACGACCCGGCGTTCGGTATTTCTGTCGGCGCCGGGAGAGTTGCGAGCGAACGGGCGCCGTTGTCCCGCCGACTTCGGAGACTTCGGAGACTCAAATAAACAAAGCATTCATTTACATGCATTAATAATAAGCAAAGGCCCTGCTAACAAGGCTAGCAGTGAGCGCTAGGTGTTCTTCATCACAGAGACCATGAGACAGAAGTTCATTGTTAAGAGGTTACTTCTTGATCTTGCCACATGTCTTTTAAATGTATATTTATGAGGACCCCCGACACTTGAAAGCAAGCCAACCCGGAGCCCCCAGCACGTAATTCCCCCTAATTAATGTATTTATTCAGCGGCGTGTTCGAGCATCGGTGTGCCCTCTCTTTTCCGACTGCCCTTTTTGAAGATGTTGTTATGCACTTAATAGCTAAGATGTGCATTGTTTTCATTTCTGTTGCGGGGGATAACAACAACAGCAGCGCCGATTTCCATTCCTGCAAGGACGGAGCAGAGAACATGTGATTTGAGATCTACATAGAGACTTGAATTAAAAAAAAAAAGAAGGAAGGAAGGAAGGAAGGAGCCAGAAATGAGCAAGAAATGTGCAAAAAAACAAAAGGCATGTGGAAGGAGAAAAAAGGGCTTTCTGGTGGGAATCAGAAATGGAGCGTGAAGCTTATAAAACAGCAATGCCACAGGCTCATACAATTATCTTTCAATTCCCATGGCCAAGCAGTGTTATTGTCCCAACAATATTTTTCAGCTGGAAAAAAAGAGAATTGTGTGAAATTGTTACCAATTTACTGGGGGATCTATTGCGTCAGGGCAGAGCGCTGTATTGTTAACGGCGGAGAATCAGGTGGAGCGGAGGAGGCAGCCTGGAGTCGATATATATAAAGAAAAAGGAGGGTCGGCGTGCTGAGATGTTGTGGAAATCACCTGTCGGACGTTCGCGACGGCTCCGCCGCGTCCCGCTGTGCGTCTAATTCTCCCAAAACATCGAAATGATTCACTGGGGAGCGCGGCTGCAGGCGATCACACTGTTTCTCTTTGTCAGGCTTTCTTCATCAACCTGTCGGGTCTGAGAGGAAGCTCGTCATTGCCGGGCGCTCCGGCGGGGGGACTCGTTCCCACGCAGCTAAACGTGTCAGTGCGGGATCAGTTAATGCGTCGAGAGATCAATAACGCTTCGCAACACTTCATACGCTCAGAGATAATCGTCATACCACCATTTATTTATGTTGGTGCTCGAAAGTACACAAAGAAAATGGCAGCAACAGTAAAGTTTAAGTTTTAGAAAGGGGAACTATTAGACTAATAAATTAAAAACAAAAAGTGGTGGGAATGAAACTGAAGAGGATTAAGTAAGTGAATATTAAAACTAATACAATTTGTATAAATGTACAAAATGTGGAGAAAGATCTCCTAAATTATTCCTAAAATACATTTAAAAAAATCTAAATCACAGCACTTTCTCTTATTTCTGTTGGAAGTAGCAGGGTGTTGTCACCGAGTCTGGCAGCAGGTTTTAGGACGTGTTTTTAGTTTCCTGAGCAAAATTGTTGTATTGCAGACTGAATAATCGGAAAGGCCAGTTTGAAGGGGACGGCAATTTCTCTAAAAGCCAGAATTGGACGTCCTTCGCTCTTCATTTGGCTCCCAAACAAGTTTTACCGCTTTTTTGTCAAACCAAAGGGTAAAGTCACAGCACTCGGTGCTTCTGACCAGGAGACTCTGGATTGGACATTACTTCTGAAGGTCATTTCCTTCACGTGCGGCCGTTTACAAGTCCCGGATGGGAAAATCCTCCCTATACCTCCCGAAAACCTGCGTATTCTCCCGGTTTGCACCATCCATTTTGACTCCACCCTTCTCGGTTTAGGTCATCTTTCAGTGACGGGTGTGTGAAACCTTGATGTAAGTGTGGTTGTCGTAGCGACATAGAACTGATGACATCATATAACATATGACATCATGCTTTTCTTTCCAAGTGCTAAGTTAGAATAATAAAAACAGTCACTAGACAAAAGTTGTGGCATCTGTGATAAGAAACAAGAGAAAAGAGCTTAAATGTGCCCAGCTGAGTCAATACCAAAGACTGAGGCTGTTTGGAACCCTGATCTGATCAGCAGGGTACAAAAGCAGGACCTATACAAGGACTATCACCTCATAAAAAACTGAACTGAAACTGTAGAGTTTGGTCAAATAGAGACGAGTATCTGCGAGTGGAAAAGCCCACATACGCTGTTGCTGAACTATCATGATATTGTTTTCTTCACCGCGCCAGCAGAAAATCTGTGTTGTTTTGCTTTTTTTTCCAGAGTAACTCCCATTTTCAAGTGGATGATTTTCTATTATTTTGGTGGGGGGGAGGGGGGGAAGCAAAGTGGTTCTATCTGACTTAACTGTTGTGTTTTATCAGCGCATCAGCTGTGTTGCACCCGTTCTCTCGGCACAATATCTTTAACGGGGGGCTCTCGGCAGATTAACACCTCTGCTGCGGCTCAGCCGGACAATTTTCACATCTGACTCGGCCGACTCTGATTTCCAGGTTGTAATATTGTTTCCTCTCCCTTCGCCGTGCTCCAGGGAGTACAGCGCGGGTATCAGTGGGGGCGTCGTCCTGTAGTAGATGGAGATTGCCCTCGCCGGTCACCGAGCAGAAAGTGCAGCCATTACAGTCTGACCCCGAAAGGTCATTTGGAGGGGGCAGCCAATCTCCAGATGAATATGTCTGCTGCCTTTCAGGGAGGGAAGGCAGCAGATATCGTTAAAGTGCTGAGGCCGAATCATGAAGTGCCGCGCGGGGAGAAAACTAATCATCTTACCGAGTCGTGCTGCTTCGAACGACACAAACAACTGTATTAAATAAAGGCCTTGAAATACTAAAAGAAACAGTGAAATCACATTGCTGATGCTCAGTTCATTTTGAGCTCCTTTTTAAAATAGAGAAAACTGTTCTTTTAGTTGATAAGCTCTTAAAAGAAAATAGAATTGCCAATGCTAATGTTGCTTCAGCATATTTTATTGCATAAAGTCCATGCTGCTCTGGTCGTCAGAGTTCACATGAAGTCTGGTTTGAAGTGCGAGTGTGAAAAACATATTGGAAATTGATTGTCAACATTTGAATGATATAGAGATATTGAACGCGAATGGCGGGAATGCCTATTATAGGACTTAAACTAAAGAAAGCATTAGTGTGCTGGTGAATTCAGAACATCATGTACAGTTCAAATGGATTGGACCAAAAAATGTATTTGCACAAAGCCTGAAACATAAACAAATAAGAGCTCTCTTTCCAGAATGACATGAAATTACAAATGCTAAATGTCTCAATCCAGGCAAAACATGTTCATTAAAAGCAGTTACGTAAATGTCATGTAAATTTGTAGATTAACATCGGTTCACTGCCGTGTGTTATCACACTGTTGTGTGGAAAATAGGCAGCACTCCTGACAATCTTCAGTCGGCCAGAATCGGCCCATCGAACTCCGCGGTAATCCATCGCCGCACTGTTAGGAAATCTCACTCCGGCCCGAAAGCGTTGACAAGAGACGGATGGAGCGGCTCATCCCGTTCGTCCCCGGAGCGACACCATTACTGTGGCCACAGAAACTTTCCCAGGATCCCCGAGACTGAAAAACTACCTGCTGATAACTGACACCAGTGTATGTGAGTGTGTGTGCGTGGGCACAAACTGTAAGCAGGGTTGTCCCTCGGCGAGAGGTAGATTGATTAGCGATGAGGTCATAATTGCTGACTGAATCACCTCTATGGTTAATCAATCTCTGGCTGAAGGATAAATACGTTGGGTGAAAAAGGACAATACTTCATGAGGTGATGCACGGTTGATAAAGGACATATTCATTCATCACAGGAGGCTTTACGTGATGGATATGCAGGCGTCATCGGAGGGCCGATCCATCAATCAAGAGGGGGGGGGGTGAGGGAGGGGAGGTGGGGGGTGAGGTCAGCTTTGAAGAACAAAGTCATGCACTCAACCCGACCAAGCGGCAGACCCAAACCTCCAAACGGCTCTCCAAAGAGAGACCAGGTGTGATTAGCTGCTCTAATCCAATGTCAGCAATCCATTCGTCTGGTAATCTGCAGGTTAACTAGACGTGGGAAATAACCAGCAAAATTCACTAATGCTGAGTATCATATTGTTAAACTGCAAACAAAATGCCACATTTAAATAGGAAGTGTTGCATCATTAGTTGTTGTAAAGTGCATTAGACAGAAACAAACCTTATCTTACTAATGCTGATTCTGATCCTCAGAAATATTTTGACTATTAAATTCATGCATTTAAGTTCAGTTCAATCCTGTACATAGCAGTACTATGAAAATACTTATGCTAACATTAACAATGCTGAACATTTTTGGGTTCTTTTTATCATTGAGTAATGACACTGTGCACACTGTGTTCAACACCAAAAACAATGAACAGATTTAATGCAATGGCTCATGACCAATATGTCATTGGAAACTGTTGACATGCGCATTGGTAATTGGGAGATAAACCTTCTAAAATCGAGTGGCACTAAATTACTAATGCCCAATGTATCTCAGGTGCATTTTCAATGTAAGGACACATCAGTCATCTGGCTTTTCAAACAGGGCTTCTTTGAGGATTTGACTCAGAATGACATTGAATTTCCAATGCTCAGAAAGTGAAGCATTGGTAAATGGCTGGGTAAATGTTTAGCGATGTGAAGTGAGGTCTTAAAAAAAAAAAGTCCAAGCATCGTGCGTGGTGTGACATTGATCTGCGGTGGGAAGGAGCGGCGTCTGCGACCGGAGCGTTCCTTTCATTTCTGCGTTGTTTCCGACTTTCCTTCTTGTGGGTTCACAATAAAACACACTGAACCTCTTGAATTATGAATCTCTGAGCAAAAGCTTTGATGTCAGCTCCTTTTGAACCAAATTCAATAACCATAATAGAGATGAAGGGAACAGAAGCAATTTTTCACCGTGCTTCTCGCCATCCAAAGCGCCGCCGTGCTGCCTACCGCACCGTCGCCGCCCCCCCCCCCCCCCCACGCAGACTTTCCCTCCAATGCCCAAAAGCAAATATTATTCCCCACACATGTGAGACCAGCTTCCTCACCCTGCGTGAGAGGAGGGATGCATGAGCCTGGCGTCGCTGACCGAACTTGCCAGCGTGCCTCAATCTCAGGCTCAAACACCGACCGCGTTAAAAAGCGTCCCCGTAGGGAAGAATCTCCACTTCCTCCCATCCGGCCGCTCGGATGTTGCCGCAGCTTTTTTTTTTTTTCAATTACATCACGTGCGGCCATTTAATCGTGCGATTATCACCAAAAACTGCCGCTAATGTGGCCATGCTTTTGGTGTAATGAATGAATTCAGTGGAACCTGAAAGCTTAACCCGAGATGGAGAAACAGATACGGATCCCTGCTCTCCCTCCTGCCCATATAATCCAATTACTTCATAACCTGAGAATAAAATTAATTAAAGCCCCACATGGGTGAATATCTCAGGTTTAATAAAAGTTAATGGAAACTTTCTGTTCATCTCCACAAGCGATTCAAGACCCCACCCCCCCCACCCCCCGAAGCAAAGTGGGCGTAGCGAGGTGAATTCTGCCAATCTGCTGTGCTGTGTGAAGTCTGAAGTAGGAGATGAAATAACAGCCGCAGTCTCTGACCGCCTCCACACTAACCTGAGGAAGGTAGAAGGATTGTTCTCAGTGGAACTCCTTTAGCACTGGGTTCCACCAGCAGTGTGTCAGGATATGGGAGGAAGATGCTCTGAAGACGAGGAGGAGCGACAGACAACTCCCAAAATGGGATGTTAACGCTAATGTCAGCATTTGTGGTTACATATTACATTGATACATCCTTCATGTTGCTGCCCAGAGGACTGTTCAGTCTCATTCATAACAAATGCGAACGTTATTTCTCAAAGGCTGCTAATGCTCAACGTATCCAGTCTGAACAAAGGTTAATGATCACGGTAATTGCTTTTGGACATTAGGTCAAGCTCCGCCCCCACTAACTAAGAGTCTGGGGAATTAGAACCAGCTGTGATATCATCATATACCAATGCTAACTGCCAGTGACAAAGGATCAGTATGAATGAATGCTAAAGCTAAAAATCACCATAAAAAGGCCAGATACAAGTGCATGAACTAATGAGAAGTATCAGCACAGTTCAGTAAACAGAAGCTTAGGTAAATAGTAAGAGATAACTGCTAATCCTACAGTTAGAAGTCAAGCTTTGTGAATAAAAATGAACCACATTTTTCTTTTGATACCAGTAATAATGTATTTGTATTCAACTGCCAAAAGTAGCAATGTAACATGTAGAATTCTGGGTGTGTTTTCAAAGGCACACCATGAGCATTAGTTATCTGCCTGGTCACAGGCTGTGAGTGGTTGGCTGACACATTCAGAACAGAGTGAGAGTTAAAGCCTTGACCTTTAGAGGAATATTGTAAAACGAAAAACAACATTTACCGTCTGGTCTTACGGAGAGCTGCTATTGTTTTTATCGACTGGACGCCGCAGACGCTGAGAATGATGTCGCCACCAGCACCTGAAATATGAGCCGGGATGGTAATCAGTCCAACTGTGACCAACATCGTCTGCCCCAGTTTCCCGTCTCGTTTTTTTTTTTAGGTCGCAGTCTGTAAAGATATCAAATAACCTCCACCCCCCCCCCCCTCCCTCCTCCTGTGTCTGCCTCTGTTTGGCGGGGCATCATTGTCGGCGGCGCCCATTTACCCTTGCATAGGTGTTTTGTATTCCGCACATGGTAATGAATATATTGATTTACATTTTAGGCCACAGCCAGAAGTCACGGCTGGGGATGACAGTATTTCTGCAGGCAACAAGGTGAAGAGATTAAAAATGTATCCCAGAGCACGCCTGCTAACGCTAGAGGTGCTAACGAGAAATATGTGTGAGTCACTGTCCAGTTTGTTTAAATCGTCCGATTTCTTTCAGCTAATTGTTAAAAATGAATAATGCTATGTTACATCTTTGTTTTAAAGTTCAGTTGGAGCAACGCCAGTTCTTTTGAGGAAGTACTTTGCGGCTCCGAGAGCGCATTAGGAATCAGGCTGATGTTAATGTCACTTCCTGAAGAACATCAGCCATGTTGCTCTTTGAGGGAATGAATTTGTACAGGTTTATCGAGGCACTCTTGATTCAGTAGTAACCATAAAAGCAACAGCATACAGCCTAATGCTAATGACCCTTATGTTGGAATTTCTTTTTTGTTGACATCAGGAGCAATAAGCCGGGTCAAGACTCTTGTGGCTCATAAAACAGTAACCATTGGGACAAAGGCTTGGTTCAACGCTGATATAAACTGCTGCAACTCCAAGCTAATGCCAATGTTACTTGTGTTGTTTGATCGTTATTGTTGCTGAGTTTGTTCAGGATTGATGTCCTTTCTCTCAAAAGGACTTTATTGAAATCGTAGCTGTTGAGATGTTAGTTTTGCCTCACCTAAAAGTTAGCATGCTTAGCTGGGAACGAGACAGCAGCTCTGCAACTGCACAACTGTTTTCAAGTGCACCAAAGTGACAAATAACAGGTTGATGGAAACACCTGCTACAGCACATGTTTCTCTTCTTTTGGTTGCTTTTCCTGTTGAACTGAATGTTTAGGTGAAGGATTTGTCGCGCCACCGGCAAGAATCGTCGGTGTCGCCGATGTGCTTTAAATTTCTCAAGGTCACGTCATAATGTTATGTAAATTCTGTTTTATGGTGAATTTCCTCCTCCTTTAATATCGTGGGTTTTAATGCAGGTCGGATTCACTGCGCTCCGTCTTTGCTCAGTAAGGCAATGGCTCTATTTAAATAATATAGTTATATTGAATGCCATTTTTAATGTATGATATGAATACATTTGACAGGAGGCTCATATGAGCTTATCTCACGCTGACTGAAAATGGCAATATTTTGGGCCGCCCTCTCTCTCTTTCTCCCTCCCTCCCTCACCGCCCTCCCTCGCTCCCCCCCTCTCAGTTTCCACTTTCCTCCCGACTGCAGAGTGTCGCTAAAATGAACACCAATGTCTCTTTCACACTTATTTGCCCTATTACTTCAAATTGCACTCAGATCCACAGAGGTAGCACTTCTATTGTTGCTGCCTGATTGAATTAATGCTCATCTGCGCTGCTGTGCTGAGAACAAAGACGAGGAGGAAAATAGGAAATTTAGTCTGATTTTACACCTTTAAAAAGAAGTTGAAAGTCTCGGCCGCGCCGCATTTCTGGGGGACGTGTTGCAGCCGCGTGTTGCGCCTGGTTGTGCTATTTGGATTGGCGTCCCTTTTTCTGAAATCACACGGCTTTACGGTGCGATTAGGCTTTCAAAGCGTCTCTGAGTACACGTTACAAAGTCTATATTTAATGTGCGAGGAAAAGCATCATAAATCTGCACGGCGCTCATCAGTTTTCTGCGATGGCAGCCTGAATCACTCAGAGGATGAAAGAGCTGACACTTCTCTCTTCTCGGCTGCAGAATGGGAGCGATCGAGCTTCAGATTCTTCTGACTTTCGGCTCATTTATCACCAGCTCGGCTCCAAGACTGTGGGCAAGAGAGATATTCACCCCCCCCCCCAGCACCCAACCACCCACCCACCCACCCACCCACCCCTCCAAACGTGCTCGGTAACGTGCACAGTCTGATCTGTCAACCACTGTGATCAACATTAACCACCTTTTTCCGGAAAGTGACTCTTCTGCTTGTCTCCGTTCCTCTGTCTCGATGGCGTTTTCCCTGGCTGTGCGATTGAAGTGTTGCTGTGATGCATTACAGCGGTGTGTGGGTCACTTTAATGACTGAGTGGGAGGAAGATGCTCTATAATCGGGATGTTAGCGCTGCTTGACAGAAAGAGATTCATGAGCTAAAGACAGCGAGAAGAAGCAGCCAGAAACAGCTGAGATAAACTACCAGCACACATGCAGAGACAGACAGCTAACCTTTCTTCAAGGTTGCTAATGCTAATCACATTGCTTTGGCTAAAGACTAATGTTGCTGATAAGTTAGGCAACTTCCAATTTGCTGTGAGGAGAATTCAGGAGCAGCAAAGAACCATTTCTCCGGTGGACAAAAGTTTAGTGAAAGACTAATCGTCATGGCAACAGATTTTGCTAATGCATATGCCATCCGTCACTTTGTTGTTAGAACTTACTTTGGGACCTTGACAGCTATCATCTCTTTGTGAACAGCTAATGTTAATGCTTGTAGGCTCTTGAGCAGGAGCAGGTGAGACAGCAGCTCTGCAACTCCCTTCCAAAGTAATGCACCTACTAAAGCTTGAGTAACTGTGACTGCATGAATCATTTCACAACAGGAATCAGTTACTGACATGTGGTTGCTGTGTTATAGTAATGTTCTAAATGTTAGGTTTTCCCAATGCTGATTACAAGAGTGCTCACTGTTGCTCGGCGATGACTCATTGTTGTGCTTTTTCTCAACACATTTAAAATTCAGCGTCCGAAGGGAAATAAAAAGTTGTGTGGAGAGTGAGTGAGCCGTTAAACGGAGGTAGAATAAGGTCATCCCAGAATGAGGTTATAGCGTGCTAATTACCCGCATAATTATCTTTGTTGTTTTTTTTTAAATTTATTTGCCGGCTCGGAGAGGCTGATTGCCTGATTGGCTGATATGGAGGACGCGATGTAAAGCATATTGAAATGATACCGAGGGCGCGCGAGGTGTCTGACGAAGCCGAGTATGAATAAGGAAGCGAACTTCCTAACGCGCAGCTGTTTCCCGGTCGGTGTGAGCCGCGCTCTTCAGATATCCATCCTTAATCCATATTCAGAGCTGCTCTCTATTGATTGAGTGTGTTCCAGATAAGAAGGGATGCTGAATTGCGCAGAGATAATACATTCTATGGATCACAGGAATGCAAATCAAATCAGATACCCATGCAAATGTGAGCCAAAGTCATCTTAAAGCAAAAAGTATTTTATTTATTCAAATTCAAATTTCCTTATTTCAAGTCCGTGTGATTAGCATTTGCAGCCCGTTTTTCTTGTGATATACAAAGTGTGCGAGCCCTCTTAGAAAATAATTAATGGCCCTAATGTTTTTCTTTTTGTTTCCGGTGGTCCAATTACTGGCGCGCGTTCTCCTCAAAATACATAATCAGAGGGAGTGACGCAGAGTCCCCCCACTCTTTTATCAGCACTGTACTTAGTCAGCAGCCTAATGCTGATTCACCGCCTGCGTGACTCTTTTCTCTGTCACTCACACCAACCTCCCGACGTTCTTTGAAAACTCGCCGGAAAGTTGGCCGTTTGTTGGTCCGACGTGAGTCATCGATTGTTCGGCGTTATTTATTTTGTGGGCGGAAAACAAATTCAACCTTCCTTAATGCTGATGGTCACGACATGCATAATATATCTCTCCAATCAGATACCAGTTCCCAATGTCACGACATGAGATAATTGACCTCTGGAGACCAAATGGAGCCATTGTCCTCTTCCAGGACAGCTGGATGTCGAGGGACAGTCCCTAACCTGGCCTCTGAGACCCCTGGAGGACCAGGAGGGACTCTAGTGGGGGCTGAAAGTTTTGAGCGTTTGACCATGAGACATTCACATGTTCAAGAAACCTGGACTAAAACTTCTTGAGTGTAAACCAGCTCTGGAAACTGCCCAGTGCTTTTATTTTGAAAGGCTTGCATGTTGCATAGGAGCCGGTGTTCACTTGAGTTGCTCTCTTGAATCACCCCTCGGCCAATCCGTGACCTACATTGTTAAGAGGTCACAGTTTCCACTCAGTTTCAGTTCATTTGGTACTAAAAAAGTACCTGGTAGTGGGACCTATCACTCAGTGGAAAGCCCTAAAAAATGAGTGGTTGTGCCTCTTGAGTGAAGGTTATTATGCTGTGTTCCTGGAGCTGCATCCAGTCGGACACCTGTGTTGGGAAGGTGTGATTTGTGCGAGATCTGTGACCTGTTGGGTGTGACGCATTCGCAGGCAGGAGACGAGGCATGTTCCAGCACGACGCCGGGAGGACCGAGTCCACCGGGTGCTCGCCGCCGCCGCCGCTCCACCATGGCTCATTATCTCACGTTAAACATCATTACAAGAAGAACAGCAGGTCAGTTACATCCAAGAGTCCTCGAGGTGCTGCAGGTGACGGTGACAGGTGTTTGTGTCGTGGTTAGCAAAGTCGACGCACCGCGAGAGGACCCCGGTCTGATTCTGGAGCGTCGGATTGTCCTTCTGTTTTCCACTTTGAAATTTCGGTTCGCTCTGAAACGAGAGAAACATCAGGGAGAAGATTCACTGCACGTTTCTGGTGACTCAGAGATCCAAGTGGGGTCTGTGGAGGCGAGGGCAGAAAAAGATCCAGCGATAAGACCCTCGCTTCCAAAAACAGGTCCAAAAATCCCAAATTATCGGATATTTTTAACAAATATTTTCATTTTTGGCTGCTTACAAGTTGATAAATGAGATATTTCTATCAACGTGTCTCTGAAAATGTTTTCTAAACTCTGACACGTTCTGATTTTGCCATCAGAGGTGTTTTTTTCCCCCGTATTTTGTTGTCAACAGGAATGTTGTTGTTTCATCAAATCGTCAAAAATAATTGTGCTCTTTTTGTGGTTTAATTGTTTTCCGTCGCTCAATAAGCGGCGCTGCGCTTCCGGCGAGAGCCGTATCGGCTATTTTCATGGCGCTGCCGAAGCGCGGTGCCGATTCCTGCAGGACGCCGCTTCACAGAAACCGGCGTCCGATCCCCCCGCCGCACGCCGCGTCGGCGTTTAAATATGTTTGTCCAATTAATTCCTAATGCGCGGCGCCTCACCTGCGAGGTTTGAACGGGCGAACGGACGTGGAATCCCACGGAGGCAACAAACACACTCATCACTCAAATCGCCCGCTGAGCTGCGGAGCTGTCAATTACTCCACGCCGGCAAAACACGCTTTGCATATTCAAGCCAGCAGTGGACCGAGCCAGTTCATTAATTGATCTTTAGTATTCCCCTCTGAGCGCGAGAGGCTCGATAGAACGTCTTTTGTGTGCCCTCCGCAGAGGGTTTTCTTACATAGCCCCCCATAATGTGTGTGTAGAGTGTAACCTGTGTTCACGTCTCTGTAGTGGCTACAAAAAAACTGTGCTCAATGGGCGGTCCTAATGAGAGGGAAATTGGTCTGTGTATGTGAAAACAAATTGCTACCTTCTGCTGTTCCAATTGATCTCGCCGTTGCATTAACATACCTCGGGCCACAGACTTGTTTTCTGTTCAGTGCCAAATTGAAGCTCCCATAATTATAGTTTACCCTCGAGTAAGAACATCACCTAAAAGGAGATTCTTGTTTTGGGGACGGACTGATTGCGGCGCGCATTCTTTGCCGGGAATCCTAATGCCGAGGACTCCTCCCGGGGTCCTTTAAACACTGTGAGGCATTGTGTTAGGCAGGGCTGCGCCGCGCCCCCGACCCCCCCCCCCTCTCCCACCCTCTCTCCCTCTCTCTCGCTCTACATTTGCACAAGGAATCTGGTACCCTGCAGGCCTTGAAGGCAACACGCTTTCTTATTCTCTCTGTTTAAATTGTTCTTGCCATGCTCCGAGAACGAGCCGGCTCCCCCCGTGTCATTAGCCTGCCCCTCAAATCTCCAGCGCCGGCCAAGATGAGGGAGATCTGTCTTCGCCGCGCACAGTCCGGCTCTCTGCCGCGGTCTGAGGCGTCCCCGGAGACGGCCGGCGCGGGATGGATGTGCGATACACTGATGAGCACTTGTCCAACATGTCAGAAAGTTCCAAGTTAAGCAATTCGCATAAGGCTCTTATCTGCCCGTAAAACAATGGTGGTGAGGCGATCCAAATGTGAGCGTGAATGTCCTGTTATGGTGTGAAGCTCCAGCGGCTATTAGAAGAGGAAGTTTATTGATCCACACATTGGAGTCGCTTACTGCAGCTCTGCTGGGGAAGTGAGCGGGTGCGAGAAAACTTACTGGGGGATAAAGCGGAAGAATAAAGCAGAATATTTTTGACAATACAAACAAGAAAAGACTTTTAAAAGTTGAGTCCAGGACAAGACAGCGGCAGCGTCCAGGGGGTCGAATCAGAGACAAGACCAAGAGCCCGGGACATCAAGGCCAAGACAAGATAGAGACTTTTTCACAATTTCACTTCCACCCTCCTCAATTAGAACCCCGGCAGAGTGGGTACCAGAAAGTACCTGGGAGCCTCCCCTCAATGTGAAGCCCTGGAACAAAGTGGAGTCAAGTTGAGTGGACGTGCCCCGGAAATGTTCTGACTGGTGAATCATTTCACCAAATACACGTCGCAATCGCGTCGTATTTTTATCTCTCTGCTGCTTTAGTCGCCGTCTGGTCCAACAAAGTTTCCACTTCTTGCAAGAGAAGCTCAATCGCCGTGGTGATTCATTGATACCGTCATAAAAAGAAAACCTGAGATGAGTATCTGCCACTAAAAAATTCATCCCACCCGCTTTCTCTTTTTCTCCGCCGGACACGAACACAATTCCACCTCATCACTCTGATCAAAAAAGAACACGAGTCCAAAAGGATGAGATTGTGTTCAACAGAATTACGTTTTGGAGAACTAGTTAAAAAATGAAAAAAGCCGCGGCTCCCGGACGCCGGCTGAGGTGTCCGCGCCGCAAAAACAAATCGATCGACACAGCAGATGAATCCAATCCCGGCTCATCAGACGAATCCTCCGGGAGAGCCGCGCGCTCCCCAACACTGCCCACCCATTACCACTCAATCCCTCCCAAATCCCAACACCCAACACAAAGCTGCCACATCCCAGCGAGCAATCCGCCGCACGCCGCGGCCCCACCACACGCCACGGCCCCACCGCGTCACCCCCCACCCCCCCTCGCTCAGGACATGATGAAAAGAACATATTGGAATTGTGTGATATTCTCTAATATCATGATTTTATTTGAAAGATAAGTCTTAGCGATGATGAAAGGGAAAGCCGATTCCGTCTTTTACTTTGAAGTATTTTATCAGCGTGAATACCGTCTGTCCTTGTAATATCGCTCCATCGCACCGTGAACACTGTCCAGCCCACGACGAGAGACTATAATAATAATAATAATAATAATAACAATGATATTAATAAATAAAAATATGATATTGAGGAAGGCTGCCTTTTTAAAGATAACCAAGTATTAATATTATTTATTTTATTATTATTATTGATATAATATTTTTAAGGCATTTGACCAGTAAAAAGTCACATTTTTATGGTTTTAATATGTATGTAAAATATGAAAAATATTTGAAAGAAAATTAGGTTACAAGGATGATGATCATACAAATAGTCACTGTAAGAATAATACCACTAAAAACCACTAGTGACAAACTTTTCTTTTAAACTATTATGATAATTATTGACGTACTTTTGGTTTGTCTATCTTTTATTGTTCAAGGGCAAAAAACAAATCTGCGTCTGAAGTAAAATGAGTTTTTAGTCGCAGGATGTTTTTTGCTTATTGTTTCATTTACTTTTAAAGCCGCTTTATAAATGCGCGTCAGTCCCCGGATGATGAAGCGTTACAATAAAGGATTCACAAAGAATCACATTATACATGATCCCTTTTTGTTATTTATCTGCACAAACGTCTGATTATTTACTGTCACATTATCGCCGGTTGTTTAGAATAAAACGAATGGAGGAGAGTAAAAAGTGTTACTGTGCTCAGAGGAAACGCTCAACTTTACAACGGAGCTGTTATATTTCATCAGCCTCATATTTACACAAGTGCGTGTGTTTGTGTGCGTGCGTGCGTGCGTGCGTGCTTGCATGCGCGTAAATGTTGGAATTGATTTGTTGGTTTAAGACGAAGGAAAGCGAGTTTTATCACTTATTACCAACATTTCAGCGTGGAAACTCCACACTGGTGCTTCACCTCCTCACATCCTAATGATAAATGTATTCAATTAGACACACTGTTGTAACATATTAGGCTGTAAAACGCTGCCAGACTGCAGCGTAGACAGACACTGACATGCCGGCGCTCCCATAACACAATAATCAGGGGAATAAGTTTTAGCTGCCACGGCACTAAAAGCTGCCATTATGCAGCTGTATGAGATGCAGGGGCATTGATTCAAATTGTTTGGCCCACTGTTGTAAATGGGCTGTCACACATAATGATGCTGAACAAAACGCGGCCCCGTCGACGCCGCGGCTCGGGACGCGGCCCCGACAAAAGACGCGGCCGAGCCCTCCGTCCGACCCCGCGCCGCCCACGGAGCCGTTAAAGCGACACCTCGCCGCCAACTCTTCAGGTAGCGAGCGGTCATTTCCGGAAGGGCGTCATGACATTGCGAGTTGGCCGTTTTGGGGCGTTGAACCCGTGACCATCTGGTTCCAGGACGAGGCGAGGAAACACGAGGCCAACGCGCCTGCTGTTAGTTAATGAGAGTGTCCAGAAGGATTACACCGATGCAGCTGCGGCTACGACCAGCGACTTCCTTTTAATTAAATCTGGGATGTGAATTTCTGTCATTGCCAAAAACTGCCCGGATCTGCCGGAGCTCGTCAAAATAAAACGAGGACATAAAGAAATTTAGTCCAGCTTTAAGCGGGAACCGCACGGCCAATGAGACGCCGCTTTCAAATGTTAGCGACTTAATCTGAGCCGTCAACGCGGCGAGCGTGAGAGTCACTCAAATTAACTTTTTCTCCCACTGTAAGTATAATCCTGATCATCGTCCTTTTTTAAGCAGACAAATGTGACCTTTGCCAGTCGAGTGTCAGCCGGTGTGATGTCATAGCAACCCATGGTGCTATGCTTGGCATGATGACATCATCAAAAGCTTTAAACAAGTGAAACATTGAAGTCTGATGGGGGGGTTCCACGAGTGACCAGTTGCCAGGCAACTGCCCGTCTGATTTTTTTTTGACGTGGCCCGGACCACCCACAGCACGGAGACGCACCCGCACGCCAAACCCGGCGACGATCAAGCGAGAAACCAATTGTTTTGCTCACCAACTGATGCATGAAGACCAGCGAGGGGGAACTTTGTTCAAACTCAGGCAGGAAGTGTTTTAATGATTTGTTTTTGGAAGTACAACAAACACCTTTCACAATAAAGGTCCCAGTTGATGTCAGTGCGAACCAGGAGGCCTCGTTGTCACAAAAAACACCTTTAATTAGTGTATTTTTCTGCAGACGTACCGAAGCGAAGGTGGTCGCACGCGCGCTGGGCGAGGGCTTCCAGGGTGATAACAATGACGAATGTCGTGACTGAGCGAGAAAATCCACCCAACATGACTTAATGTATGGCTTTCTCGCTGCGCTCTGCTTACCTGCACACATTTTTCGATAAGATCAGCACTCCTCCCGCACACCGGTCCCCAGACCTGAAGTGTGAGAGGAACCACCGCACGTCTTTTTGCTGCACAGCGCCTCTTCGCAGCAACAGACACACACACACACACACACACACACACTCGGACGGACACACTGTGAAGGCTTTGGTGCACATTGTTATTTTTGTTATTCTGATGCACTGATTGGAATAAAGTGAGCGCACTCAGGAACAGTATTGATCTTTGAAGATTTCCAGCGTGGGCGGCGGAGTGATTGTTTCCTTTTAGCCCGGGAGGAGGGAGGCTGATGTTTTTTCTGTTAGGTGTACGTCATGTTGATAAGAGTGTGGCAGGTATGGAGCGCATGAATAATCCATAAAGCAGAGATGTATATTCCTGAGGAGCCATTATTCAACTTCCCTTATTTTGTCACACAGCGGCTGATTTCCTTCTGAGGAATACTGTAGATGTTGTCTCCAAATATATCTGCTCTGAGTCATAACTCAGAATACCTCACACTTATCTGGGTGCTACAGTCTGCAAGGAAACATAAATCAAACACACCTAACTGTGGTTGATTCAGGTGATAAACTGCATCATCTTCATCATCATCATCATCCTCCTCCTTTGGTTACTGTTGCAATTCTGTGACACCACTACCAACTAACTGATTGCGATTATTCAAGGAATACCTCAATACTCACTTTTTTGGAGCTTGTAGTACTCTAAAAGACTACAATTCCGAGGAGTGCCTTAACGTTGAGGAAGTTGTGTGTCCCCCCCTCCAAAAAAGTTGCTTTCTACTTCCAGTAACAGTCTGACCAGTAAATGTAACCTAATACATAAATCCTAAGTTAGATGGAAAGTCATTAGTCACTGGTTATTAGTAGTGGAAAAACAAAGTCCTTATCTTCTACTTCCAAATTCTGGCTTATACTTACTGTTTTATTCATTGTTTTCCATCTCGGCATTGCGATGTTGCTATTAGGCCGGCCTTATTTATGTTGTCTTGCAAGTTTATCATTAGCATTTGCATTGTGGACGATGCTCCTCATTAGGCCTCTGGTGAATATTAGACAAACTCGAGATTCATGAGTTTATATAATGTTTTTTTGAGGGGAAAACAGGAGTGAGGCTGAAATCGGTGGCGGGCGAGCGAGCGAGTCAGAGCGCGGTATCGGGGTCCTTTAAATGTTTTTTTCCTCTTCCTGATTTAATTGAAACACAGCGAATTCACTGGGGGCAGACACACTCTGGTTGTTTCCCTGACAAAGCTTTACCCGCAAATGATGACTGTATATTTGGCTCACTGCTATCAAGTTTATACCCCTTCTGTCCGGCACCATTGCCGTAGTTAAAACCATGTAAACAATAACATGGGTGATCTAAAGCAGCAATAAAAGGGATGAGATAGAGAGAGGGGGGCCTGCAGTCGTGTGATTGAGGGCTCGGCCGTGATTCACCGGTTGCTGCTGCTGTTGTTGTTGCTGTGCACCACTAATGGCTCGTACGAAGTCATGGCAGATCACCAGTCAGCAGGTGAGAACAATCACATCTGATTTCGGTGTTTTTACAGTCAGGAAATCTCACGTAAGCGTCACCTTGCCTGACCCGAGCGATCGCTCCCATTTCTCATTTTTAATCTCCCAGAACACATCAGGTTTTATCATGACGTTCACTTTTACACACCAAAATCTCTACACACTTTCTTTAGTTCACTGGCGGTGTTTTGTAGAGATGCAAACGAGAATGAACCTTTCTGCATTTTCTTTCGCAGAAAGCTTCACTGATGTTGGACCTTATTTAGTCCACGTCTCTACGAAAACGAATTGGTCCAAAAAATCTCAAGAAACTGCCCATTTGGACAGAAAAGAAGTAAAACTTGGAGAAACTTTTCCTCGATGGTCAAAGTGGTGTCGAAAGTAGCTTGGTAATCTATTTGAAATACTGCTTCCCTTTCCACATTGTGGCTCGAAACCTTAAAACTTTGGTTCAGTATTCAAATCACATTGGTTAATTGGCTTGACCTTAAGCTAACGATGCCTGCAGTGTTGATTCTGAAGGCCTCGGAGCAGATTTGCCGGCCCTTGTAACACGTGATGGCTGTAAACTGATTGGTTAATAGCTCCCAGACAAAACAGTCAGCTGAATGCAGAGGAGACTAATGAAAGCGTAGAAAAAAAATTGAAGAAAGTAGGGCTGAATATGTCAAATTGAAATGAATGAACCAATATCAGGGCCAGCATAGGAGGCACTGCAAGCCCTGACATTTGTCCACCAACATAAATCTGTTGTCCACTGAAGAAGTGAAAGCGAGTTTGTATGAACACTCTAACAAGCAATCTCACCATTAACACGTGCATCTTTACACGATGTTGATCGAATCTAATTTACTAGTATGTTCACGAAGGGAGTCACACGCTGAGCTGTCACTTGACAGACACTCTGCTTCAGCTTTACACGTATTGTTTTTCTTCACCTGAGAAGTCAAGACGTTCCCACTAGTTTCCTCCTCCTCTCTGTTTGTCGCTACAAAATTATTCCTGGAGGAAAAAAAAAAAAAGCAAATGATTTAACTGTAATTTCCATACAGGAAGCTGGGTGAAGGGGTGATGTAGTATTCTGGGCGCCGCAGCTGTCAGAGGTATCCGTCACTGGCGGGACTATTTGGGGAGGAAAATTTGTCAAAAGCGCACAAAGAAAAACTGGGCTGAGAAAACGGATTACTCAAAGATCGGGCGCTGACATTTTAGGGTCACAGCAAGCGAATCATAACATTTGGTATCTTATCAATAACATTACACTTTGTTTTCAAGCAGAACTTTGTTTTGAAACACAACAAAGCGAGTAAAGGTTTTTTTTTTTTCCAGTTTCTCGAACTTATTGAACTGGAAACAAATTAAACCAAATTGATTTGGTCTTTACATAAAACAAATAAAAAAAGGAACATTACTTTTAAAAAGCAAACTATTTTCAGTGGTTGTGATCAAATTTTAATCAAAGAACTTTAAAATGTAATATTAATGATCGATATAAATGATGATTTTACTAAAACCATTCGTAAATAAAAAAAAAAAAAGGTTCATATATTTCATTATTTTTTCCTAAAAAATACATTGAATTTGGACTTTTTTGTTGACCTTCTCTATGAAGGGGTGAAATGTGTTTTAGGAACCTGACCTGCATCATACAATACAGCAGCAATATGGTTTCAGATCTTCTTGGACACAAAGATCAAATCGTGATAGCAGGATGGCTGATTATCTGTTATCTACTGTGTTACTTTTATTAGCTCCGTTAGCTGGTTAGATAAGCTTAATTGCTTTCCCAGCTGATGTCAAACTTTGTGTGTTCTCTTTCTGCCGATCCCGCTCGCATCACTTCCTCACAGCGAGATCAAGCGACGTGGGCTTCCTGCGCGACTCTGCTTAAAACCTCGCGGATGTGAAATCCATATTTACAATATGGTGAACTAGAAGGAAAGCGAGCCGGTGTTTCGCAGGAAGCGTTTCATCTTCAAGGCTGCGCAGACGTCTGGGACTCTCGCAGCCATTTTCAATATCAAGGAGGGATGATTGGTGTGGATATGCTGATTTCCAAGGTTGGGAAGCGGATGCATATTCATACGAAAACAAAGTGGCAAAACAGCGATTTATGTAACCTTTGGAATTCCTCCCCGACATCTGCGGGATCCTCGTTTGCATCACAATAAGACTGCATGTTACTTTTTTGCATGCATGCTTGCGGACGTGCTCGTGCTCGGGTGCCCTCAACCTTTTTTTGTGAGAGTGTGCATGAAAGCTCACACCCACACTTGGACATGGGAGTTTGTGTGTTTGTCCATATTTCTCTGATGTGCGACTGCTGGCAGCGATTGCCCTGTTTTCCCATTTCCCCTCTGGCTAATCACTAGAGTCCCCGTAAATCCTCGGTATCACCACGGGATCAAGAGAAGGCCTCCGAGCCCCCGGGGAGCCTATTTCCTCAGAGAGCACAACACAAACTGGAAAGCTCCTTGATATATTTGCTGGCCCAGGGATGGTCAAGACTCCGGGCGGCTGAGAGATGCTCCGTGACATCGACCCGCTGCCGCTCGCGCCACGGCGAAGGAGAAGAAGTTCGCAAACAGGGCAAAAAAAGAAAAACTCCCATCAGATATAAAGATGGTGGCTGCGGAGCGGAGAGGCGAGAGAGGAAAATATTGGACGACATCGACGTCAGCCGGAGTAGAAGGACAGAGATAGGGATCGTATCGTAATGCCTCACTCCAGACTTTTATTTTCCAGCTGCAGTGGCTGTATTCCAGCTGGTGTGGTTACACAGAATAATTAGTTTGGTAGGAACAGCACCTCGGGGGGCTGGATTAGCTCTTGGAGGGCAGTTTTCTCTGGCAGCCCGGCGTTCTGATGAGAGCCGAGATATACTGTCATGCACCCGGCGCCGAGAAGCTTTTGATGGTTTTAAAAGCCTTGAGCGAGTGACAATTACAGCCCTGAATGGCAAACAGGGTCAAAGGGAATGAGATGCTCTGGACTCTGGATGCTGAAGGTCGCTGGGGAATGGGGGCGGCTGGAGGTGGGCGGGGGGGGGGGGGGGGTGATGCTGTAAATTGCTGTGCATCACAATGCCGAATGATGTCCAGAGAGGGGCGGGAAAAGGCCAGGGCAAACTTGTAGCATGGTTACCGTTGCCAAACAAATGGGCCGAATGAAGCCATGACGGAAAATCTGTGACGAGCCGACGGCTGTAAAAACGGGAAGAGAGTCCCTGCCTGTGTGACACCTCGCAGACGTTCAGAGGAGAAAGGAAGCCCCGCCCCCCACCTCCAAGTGTGCACCATTGTCCGGCGGCAACCGCCCTCTGTTGGATGTAGGTCAGATCAGTAAACCGAGATTCGTCCAAGGCTTATGAGATAAAGATAACACCCACTTATTAATCGCACACGACATGGATTCAGCGATATTCTTCACCAGTGTGTCAAATGTGGTGAATAGAAGGTGATTAACTGTTCAACTCCAAAAGGAAATGGATCAAAGTCAACTGAAAAATGTCTTACTTGTTGACAGAAGAAGTTTATTTTGTAAAGAGAATAAAATAGCATATTTGAAACAAGGACAAGAGACCTAAATGCACAATTGCACCTTTAAAATAGGGGCTTAATCTCTTCATCCAAAGATATTTCCTTTTTTCCCCACAATAACTGTGAATAACTGTTATTTCAAACTATTTATATTTGACTGATTGAAAATATCGTCCCACGGAGTAAAATCGTACATGTGAATGAACCTGTTCAGGAAAACCAAACGAACATGAGCAGGAACCATAAAAATAGAGCTGCTGTCTCCCTCTAAAAACACACTTCGGAGATGGAGCATATTCCCCTCTTATGTTTCGCACGTCCTCGCTCCTCCAGATAAGTTCCTCCCCAAAGTCTTTTTATAAGACGAGGTATCTCTGCCGCTGCGATAGCAGGCCTCATGTTTTACTCCAGTGTACAATTTTTTACACCAAACAGTCATCAGAGGAAAACCAATATAGGAGCGGAGAGCTCCCGACGGTGATATCAGAGATCAAACACATTTTAACTCAGGAGGGAATTGTGTGTTGACTTCTTCATTTCTCCCCGAGCAGCACGCATGTGTGTTTACCTCCATGTTGGATGTGTCAGGTGAACCGCTGCCGCCGCCGCCGCCGCATCAGAGCGCGCTCACCGTGCCGAGGAGCCATGAAAGGACCTCAGCTGTGAACTCCAGCCAGCCGCCACGTCTCCCACTGTTTCCGCATCTTCACAAGCCGGCGCCGGAGCGGTTCGCAACACTGCAGATAAGGCAGCCGAGACGCAGTGCTGACGTGGAGACGGCTCACTGCGCCCTCTGAAGAGCAGAGGTACCGCAACACAACAGTCACTCACACAGTCTGGAACCCTCCGGAACCCTGCCATTGTATTCTTCTTGTATGGTCCAGATTTGCGCTTGGACCCTTCATCAGATAAGGGAACATGAAGGGAGTAGCCTTCAAGATTCAGGCAGTTTTCCAGGCCTGCTCCAGATTCTGCTTTGCATGCCGTTCACATATGCAAATCTAATTTAAGCAGCGTCAAAGCAGAGGAGGCCTCGGGGCCCCTCATGATTTATGGTGTTCCCCAAGAGGTTCCCAGACCACCGGTTGGGAATCAGCGCTGTCATAATGTGAAAACATGTCCCTTTGAAATAATGAACTGCGGGATTACGGGCAGATTGGATTGGCTGCAGCACGCATCACTTGACAAAACGAGACGGGCTTGGCAGCACGTGTGCGTCAGCCTCCCTTCGCCTTTCACTTAGTTAATTTTTAAGAAGGGCTGCTGCATATACTTGATCTATTTTACAAAAAATCCCCACTATGGAATCACATTTTACTAAAACCAATTACAAAGGCATTGCTGAATGTCTGGGCTCCCTGAGGACCTCCCACAGCTCTGCTCCCTCTCGCGCTATGCTTCTGGGGTTGCAAAAAGCAATTAAAGGCGCCACCTGTTTCTCCATTCCTTCTGCCTCCACTGTTGGGTAATTGGAAACCTCTGTCTATTGGTGCCGGTGCTCGACCTCATCTGCAGCTGATATTTCACACAGCTGCCCCTTAAAGCTGTAAAATAAGACAGAATACTGAACTGTGAAAGTGTTTTCAGAAGCTCCTGATGTCACTTTTGCAGGTCCAAGTGGAGAGTTTAGCTCCAGCTGAAAAACACTGTACAACAGCGTACACGTGTCATAATTGTTTTGAAGTCAATATACTTCAACCTGGAACAGAATCCCGCGAGGAAAACAAACTCATCGGAAAATTAATTAACCCAGCCGATCGGTCCTGGTTGCTCTCGTCACAATTAAGGTGTTTGCAGAGGAGGGTGCAGCTTGAGCCTAATTAATGAGCAGTCGCTGTCCACCAATGAGACGTCCCAATTGAGTCGTGCGGCCTCAGCCACTGGAGGGAATAAAACGAGTCATGAGTTCACACTAAATTTAGCAGGAACCCCAAGAACATTGAAACAGTGCTGGAATACCAAAGTGTAATCCCTCCGGTTTCACAGTCACTGGCCGGAAGACAAGTGAAGAGGGAGGAAGCCATCTTCATCCGACCAAGAAAGTCGACAGACTTCCACCTGGAAACACCCGAGTGACACTCAGAAACCGACATGAGCGCCATGTACTACAGGTGTGTATCTGTGTGTGTGTGCGTGTGTGTGTGTGAGTTCACACTTGGCATGACTGCTTTGGTGAGAACAAGCGCTGGTGTGACGGCTTCAGTAAAATTCATTAGTGGAGGTGTGAACATGGAGGTAGCGAGTCGAAGGTCCAGAACTAACTCTCCTTCCACAGTTTGGCTGCATTCTCGTTAGTTCATTAATCCAGAATCTTTCTTTCAGTTTCGTGATGTCATTTGGAAGGTTCGTGTCAGTGAGATGATGTCATTTGGAATGGTCGTTTTGGAGTTGAGTGATGTCATTCGGAACATTGGAGCGGACTGGAGTGATGTCATTCATTTTATAAAAACTGTGGCTCAATCCCACAGTTCGTCCTCTCAACCTTCAGAAGTTGTACATTGGAACAGATGCGTTCGACCTTCTTTCACTCAGTTTCCCCTCACGCAATCGCACTCACATTTTGTCGGGTTGGAAAAGTCACAAAAATCCAAGTGCTTCGATGTTTTCTGCAAGATGAACTCCAGACTGATCATTTGAACCAATTTTCTGCACCAGCTTTCTTAGCACTTTAAAGGACACATACAACTGAAGAATTTGCAACATGGAAAGACTGAACATGACGGCTGAACTCTGCAAACATCTCTCAGATTGTAAGAATGTCCAGGTCAGCACTTTTTCCCCCCTTTAAAGCGACGCAGGGACCCGTATTACCAGACTGGCGCCCCTGAAGAGTTCACATTGACATTAACCTTTTCAATGGACACACTTTAGGCCTCATTAGCATTTCCTGGCTCCACAAAAAGGCAAATTTTCCTGCTTTCACACTCGCCATCAGTGAATTTAAACAAGTACAATACCTGATCAAGCATGAAATTGAGCATTTACTGGGTCTCAGTGGTGACAGAGCAAAATCAAGGCAGAATTTATGTGGCTGTTAGTGCATCCGGGGAATGGTATTGTCTGGACTTTGGATTGAAATGAAATATTCATTGGCCAAACATATTGGTTTTCTGCATGGAGGCTGCATGGAGCGACATTGTCCGAGTGGCATTTTTCCCCGTTATGCATCTACAAATCGGCAATCTCTCGCACGTCCTTGACAAAAGCAAACACTCCTCCGTAGTTGGGTATCAATGGGGGGAAGAAGACGAATCAATCAGCCGTGACGCAGTCGTTCTGTCCCGTTTCATAAATATGTTGTGCTGCTTTTCGGTCACACCACAATGAGTCAAACGGCCCCTCGTGGGGGCAATTATTAGCTCCTGCACTGTCTGCAATTCATGCTTCCTGTTTTAATCAATTTTGAAGCCGCTAAAATTGACCCTTTTCTTGCACTTTCAACTGAAAATTACTCTCTCAGTGGGGAGCTAACTCAGACTTTGGCACCATTTCATTTCTCTTTCAAGCTATTCTCAGCAGGCCGCCCATATAAATCTAATAAAGAGCCATAGTCCGGGTGTGTTCGCGTCGTGGCTCTGCCTTGTAATATGCAGTGCAGCTTGTTTTCCCCGTCACCACCTGCGCGCCGGCGTCTTGAAAGCCCTCAGTCCGGAAAAACTACACAGCAAATTACAGTCCAACACTTTTCTGCTTACCCGGGAAAGACTCGCGAGTGTTTGTGCTCAGGAGAGTTTGGGAACTGAACCGGAGGGCACGAACGCTGTTGGAACTAACGCGCCGCGACAGAACGCCGCTACGTCTGGCAGAAACACGCCGCTGATTGTAGCGTCAGCGACACGCTTTTTGCTGTAGCCGTATTTGACTCCGTCTGGTCACTCATGTGAACGTTACCTTGAGCTTCATTCAGACCACTTGTCTTCTGCCATGTTACTATTTCTCTCAGCTCCTGTTCGCTCTCAGAGGACTTTGGTAACTCGTGAATGCCTTTCAACAACCAGAATAAAGAGCATCTTCCCCCCACTGAGGGATGCAACTTCAATACTGACGGCTCCGAAAAGTTATCAGTGACAAATTCTGATTTATTTGAACTCAGTAAGTTTGATCAAGCTCGTTTTTTCTAGTCAGTGACGTGGAAAGCGGGTTTGCAGCAGAGTAAACATGGTTGCTAGGTTTTGTTTCGGCACCCCGGTGGTTCACACGTTGCTGCAGTTCATTTTATTGAATTTGTTTCTGTTTCTGTTGAATTCCCGGGCGCATCAGATCATTCACAGATTCTCTCCCTGCGTGTCTGCCTGCACGTGGAGATAAACAGGAGCAGGCCTCCTGTTCGGCTGCTCTGCGGAGGCTCCCACAGTGTACAGTACACTCTTCCTCCACCTCCCTGCTCCAGCCATTTCTATTTATATCCAAAATGGGTGGAAAAACGTCTGTTTACCCGAACGGCGATGTCGTAAGCATCAGAGAGCAGAATGTGACCACAGAGGAGGCTCTGGGGCTGAGAGCAAAGCACACACAAGCCCTCGCTGCAAATGTAAAAATGTCCCGTTCCTCGTGTTTCCAGCCGGCAGCGCGGCGGAGCGCCGTCTCATTCCCGTTCTGTCGCTCTGAAACATACAGCTGACGTCGTGTTGGCGCGGCGGCAGACCGCTCACAGCCTGCCGATGGCACGGACGCCCGCCTGTTCTCACTCGGTCTGTGTCGCTGCCTGTTGAACCAAACTGGGGCCGGCGGTGCCAGTTCCCCTCCAGTGATTAGTTTACAAATCAGTGTTAATTTTGGCAGCAGATTTTCAGTCAGGTTCAGTCAAATACAAGCAAAGCGCTCTCCAGAAAAACGGCTTCGCAAACTGTGAATGCATCCGACGGAAACATTTCTTAACCTAAAATATGTTTCATGTGCTTCGGTCTGTCGCTGAGACTCGAGACGCTCGGCTTGGTCCGTTTCCCTGCTTGTGGCTCGCTGGAAATGTCTCCAATTACGCAGAATCTTCCCTTATGTGAGAAGGCTCCTGATTTTACACTCGATTATCATCATTAAAGTGGAGGTTTGCATGTGAAATGTGGCCTTGTGAAAAGTCTTTCGTCGGATGCTGCGTCATGTGGGGTCCATTTTCTTGCAGTTGTTCATCAGACGCTTACAAACAGCTTCTGGACCCAGTTCCGGAGCTCCTTTGCTTGTTTTCGTGATTCACGTTGTCGGCATGTGTCCTCAGAACCCGTCGGAGGACTTGTGTGGTGGAGCGACGCGCTCCTTATCGTTGTTATGCTGACGATGCGTTTCCTCTCCACCGCGAGATGTTCCCGTGTTCAGCCTTACATCACAGCGGCGCTGCATCGACTCCCCCCACTGCTCGCCGCGCTCTGATCCGCCTAATGACTGAGGAAGGGCTGCACTCTGTGGCTGTTAGTGTCTCTGTTACCCGCACGCTCACGAGCGCGCCGCCGTGTGTGTACGTGCGCGGCTTCCACTCGGACTTGTGTGGTCATGACTCCCAACGCTGTGCAGTCATCGCCATGGCAACCCCCTTTGAGACACTGCCAGCATCACTTCCACTCATTAGCACATTGTAAAGGTGGGATATTGTTTCCCAGCCATCTGTTTTGAACACCTTTCAATATCCATCATTAGGCAGCGGCCCCACCAAATACACTCCTGAAAAGTGCAAGCGCGTGTGTGTGTGTGTGTGTGTGTGTGTGTGTGTGTGTGTGTGTGTGTGTGTGTGTGTGTGTGTGTGTGTGTGTGTTACAGCAGTATATTGCAGGCTGGAAATAGGCATTAGCTGGTGTGAACCGGAGGCTCCTCTTTGATCCACACTGAGTCGATGCTGCTGCTCTGAATTCATTATGAACATCAGAGGAGAGTAAAACGTATCGCCGGCTAAAACAAAAGGTCACCGGACACGCTGCCCTGTCGTTACTCCAGCCAACGGGTGTCAAACCGACCAACCGGCCGGCCGCAGGGTCCGATCAAGGAGTAACATTAAGACAATGCCTAAACATGCGGTTGCTGTTCTGATTTTGTCCACCAGGGGGACAAAGAATACAAACAAGACATCGGGTTCCAAAACTGAGCACTAGGTGGCAGTGTTGCAGGAGCATCAGCATTTGTGGCGCCATTGAGTCCGATAGGTTGTCGGTTCGACTCCCCGGTGTCATAAAAACAGAGACACTGTTGTCCCTGGTTGGGTCCAGTCTGCAGTCTCAGACCCTTTCAGGAAGGACATTGACTTAAAAATAAACCCAGCAAAATTCTCCTTGGAAATACCTGCCCTGTGCTTTTATTCTGAAGGCTCATGTTTTTGTCTCCTGGAGAGGGTCAATGTGTCCTCCGCTGTTGGGCTTCACTGTAAAGTCTCAGTCTCACCAACATACTAAAGCAGCAGTCTCCAAAATAAAAGTGCTGGATTTTGATGGTGCTTGTTACAAGATTTATTGTTTAAAATGCAGTTTTGTGCAAAACAGTCACTCAATTTTAATAGATTTTACTGCTGATGTGAACATTGCTGAGGAGGCTACTTTACATGCATCACTTTGGCTACAAACAATCCTCTCAGGGCGAATATATTTTTTTTGTTTATTTGTTTTGCTGTTAGCACTTTTTGTTCTGGACTCTTTATATGTAAAGTAATTATACACAGGAGCTTCGGTGTGTGAACGCTCACGAGGACGCTGCAGCTCGGTGTGTGTCGATGCTCTGTGCCTCAGTCTGCACTACATCTGCCTGTCTTCCAGTGTGTGTGTGTGTGTGTGTGTGCCTGTGTGCCTCAGTGTTTGCACAGCGCACACTTTCTCACTCGCACTGCATCTATCTAATTATGCACGGAGCAAAGAGACCACGAGACAATTCAATCTTTTGTAGTAATTGATCCTTCCACCTGAGGGCACTACTTTCTAATCTAATATCAGATAAATCTGTTTCACATCTTCAATTAAACTACAATATTGAATCGGCTTTTCAGGGTTGAGCTCACTTGTTTTAGTTAGTTCACCTCACACTGTTGGAGTATAAAAGAGAGGAGGAAGGGAGAAAAAAAATCAATAATAAAAGACTTGCAGTCCCACTTTCGCCCTGCAGGATGAGAGAAAACGGCTTTCTCCCCTCCAACCTTCATGGATTCCAGGAAATATGAGTGTGAAGTGGGAAAAGGGGGGTCTGTCAAGGCGGTGGTGCCCAACATGGGGGCTGTGACCCTCTCGGGGGAGGGGGGGTGGTTCAGGAATCAGGAGACGTTGCAGCGCTTCATCAAACTGCTCTGAGAGCGGTTTGCTTCCCACTATTCATTTTTATTTGCCTGCAGGTCATTTGTTTGTTTTAAGCTCTGATGCATGCAGCAGTGTTGCATGTCTGCTCCTTCTTTATTCTCCCCGCAAAACAATTACCTCCTCCTTTACACAATTCAATTATTTCCCCTGCTCACTCACACACACACACACACACACACACACACACACACACACACACACACAGGCACACACAGGCCCGCGGCCTCGTTCGTTTCTTCTTCTTTTTCCTCAAGACAATCTTTCCGCTGATGACATCCACGGCCGCCTATCGCCGCAGACGGGGAGCGAACAGTCGTCATCAATTGGAAAGAGAAAAAAAACAACGATTTGAATGAGTTGTGTTGGAGTGACAGTGTAATTTAGTTTGCCACCGGTGAGATACTGTACGGCCGAGTTAAACCGCTTGTTTTTCTTTGTCTTGGCGGCGAGAAAATACCGACTGAATTGATGCAGCGCTTCAGATCACCTGCTGCTGCCAGTCACTGTCGACGGAGGAGGAATTGCTATTTAAAATAGTGATATTAATTTCAAGCTGGGTGCAGATCTGCAGGTGAAACACACACACACACACACACACACACACACAACAGAGACAACCTAAAGTTTGCGTTGATGGTGTGTCGAACTCAGGGAAGTCGTTGAACTAAACAGACTGACTCCACCTCTGCCCTGTAAGCTCGATCGTACCTGCGAGTTCGTTTATCTCGTTAACCTCGATGTGCCGGTTTCCAGTTTCCTTTGGTCTGTCCGTCCGTTCCCAGCGTGCTCGTTCATATTCACACCTCAAGCAACATCAATTATTTGAATAGAATTTTTAAGTCGTGAAGTCTATTTTACAGCATTTCACGCATCTCTAATTAGGAGCACGTTTAGACTTTCGTTTCAATTTGAAGCGTCACTTTTTTGCTTGTCTTGCGGCTTCAAGTCGTCTGCATCTTTTTCGTCTCATTAATCGACTTTTTTTCTTCCTCCTCCCCCGAGAACGTCACTGAGGCGAAGGCGATGTGACTCTGTTTGATCATCCCCTAACGGGATTAGTGTTTTAATGGAACAAACCTTCTAATAAGTTTGATGATAACAGCGGCTAATCACAACCAGATATTCTTCTTAAGCGAGCCGTAATCAACGCGGGTTCTCACGTCGGGCTGCCGTGGCGGGGACGGTGAGGACGGGGACGATGGCAAGGACGGCGGGGTCTCAGCAATGCTCCAACGACAGGTCACTTAAAGTAAACTTCATGTTTGATCTTTGAAAACAAACGGCTTAAAGGAACAACGTGCCGAGAGACGAAACAAAGCTCAAATGACGCCAGCTTCCAGACAGTGTTGGTAAAGTTGTCTCCAAAGGTTGAGCGCTCCTCTCGTTCCTCCACCGGTGGGACGGGCGTTTTGGGACAGTGTGGCCCTCTCAGGTGTCAAATACGACCTTTTACCTCGCGACTGTGTCCGCTGCCATTTTGGCGACGAGGTAAAGTGTCGTCCAGTCTGACGTGCCCTTTCCCATGATCACAGCATTCTAACCTTTATTATTGTTTTGTTTTGCGTTGATGTTTTTATTTTTTCATTCATTCCGATTGACACAAAAGAAAATGGATCCAACTGCAGCTCACAGTTCCTAACTTATTTTCTCTTTTTTAAAAATAATTCCACACATAAAGGCATTAAAGTCAGTGTAAAGAGAGGCAAGTTGGTCTATGGACTTAAGCAGAGCAAAGAGTTTCATAAGTTGTTTTTCATTAGAAGAATAACCTCCATTTTTTCCTGATTGAATTGAAGGAAGTTTTATGTCAATCGACTTGTTTTCTGGTTATTGACATTGAGACATTAACTCTGTTGGACGGTCATCATCTAAACTCAATTAGATAAACCTGTGTGTCGTCTGCAAATATTGCAATTGTCAACTTCGACCCGAAGGCAGCAGAAACAGGTTGAATGGACGTGGGCCAAGACGTGAGCCCTGTGGAACCCCACATCTTTCTTTGTGAATGAATGAATGTAATAGTTGAAAAACCCAAAAGCTTACGATCAAACTTCAAATGTCTTTTTAAATCAAGTTCTGAAGCACTTATATCAGTGTTTGGTGCACAAACTTTAAAAATTGACTAAAACTCTCCGTGTGGTTGTTAATGACCAAATGAAGCTGCTGAAAATCAAGAGCTTCCCACATCAAAGTCCCTGATGGATCCAATCACCCTCTGCGATATCGAGGAAACGCCTTCAATTAACACCCCTCGTGATTTTTTCTGACACTGAGGTTCTTAAATTTATTTTAAAAAACTGTCTTTAATAACGCCGAATCCTTCGCAAACCTGTATGAGGATTTAATTTCACAGGAGTTTATGATTCATTCATGATGTTACAGACTTTTGTCCCAATTAGACTCATTAACAGATTCTTAACTGGATGTTTTAAAGGCAGGTGTCAAAGGGAACACCCCCCCCCCCACTTGATTCTTGAAAAAGTGATAGTGTCACAAAGATATTGATAAAAAGTGAGTTCAGTAACGTTTATTCGGCGCTCCTGACTCGTTATGTTCAGCTGGCGTAACTTAGTGGGAGGAAGATGCCCTAAAGTCGAGACATTAGGTGCTTCCTGGAAAAATAGATTATTAGAAATAAAGCAATCAGAGGCAACAACAGGGTTATGCCCACTGTAATCAGATAGGAGCATTTGCATGAGATCAGATTCGCCTTTAATCGGATTACCTCGAGTTCTGGCAGCGGCACCTATTAGCTAATTTTCTCGCCCGTTCTTGTCCCGTCCCTCCTTTTCACCGCTTTAACAAAACGAGGTCGTACATCCATCCCGGCTCTCCGAACGCTCTCTCTGGTTCAGCGAGCTCATTTCTATTCAGGGTCCTTCGCTCTCGTAAAAATCTAATTGAAAATTGTCATTTCTAATTGATGCCACAATCAAGGCCCGAGCAAGAGAGGAGCGAAGACAATGAGCTGAGGGGAATAATATTCTTAAAGGCAGTACCATTACTCCCATTGTCAGTGTGATAATACTTTGAAGAATGCTGGTTATGATTTACTGAACGTGCTAAGTACTATTACCGCAGATGGCTGTTGGAGATACTTGGAGGACATCCACGCCATACACAGTTGTAACATTTAGTTAAAAGCCCGAGTCGATAAGCAATTTGGGCTCGACCGCCGGTTTTTGACATCAACTAATGAAGCCAATGAGTGCAAAGACAAGACGGAGCGATCTCAATTGGAGCGGATGCAGTGCACTGCTGTTCTATGTGATTAGGAAGATGCACCGACTCAATTACAAGCATCCTTTAGTCGCCTTCTTTTCCCGGGCGGAGACACGCGAGGACGCGTTTCACTGCAGGAACTCCATCAAAACCTTGTTAAATCTTACTTCTTTTACACCCGATCCCAACTATTTATTTCTAGCAAATGAGCAAACAAAGTACATACTGTGGTAAAGGGAGAGCTAATGTGTGTAATGATTCTTGTTCGTGAAGGATTCAAGTATTAACCCAAAGAAACGTCATTGAAACTCTCGATTTTGCAGCGACTGCATCGGTTCACATTTTCAAACCCTCAGATGGAAAAAAAACACGTCTTAGTCGAGCACATATGACAACCCGTGGCTGTAAAAGTCCTGTCAGAGCCAGATGTTAACATTTAGACGCCCGGCAAATCCATCAGAGGGATCAATCCCTCACGGAGGAGACGCCGTCACCGGGGAGTCTTCTTCTGGTTCAGCCGTGTGCAGTTATTATCCTAACAAATATGGCTTCTCCACCCACAGACAGTGGAGTTATTGCGACCCCCCCCCCCCCATTTTCACACATAGACAAACACTTCTCCAGAGCTGTTATGTGGGGTTAAGTGCTCCATGTGCTCTCTGGTGTGGTCGGCGAACTGCCTTCATTGATTAATTTATTCTTCAGAGGCAGAAATGGCAGAAGTTCATGCTGCATGATGGAAATGTGGCCAGCAGCGATGGGCAGAGGGATGCCGTGTGGCGAGTGCGGCAGACGGGGGGAAGAACAGGAGGCACCTTCCTAAAAATGGCTGATATTGACCTGCAAATCCATCCTGAAACGGCTAAACAAGCTTCAGGTGCAGCACAGTGGCCTTTTTGGCCTTCCGAGGCCCCCGTATCAATGCTGACCACTCAGTTCCTGCTGCCACATCGGTTTCTAGAAATGTACCACAGTTAAAAAACTGCAAAGTTTCCAAATGAACTTTCTGTATTTTTACTGTAACAAAACAAACTCTCGGATTAATTTACTGGTTTAAAGAAGAGAAGGAATTAAGAGTGAAATACAAATTGACAGAATTTGAAACATTCAAGAATAAAAACGTGATAATTTGCAATTAACTCTTTTTCGTATAACAATTAACCTCCACATTCATTCTTTTCCGAATAAGTTAATAGATGTGTAAATGAGATCTGCGGCATTTGGCGTGTCTAATAAGTATTCGAAGCATTTCGCCTGCAGAGAGAGGGGCAAAAAAACGGGACTGTTCGTTTAAAGAAAGGTTAAAATCTGCCCCCAAACGAGAGCGGCTCACAACACCCACCAAGGTAACGCTCGCACAAGGTGACCCCACTTCCCTCTGATAGATTCCACCATTTGTTGTAAAGAGACAGAATAAGCCGCCACGAGTGGCACTTCAGACTCCCATAAGAATACCATTCAAGTCACTCCAAGGTGGGCCGCCGCCACCGCTGCAGCCGCCGCCATCGCCGTATTTACATATTTTTTATGCTCACCCAACCGTTTAATGACTTTCCAGCGCGCGGACGGAGGCGAGCGATGGTAATCCGGGGGGAGACCACCCTCAAATGTAGAGAATCGTTTTTCTGTAGAAAGTAAGTGATCATTAATAATTCCTTTTCATTGGACTCGTACAGAAACGTGTATATTAACCGCGACATAAAGCTCCGCCTTGTACACATCTGAATTTGTAGGCGGCGCAGCGAGATCACCCCGAGGTTAATTTCACAGTTTTTATGTTGTTTTACAGTGTACTGGAGCAACAAGCTCACAAAAAACACCCTTTGTTTACAATATTTGTATTTTTACGCTAATAACTCTTCCTTAGAGGGCTTGTTTGACTTTTATTGTTTAAATAGAACTCAAAATCTGTAGAATTATCAAACTATTCCTTTAAATTGATGCAAAAACAGTTTACAATTGCAATTTTGACCATTTCAGCACAAATAAAAACGGATTTTAGTACACAATCAAAAATTTCGTCCAGATGACCTTCAAACATAATACTTTAAACGTCCCAACTGGTAAATGTAATATTTCTGTCAAAGTGTTTGTGAATTCTTTCGGGAGGGTTTAAAGCCTGAAACATCTCATTTCAAAATGTTTCCCAGAGAAGAAGAAAGAGGCGACGACGCTCGCAGGCTGCTTTTGTTTGATGCGTCCGTCCGCGCAGCTTAAATATCCGTGATGTGCATTAAAGTTTGAGCGCTTCCCCGGTCGAGTTTGTATTGATTATGAAAGTTTAATCAAAAAGAATCACAATGGAATATGAAAGGGAATGTAGAACCATGTAAAAGAGGGAAACACTGCGGATGCTCTCACATCACTCGTCTGAAGGGAAACAATACGAGTACAGTTGAAGTTTTTCAACTTACTTCTTCTCTTCTCACGTCTTTATCAAGCCAACGTCGCCACATTTACTCTTTCCAGCAAAACGTGGATGAAATAATTGTAAATGTGACTTACAAATACGGGTTACACGGAGCTGCTCGAGTACGGCCTCCTTTTACGGAACGAGCGCGTCGCAGCGTACAAATGTTAGCGGCCGGCGTTGTTCGCGGTCATCAGGTCGGATCCCAGCGGCCGCTGAACCGCCGACCTCATCTATGAAACTTTTACAGCCTTCAACCGTCTGTCCATCACTCGCGTGAGCGTGTTCGCCAGCCTGACCCGTGTATCGTCATGGAAACCTGGGGTGGATATGACTCTTTCCCACCAATGCTGCATTTTTTAGGCATTTCACGTGTTTCCTTACAGACAATGGAAAGCGTAGAGCATCAGGAATGAGGTGTCAGATGCACGAGAAACTTGTTGGAGCAGCTCCTGAAATCCGGCTTCAATCGACCTGTAAAGAGACACGACTGGTGAATGTCTGATTTTGGTAAGATGTAATTTATTGGCAACATGAGCAATCAACCTTCTTATACTCAAAGTAAATCACGTACAGACATTGTGCGGGTTGGTGTTGTCAGGGTGACGACGCCATGTCACCATAAATCTGCACACCAACCATTTACTCAAGTATTTTTCCCATGAAAATCTCGCTGCATATTCGTGGACGCTCGCACGCTGCGACTCGGGGAGCACTGACACGCGTCGCAGAGGCTTTCTTCGCCTTTCTTCACGCTCCGACTCGGACCTATTTTGAATTTGCCACAGTGGGAAAATGGCTGTCGGCCGCGGGGGTTCAGGTCGGCGCGCCTTCACGGTAACAATACGAGTGTCAGTCCACGCTTGTTGGGGTCCAGCCTGCCCTCCAAACCTGCAACAATCGACCCTTAATTTCCACTCCGCCTGCTGTTCAGCTGGAAGTGCTTCTAGTTTCTTTTGCAGGAGCACAGAAAGGTCAGTTTTTGTTCGACAAAGAAAAACTGGCATGAAAGCCAAAGCTGCTCTCGTTTTGTACATAAATTAAACCTAAAACCTGCAGCCAGATCTCAAGTCTTCTTCATTATGAATGAATGAGTCTTTATTTGTGATTGTACGAATGCAGTGGAACTGAAAGGTGCCAAACTCAAGGTGGATTCAACACAGAACTAACCTTGTAATATTTCATGTGTTTTAAACCCAAAAACTTGGAAGGAAAAGGAAGTAAACTTGTAGTCGGACGACCCCAGAAGGAGTTAATGGAAGTCAGAGGTCGGGAAACCCAAAGTTCAGCGAGTGAAACAAGCTTTGAGCCGGTTGGTAATAGCAATAAGTTCCTCAGGAGAGGTCGGTGATGGAGCCAAGCAGTGACCCCGAACGCTGCAGGAACTCTCCTCAGAATGGGTTCAAAACCCTACGGGACTCTCGCCGGCGTCCCACGGCGTGATGGAGGAGCAGCGACGTGAAGTTTGGAGGACAGAATCAGCATGGAGGCAGCTTGATGTTTATCTCGTTTAAATGCTCCGAACAACACAGGAAGTGGCTACGTTTAATTTCTGTCTGATTTAGCTCCAGCTTTTCCTGCAGCGTCTGTGTGTAAAACAGGAGGGGTTTTCACCCACCATGTGTCTGGTTCATGTGTGATATTTCCAGCGTGAACTCAATCCTTGTGGGAGCACAAATCACAATTTGCACTTCAAATTACTGGGACTTCCTAATATTTCATGGGTTTGAGAACTCTTGTTTAATAAATGGAACAGAACGTTTTGGGCCTTTTTGGACTAATGGCCGTGTGCAGCGTTTTTTAGAGGAGGATGGATGAGGAGGGAGCGGCCAACCTTTAAGGCATGACTTGTTTCCCACTTGAGGGCATGTTGGAGTTAGCTCAAGCATAAGCGAGCACTTATCCTCTTGCACAGTTAAACCACTTAGTTAAAACTTTGACCCAGTGCCGACGCCGCAGAGTCGGCGGTGCAGGACTCGCGCTGCCGCTGCAGCTGCTGCAGGAGTCCCAGGTGGGGGTGCAGCACAGGCGGAGCTGTCGGCTCGTGTCAGCGGCGGGGATGTTGCGGACGCTCGTGTACCTCGTGTGATGCACCGTCCTTTCAAAACAGCTCGAAGGGAAGCGACGCCGACTGATGTCCGCAGCTGACGTTCGCCTTAACTTCTTCCCGGTTGGATTCGCTCTCAGATCCGAGCGTCGCTTCACGGTCGGCCGTCCTGCCAACAAACCGCTGAACCCACCGCGTTGATGTTTATGAGCTCTGGCATCGAATCGATTGTGTTAACGATACAAAGGCTTCAGGTTTCACGTGTAACTCGGCGCTCTGGCGCAGGTTGCCAAACACTGGCGGCTACGCTTTCTCTCACACACATAAAGCAGGAGCCTTCGAAATAAGACACAGGACAGTTTCTCAGGTCTGCTCATCTTGGCAACCCCGCAGCAGGCAAAGCCTCGGGCCCCGGGTCGAGAACGAAACGTGTAAAACATCAATGAGACCAAAAGAAAGCAGGTAGCACAATATTGGCTTTGGAATTCAAAGTAAAAGTACAGTATGCATTTATTGATTTCCTTCAATTTGTTTCCAGGTGCTCTTAATTTGAAATCAAACTCGATCAAATGCTCCTTCCGAACTCGCTTGCATTTGTTGAAGTCCTGCAGGAAACTTCTATATTTTTCCAACGTTTACTTTCTACTATCCAACACATGTAAATGAATACAAATTTCAGCAAAGACGTATCGATTACTGTTTCGCACGACTATGAATTACCATATAAAACACTTTGTCCCAAACACAAGAAATGCATTAAAACGTCAGAGTAAAAGCTGCTTTAGTTTGACGTTCTCCTGCCTGGAAACAACAACAGCTTGTACTTACAGTTTTTCAAACTTCGGCTAATACGCACTGATTGTCTGACAGCTTGTGAATTATTGAAAGTGTACATTGTTTGCTTTGCCCTCATCCATCTAATCACATAAGTAAATGTTTGTGTTCCCCTGGTTAAAGTAAAACCGACGCGCACGTCTGCCATTCTCCTGATTGCCAAGCCCACTTATGGATACGCCGCGACTGTGAATGAGTATTTCGGCCCTGCGCATTGTTCCCATAATACCACACTGCATCCCCCTGGGAGGGGGGGATGGTGGTGGTGGGGGTGGTGGGTGGGGGTTGCTTCCTATAATGGAGGCGGAACAGACTGGACTTCAATGTAGAGTAATGTGCTGCAGCAGGAGACGGATATAATGGAAGCTATACATATAAACACTCAGGGCAAATACGATGTTGGGCAGGAGGAGCTCGCCGAGGAACGACGCTCAATCCAATTCCTTCCAGAGACGGTTAACCAAAACAAACCTGGATACCTCATGTTCTGCGGCGCTCATTGTAATTGGAACAGATCAATTGCGCCTTTATAAGAGGAATAAGATGGATAACCTCGTCTGCTTCCCCCTGCTATTTTAATGGGCCACTCACAGTCTCTGCTCCTTGCCTCCCGCTAATCCCCGCGGAGCCTCCACACTCCTAATCCTCCCTGCTGGACCGGGAACACAACGTGGGCTCGTCATCCGTCCAACCAGAGAACCTCCCCAACGCCGGGTAAATTAGGGCTGTTCCTGAGGGTTCAGCCACGAACACTCCAAAGAAGTTTGGGCCCAAAAAACTCTGCGCGAAACTTTCTAGAACACCTCCGTTTCTGATGATGACGAGCTAAGAGGTGACGCTGTGTTGATGGTTCTGGTAGGGAAATGATGGATATGGTGCTGATGGTACTCAAGTCGAACTGTGTTTACGTGGTCACTTTTTGGGTCAGTCTGCCTGAAATCGTTACGATTGAGAAAGCAATTTGTTGCAGAGGTTCAACAAGGAACCACCTGACTGAGTCCCATCTGTCTCCAAGTGGGAATTTCCCACTTCACAATCACTTACTATTTCAAATTACTCCAGGGACGGCCCCTTTTCTTTGTTTAGCAATCGTTATTCAGAAACTTTGCTCGCTGTTTGTATTCGTAGCCATTGTGTCCAATTTGTGGCAGTTTGTTGGTGTTTTGTTGTGAGAGCAACAAAACTTTATGAAACTTGAAAGGAAAATTGCATCAGAGTGAAGCCACAGTTGGATTGTCACCAAGAAAACATCCTCACTGTGTTGTTGTTTACGACAAAGAATATGAGGCTGAATAGAATAAATAGAGAAAGCAATGTGATCGGCAAGATAAAACGGCGCCGATAGGTGCGGCGAACACGTGTAACGACGACTGCTCGGCTGTGATGTTACCGTTTCCAACTGTCGCCCAACTTCAAACCGACACACAACAAACGCATGGCGGAGGAAGTTTGCGGTGTTTCTTTGAGTTTGGTGTTGCAGGGGGGAGACATTCGTCGGGGTGCGATGCCGGCGTCGTTTGTTTGGCTCTGCGTGGACCCGCAAACATCGCGGTCCCGTAGCATCGGTGTGCATTCAGCCGACTGATCAGAGGAGACGGACTGCCGGTGCATTCGCACCCCCGAGCATCAGGCGCATCGGCTCAGCAGAGGGGGAACAATGTAAAGCCTTTTATCTGATGCGCCGCCTGTGATTAGATTCATCGCTAAACGCTACCTGAAGTTCATTCAGCCCGCAGTTTCACCGCCAATCGTTCAGCCCGAGTCGGCCGAGAGAGGGAGGCCGCTATGGCTGCTGATCGCCAGATATGTACATGTTTGTGTACATTTCTGCATCACATCATAATCCATCGATTGGTTTGTTTGTCTCTTTTATTAGGGGGCATCTCCAACACACTGACTTCTGGGAGGATGAAAATGACAGAAAAATAGATAAAAAAAAAAAAAAAAACATAACTTGAATGTATGTGAAAGAGCAGATATGGGCCAAAAACTTCCAGTAAATAAAACGCATCTTTCGGTTTATCTCAATATTATGAGGGAAAAACAAAAATCACAAAGAAACTGATTAAACAGAATGACCAAAATAAATGCTTCAAATGAACCATAATTCAATTGAATGAAACAAAACACATTGTAAAATAATCGGATCAGACGTATAAATAGATAATGGCCGATATATTTCTGAGCCGCCGTCTTTGCCTTCCTTTCTTCCCTCGTTGACCACACAGTCTCAGGACGGAGTAATTGGGCTCAGGCCTTTAATGTAATAGGTGTCCGTCCGCTCCATCAGCATTACTAACTCTGCATTTGTGTCAAACTGGAGCACAAACAGGGAGGACGATCAATAAGGCGCCACGGTTCAATAAGTGTGTAACCCCGGGCCGGCTTTAAAACCAGCCTGTGTGTCATAAAGCCCAATCTGCACAATCACACTGGCTGCTGTACCCCCCCACCCCACCCCCATAGATAACCCCCCCACACACACACACACGCGCAACCTTGTTGAGCAACAAAACAGCTTATACGCTAATAAGCTTGCATTAGCTTCAGATGTCATCAGTGTGATGCAAAACATTACTTAAGTGTAGACTTAAAACAGAAAAAACAGCCATAAAGCTGGATTAATAGAAACCTTCAGTGTGGAAGCTGGAGAATACAAGTATTGCTGCTGCTGCATGTTCAGAGCAACGCTGTCACTACTAATTTGCTTTTGCACGATGTGTTTTCGAGGAAATGTAATCACTGCGCAGATCGATGGTCCCCAAAGTGAGTCCCGCAAGACTACAGATTCTTCTTCTGCTGTATATTTAACCGAGCTTATGTTAGCCGCTTACAGCAGGACTCAAGCCAACAGTGGAATCGGTATATCGGAGCTTCGTCGGGCCTGTTATCCGCAGCGGTCCAGGAACCTTCAGGGAACAGCAGCAGGTGGTGGAGACCCAAACGGAGCTCAAACTGGCAACAGTTAGTCCAGTTCTGAACTGGTTTGTCTCCTTTAAAGTCACAGCTTCTGACTGATCAGCAGTTCCGGCCTGTATAGTGGTCGTCATGGTGACCCGAGGTTCCGCGGTGCCATCCAATCACAGAGGAGATCAACTGACAGTTTCTGAACTAAGTTTAACCCTTTCTTCGCAGAATACTAATATTAAACCACTTTCAATGGTTGTAGTTGTTTCAAATGCCCTTTCATCACCAAAACCCAGCGGACGCTTGTCTCGCTCATTAAATGGTCCCTCCGTTATTCATGGCAAAATGATAGTTTGCTAAAAAAAGCGATGTTATTAATGGACTCGATGACTCGAAATCACAGCAGCTATCATGTCTAATTACACCACAAAATAATGCTCCCATAATAACCTCCATTATCTCACACACCTTTTATTATCTTACAACACATATCTAAACTCAATTATACAAAAATGTACCAACCGACTCCGGCTGCTATTAAAGCAAAAGTGAATTATAATTCCGAACCTGAAACAGTCCATAATTTAGATGCCGATCGGCGTGGCGACACCGCCAGAAAAGTTTAATGCCGACTCATTAAAATTAGTTTTATAACCTGTTTTCCTGTGTTTGTAACTCACTTTTCAGCCCTCGCGCTGCGCCTGAGCGCCATATTCAAACGACCGAGTTAATCAGCCGCATCGATTCCAGTGACAGGCTCATAATGCCGTTTAGTGGTCTTCTTGCCAAACGCTGCAATAAATGGAGGACCGTGTGTGTGTGTGTGTGTGTGTGTGTGTGTGTGTGTTTGTGTCGGAGGGTCAGGGACAGACACAAGACAGGACACGAGTGCAAATAAGGACAAAACTCGATTAATTTAAGTTGGACATCATAATATACTTTTTGTTTCCTAAACTGAAACATTTTGAAGTCCGTAATTTGAATTTCACATCAAGAAGTTATATTTTCTTGGATGATTCCCTGGTCTTGTTGCTCTTGTTGTGTTTAAGGTTTATTGTATTTGTTTTTGTTGGGGGGGGGGGGGGGTTGTGGGATTTTAGCATCAGCTCTTGTTTTCCTCTCTGTTGTTTTATTTTGCTGAAGCACGACTGGCAGTGCGTGAACATGCCGCAGAGATTTCCTACACAGACACGCGCACGTGTATGCAGATCTGTGTGCAGGATCAAACCGTGAGCTCTGTATTATTTTGCTTGACGACGCACATCAGATACACATATTCATGTGCCTGTAATAACCACAATGCTGTTTCAGTAAAAAAAAAAAAAAAAAATCCGATTCAGTCGGAGAAAATGAAGAAGTGCTGAGGAAGGCGGACGCTCGGCGCGCTGACACACATCCACATCCTCATTGGATGGAAACAGACATCGGTATTCACCCCGCATTCGCCGCTAAAATGAAAAACACAGCTATCCTGGAGACGATATATGATGCGACAGCGGCGCCGTATTACCAAGTAAATGCTGACTGATTATATTTAACATGCGGCACTAGCAAATCACAAATTGCTAACCCGATGCTAGATTGTTCCCCGCGGAGTGCAGTGATGTGTTCTTGTTGTGCTCGCCGCTCTGTTGTTTGTTTGTTTGCTTGCTTGCTTGTTTATTTCCACAAGGTAAAAGCTGAGCTGGCTCAGTGGCCGTTTTGTATTTCATGCCAGAAAACAGCTCCGTTTATTGAGTGTGTCTCTAAAGTTCAACCAGACTCACCTAAACACCACAGCCTGAAGTTCAGAGGAGCTGATTCTTCATGTTTAACATGCTGCGAAACTGTGCCGGACTTTGCAAAACATAAACTTTCGGAGGATGTTCTGTAAAACACAGAGTGGAGCGTTTTGTCCTTGGAGGATGAAATCAACCCCCCAGATATCTGTAAGGATGTAAGAGTTACGTTGGCGCGTTGCGGACACCGTAGCAGCTTTCCCGGGTCTTTTTCATCTCTGATCGTGGCTCCAAAACCAGCCCATGCATATTTTTGTTCTCTTTTTAACCCACGATTCTCAGCTAATGGGATTCAAATGTACTTTAACTGAAGTGGAGCATCTGCTTCTCGAAAGGTCTGGTTTTATATTACATGGGAAAGGTCAGTGAATTAATGAGGCGACTAAAGAAAACTTCAGAGATCCTAATAATGTTTTTCCTCCCTCTTTCTCATCTCTTTCCTCCGTGTGTCACGGCGAGGAGGGGAGGGGCTCCATCGCTGCCGGCCCAGCATCCACTCAATCTACCTTTATTAATGCTTACTTGGGACGCGTCGCGGGATTGGGCCTCGCCACGGGCCGGGGAAGTCATGTGAGCGCATTCAAATGGCGGACAGCTTGATTGACACCCCATCAAGCCATGTCCCCACACCATATGCCAAGTGGTGTTGATAAGCCGCGGGCAATTCATCATCGTCAGAGAGAACACTTCGCGGCCTGCATGCTGTAATGGTCTGCAGGCTCTGCAGTGCTGTCGGCCGCTAGAGCTTGAATCCCAAAATAAATGAATTGGAGTCAACTTTTAGATGATTTTCCACACTTACAGTCACTTTGCACCTGTTGAGTTAAAGTTCCGTCAAAAAACGTCTCATGTCCAAGAGAAACGAGAGTCAACCAGAGCTTGTTCACGAGTTTGTCCTAATTTGTTTATTTCACAGTCATCTTTTGTTAGTTTTACTGTGCAAAATGATCCACATATATGATGCAGTACTCTTCCAACATGTATTTTTAATTTTCAACTTTTTTTTGGCATTTCTTTGAATGCGATTTTCTTGGTCCAGTGATCGCAGGAGCCCAGTTGGTTCGTCCTCTGGATGCGGCAAGCTGACAGCGAGCACCTTCGAGGCATTGTTGTTGATCAGTTAAGATTATGCACCAACTGACTAAATAGATTCTATGTATTAACTTTGACGTATGACATCACTAATGACACAGATGGCAGGGACCATGGTCCTTTGATCAGGCTATCACAGTACCGTACTCGGATCAAAGCCTCAGGGTTGTCATGGAAACGGACAATGGCGCTCAGCCCTGATTGGCCTTTTTCTTACGGTTGCTACGGAAACCCGCACTTTGACTCCCGATCCGCTAAATCGAGCAACTTCCGTGCTTCACGGTGTCGAAACCGGAAACCTTTGTCTTTCGATGTGGAATTTCAGGATATTTTTTGGCCTTCGAACGGTTAACGTCCACACAAACAACTTGGGAACATGGAAACCTTGAAGGCAGCATCTTTGACGAACATCCACATGTTTTTTTCCTTTTCAAGGTTCTTCTTCTGCAGTTCATTGTAACGATTTAATAAAGGTGACAGAACTGGAGAATGTGGTCAGTTTGAACGATTCTGTGTAATGAAAACATCGGGCATCGGTCCTGCCTGAGAACACGCTCGCAGAGTTATCGCTTTCCTTTCCAGGCATTTCACGGGGAGCAGGGTTACACTTTGTTCTGACCTCAGAGGCCATTGTGGATGATAGATTTGGGTGGTAATAGCCATTTTAATATTACTGTTTGTTACTAAGAGCATCTGAGTCAGCAGGGCATCGCTTCAAAAGCTTAATGGGGCAAAATAAATTGCCACACCAAGGGAAAGATACGGCCCTAATCACACCATTAACATTGAGCATCCGCCCAGAGTGGCCATGTTTGTTTGAAGTGTGGAGAAATGAACTTGGGTCAAATCAAATTAAGGGCACAGGGACATAAAAACATAGTATTTTATTTAGCCCTCATCCTTCCCTCAATTAGATTTTTAAAAATGCTATTCTGTTCTTGCCCTTCAACAAATCTCATTTCGCTCAGTGGCTTCGCTGCTCATTTCCCATCGCATGGATCGCGCTGCAAAGCGTTAGGCGCAGTTGTAATTACTTTGCAGCCTTTGTTTTACGAGTCTCCGGCCAAATAGTCAGCCTCCTCATACAGGAAACTATCGCACATTCACTTAGTGCCATTATGTTTTTATGTGAAGACATTTTCAAGCCCCATTTAGGGCTTTGGTATATATCAATTATGTGTGTTTGCAGACAGGTCCTCCCGAGCTCCAGCACGGCTCCCACGTGTTGGTGAGTTAACTGTATTCATTTCTGTGCAGGAGATATTAAGGTTTAATACTGATCGTCGTTCTTGATCATATTGAGACGGAGACGGCGATTGGACGTTTGTCTCTGCAGCATCGTCATGCCGAGAGACGTGGACGCCGCGTCGGCTCCGCTGCAACAAAATAACTTGCGACAATTCTCGCCGCAGCAAAACATGAACCGCTCGCACCTTTGAGCCGCCATTAAGCACTTTAGTGGTGAAAGGAAGTGAAAAAAAAATCCATCAAGCCATCTGTAACTTTATACAGGGAAGACCTTGAATCAGGCACAGCGAATTGACAGCTTGCTTCTCAGGGAGAAACCTTGACAATGTCTTCACAGCCTTGAAGGCTCAAATCTCCTAAATATAATGGGTACATGCTCCTCTGGCTGCTGCGCCCAAGCATTAAGGGACCATTAGAAAAGTGTTGTCTGTTGACCTTCTGCTCAAAGTCGATTACTTGCAAAACTCGGAAAGAAAAAAACACACTGAAGAATTTCTCATACAGAAGGTGCAGTTTACTACCCAAGGTGATCCAGTATTGACAATAAACAAGAAAATACTGTTTATATGCACTCGATACCCCCAAGTTAGTTTGCAGTCAGTGAATCCTTATGTTCACTTTGCAGTTGTTTTCAGGTAAAGACTCATTGTGAAGAACTGAACAAAAACTATATTTTTTGCCATCACCTGAAAGTTTCTCATTGATTTAGCAGAGCCGAGTGTTGACAACGGGAATCAAAGTACAAGCAGGGAGTGTCACGAATACACACTCAGCAAGAGGAACGAGCTATTTGTATTTCTCAAGCGATATCATAACGATAGTTCAAAGCAAATAAAAGCCGATACCAAGCCCAACATACTGACGGATAAGTGCCAATTCTTGTGGCTTGTGCTACAGGTGGGACTTGTCACCTCTGCAAAGGAGCATTAACTCATTAAGGTTTTTTGCACTCACAGTCACACATCATTGCTCTTCCTTTCTACCTCGTCACTTCTGTCTTCTGCAGCCACAGTTTGACGTGTGTATGTGTGAAACATCCGATTGGTGCTAATTAATTGATCCAAAACAATTAACTGGTTGATTTCTGACCTAAAAGGGGCGTGGCTTCCAGGAAGCCTGCCAAAGCCTGCTCAGATTTTCGGCACTCAAGCGCCGGCAGTAACCGGTGAGCTCTAACGAGTGTTGCTGGTCCCAAGTTTCCCTTGTTTCCACGCGGCTGCTGTGAAGTACAGGCGTCTGTGATTGTCCCTGATTGACTGACAGGAAGAATAAACTGGGGGCAACATGAATGTATAATGCACTTTCACCGAGTTGTTTCTGTTGGTATTCAAATTGTGTTTGCCGGGAAGAGGAAACCAAATCAGGGCCGCGCATAAACCGCCTTTGATTGACTGTTGATGAATTCTTCCGAGATCACTGGAGGTAAACTACTCGGGAAAGGAAAGGTTTGATATTGACAGCTATCCAATAAAATTCATTCCTGACGCCGGAATTCCCTCCAGGTGGATAAACAAGGATTTCCACCGAGTGCTGCGCTAATTAAATAAATAAAAGCGTTAACAACATTAGCGTTCTTGGGTACGAATACATTTGCTGTGGTGCCACACTCTGTCTGCTCGGGCTCCTCTTTTCCTCTAAATGTGGCTTGATCTGTGCTTTACAATGAAATATTCATTACTCTACGGTATTCCCACATCGGATTCAGCCTGCATTTCCTCTCAAATATGAATCTTAAAACCTGTGTCAGGAATTTATTGGTTTTACATTTAAAACATGCTACGAGGCTCATTCCCCTGAGTGAAGTTCTATTTTGTGATTTATGAAGATAAGAAGTGAACACAAAGGAACTGATTTTCCATTTCTGGAGCTCCTGGGAAGCGATATTTCATTTGGGACTGGAACAGACTAAAAGCACGCCTCTGTTTTGACAGTTTTGGTTGAATGGTGATGGAAAGAGAAACAGGAAGAGGCTGGAAATATTGAAGAAAAAAGACATCCGCAAAGTACCACACCAACCAACTAACGAACAAAGCTGCGTGTGCCTAGGCGACGGGTTCGCTGTGCAGCTCCGCACAACAACTTTGCATTGTTTCCGGAGTTACAAAGTCGGCTTGAGCTGAATGAATGAATCGCATGACTCAACGGCATTTGAGTTGTACTCTATTAAAAGACTCCGGGACACGCGGAGACGTTGCGTAACATGACAGCCATTGTTGGTCCGTCAAGCTCAAGTGCAGTCAAGGCGAAACTCGCTCGGCAGCGCCAAAAGCTCTGACAGGAGTAGCGCCACACTGTGGTGACAGCGGGTACCAAGTCGCTCAGAGAAGTTCGTCAGGACAGTTCATAAAAGTTGTCACTTCGTGGGACATTTCAGTGGTTGTAATATTTAATATTTAGAATTTAATGATTGTGAACACACACCTCCATCAAACATATTGTGTTTTTTTGGGGGCAATTAATTACACATCTGTATTGTATTAAATGCATCCGTTTTGGTTACAGCTCACTTTTTGTCTGTTACATCAAGAAAAAATGAAGAAATGGAAATCCTAAAAAAACCTTTCAAATTAATCTGTTATGAAACAAAAAATTCTAAAAAAATAACCTACTGCAGTATTTAAATGTCATGTTATGATGAAGCAAACGTGTTCGCTGGAGATTTGATTTTTTTTAAAAGCTTTAATACAGACACTATTTATAAAATGAATATTAGTTTCAATAAAATTAATATCAATACAAATTCAAACAAAAAAAAATTCAATAAAGATAAAGTGCGTTCTGGTCTTGTACTTCAGGTACTTTATCTGAATATACTTGTTTAATCTGTGCAGTGCTCAGGTCTTCTGTGCTGTGTCCACTGACCAGGTCCTGCAGCGTCTCCGCGAGAGACCGGCTGAATTTAAACACATCGCATCTCCCGGCGAAGCGGCGAATTAGCAGTCGCTGCAGGTCTCACCTCACAATCAAAGGGCGCAGACTTTTTTATTGATATCACCACATTTCTCTTGTGCTTGTCAGCTTTCGCTGTGGGGCAACTCAGAATATCACAGTGCTGCGCTGCGTGATGGACTTCTCAATACGCCTCCATTGTAACCGGCTCCTCGCTGTTGCATCAGACCATCGGCACGCGACTCATCGGCGTCGTCACTTCGATCGTCTATTGCTTTATAAACACATTGATGCGTCCGGATACTTTAAATTACGGTTGTAGTTTTAATCCGCAGTCAGTGATTCATGAGGGGCCTCCCAAACGGGGCCCCACTTGGAAATTTCAACAGACTGAAACGTGGGCAACTTGCACTTCAGGAAAGTTGTGTTTATTTTTATTTGATATTTAATCAACTTCAGTTGCAAACTGATATTTTTTTCATTATTTTCGGGCCAAAAATCACCACCAACCTGAACTTTCCCAAAATGTTGTCTAATTTTTACCGAGAAATATTATGAAAGTGACGGAAACATTTTATTTCACTAAGTACCAACTGTTTTCCATGAATCCTTTAGGCTGGTTAACAAGCTGTTGACTCTTCTTAACTTCTCCAAGTTCGCTCCCCGCCGTGAATCATCTCATATTTACTCGGCTAACGATCCCCGAGTGACATGGTGTCACAGTAAACGAGCGTGTCATCAGCAAACACCTTGAGTGCTATTTGTCAGAATGAGCGCAGCCCCGCCTCCGAACTCCCCGAATAGATAAATAAATAATCAATCGTCGCCTCGGCGTGGGAAGCGAACGGGCGTGTCGCGGCGAGGCGAGTGTCGCCCGGGCAGCTGGAGGCCTCAGAGGTAAGAAAGCGACACCATCGCTGCTTCTTTACACGAGAATTAGTGCATGAAATTTCACACACCACAATAACCAGAAGCCATGCGAGTGTTAGATTGCTTTGTTGTTGCATCAGTGTGATGTACGGTTGCTCTGGATCTGTGTGTTTGTGTGTGTGCGCGTGTGCGTGCGTGTGTGTGTGTTTATTCATTAATTTATGTAGTAGTTTCTCTGATCCCACTTCAGAGAGAATACAAAGGCCGTGTCCCTTTTTCTGCACACGTGGATCCGAGTCACTGGTGAAACACGGCGCCTCCGTCAGCCGGTTGATCTGATATTTGTGTGCATTGGCGTCGTCCGCCAGGAGTCAGTTTAGCACGGAAACGAGCCGCAAAGTAACTGCAGACAAAGCTTTTTTAATCATATGCGGAAACCAGTCAGCTGGTGAGACTTGGTAGATAAACTTTGCACTGACATAGAAAACACACAAACAGCTTGAGTTGTTTGTGTATTTCTGATGGAGACATGTCAACATGTCATCCAGATAACTGGTTTTCTTTCTTCGGAAATTTATTTTCGCTTTTACTTTGTATTTTTGTTGTGTCTTGTTCTTGGTCTGTGTTTCATGTCGTTTGCATGCGCCATCCTGCTGCCTTTCATGTGCGTTGTGGCTTCAGTTGTCATTTGATTGTTGCTCTTGTAATCGTTCATCACGTTCGCTGCCATTCTGTTGCTTTTGCGCGTCTTTTAACTCCATCATTCAGTTTGAATGTTGGTGTTGTGTCTTTTGTATTTGGGCTTCAGCAACCGCATGAGCCTGGTGAGACGCTCGCTTGAGCTAAACCCCCTCAAATAAACTTGTGACATCTCAGAAGTCCTCCTTAACTCTTCTTAGCGCCAACAACTCTACAACCAGTGTCTCATCCTGAACAGCCTGAGCCAGGAAGCTGCGCTTCACCAGCTGGATTTTTTCGGGCAAAAATTTTGGAGGGGCGGCGGCGAGCGGGAGAGCAGCAGTCAGAGCGGACTGCGTGATGACCTTTTGATGGGAGGATGTGAAGGCTAAAGAGACTTAATCAAATGGAACCCTTCCTGCCACAGCGCGGCCTGACAGGTGCTGTGCATGAGCAGTGAACCAAACTGTGAAGCCTACTAAATGATTAATAATAGCCTGTAGCTTTATGTGTGATGAGACTGGGGGAAATGGTTATTGGCAATTTCTCTGCTGTCTCCTGCTTTCTGGCACACACACACACACACACACACACACACACACACACACACACACACACACACACACACACACACACAC
>JASSRZ010000002.1:3042017-3061787 GCA_032164315.1 Malacoctenus gilli
GTGTGTGTGTGTGTGTGTGTGTGTGTGTGTGTGTGTGTGTGTGTGTGTGTGTGTGTGTGTGTGTGTGTGGAGAGGGGGTCCAGGTCAAGTGCTGTTCCGCGGGGTCACCATTGGTGCTCGTCATTGGGGTCTGGTCTGCCCTCCCGACTCTCCAAACTGACCCGTAATTTCCACTCCACCTGCTTTTTCACACAGAAGTGCTTTTATTTGCAGAAGCCGGCCGCTGCAGTTCTTGTTATTTCTGCGGCCTTTTGTGGTGGGAAACAGACACACGGGTCATTTAAATTGAAAAGAGGACAAAAGCCGACCAAACTGTAGACATCTTGATTCGAAGCTTTTACATTGGTAAAATACAGCAACTTCAACATTTCTTCAGCATAATTCTGTTGCAAAGGTGCAAATAATGAGTGTAAACACAGCCAATTGCTTGAAAATAACTAAAAATTAATCCCAAAGCTTTTGTAGTGATATATTTATTCTCCCCTGTGCTTTTATTTTGAAGGATCCAGTCTCCAGAGCTCGATTCCCTCTGATGGTGTGATTATGTTCACCGGATCAAGATGATCTTCATCATCTTCGGCTCCATCAGGACATTCAGGTCAGTGGACGGAGACACCGGGTCCAACACACACTCCTTACGTTAGTTGTTGAGGGTGAAGGTGGAAAAAATGTGGAACTTACTCATAAAATGAACAAAAGTGAGTAAATGTAAAGATGAAAGAATCAGACAAGATATGTCGTCTTATATGAAGCCGCATAAGCATCAACAAAAGGTCCAGATGCTTCCCTCCACACGTTGGCAGTGCAAAGAAAAGAAGGATAAAAGAGCCAGAAACGCTGCAGACATGTGTGATAACATGCCGATTATCACACATCAAGTCCTTTAAGTCTCATTCCAGTTAGAACAATAAAGGAAATCTGTCAGACTGGTGTTATTATTATGACCAGTGGCCATATCATCCCGAAGCCGTGTTTGGCTTGTCAGGCGCCGCCGTCGCTCTGAAATATTCACGTTGGGGAAATTAAAAAAGAATGAAATACTTACATTTGTATCCCCACTCATGAATAAGATATAGCAAATTGCCTTTCTGGTTGGGCGAGCAGTTTTGGAGGCAGCGCGGCGTGTTGGGAGATCGCCCTGAAACTCTCAAAAACAAAAGTGGATTTAACCACCTGCCAATGCTGTGTGGTTACACCACGCTCACGCTGGCTCCGGCTGCTATCGGGAGCATTATTACCTGTGTTGCTTTACCTAAACGGCCCGAATGTAGTCGGGTTTTATTGGGACCGATGCGATTCAGTGAGAAATCACGTGGCTGCATTTTGGCTTCACTTCAGCGACACAAATGGAGCATTAACATTTTAATCAGACAGGACTGTTTTTGTATCAATGCTTCAATTCTCCAAAAACCACTCTGGGTTTTTTTTTGTTCAGCGTGACCGCGATGAGCCGCTTATTTGTGTTGGCGGGTGTGAAAATTGTTCCGATCCGGCGGCCGCACAGTCAATTAACCAGGTGGGGGAACAACTTTATCAGCGGCGCCGCCGTCCCATCTGTGATTCCGGCCGGTCGGCCCGTCCGTCCGTCAGGTGTTGTGGACGTAACGGGAGCCCGGTAGGAATCACTCCAATGGCGGCATGCGCTTCCAAAGTCGCGAGCTTACCTTTCTCCAAATGGGAGCCGAGCGGCGGGCGGCACCAGTGTGGAAATGTCTGGCCATCAGATGTTAGTCCGCCGCTGCCACGGGAACCGGGCCGTCAGGGGGCCCAGACGACAGTGTGGCGTCCAAAAATACGCAACAAATACTGTTTGTCCTTGTTTCTGAAATAGAAATATTTGCAGATTAGCTGCAGCCTTATCATGTTGGGATGTAGCACAGCGAGAGGAGCTGATGGAGGGAGTGTTGTTCAGTGTTTATCAGTTGATATTATGAAGGAATTTGACCACCTCGTGAAAGTAATTGAATACTTTCAGAGGGGTAGACAGGCAGTGATATTTGCGTACGTTTTAGTGGGTTTGTCGTTTGGTGTTGATCAAATTGACAGTGATGAAGCTGCAGAGCTGCTGTCTCTGTTTGTCCTCCTCGAGCCTCCTGTCAGCTTTAGCATTAGCATTGTCCACAATGGATTACCAGGGACTCAAATAATCCTGAAGTTTCTCAGTCCTTTGAAAGCAGCATGAAGAATTTCTACCTCAAATCAGTATTCGATTGCATTCCAGCAGCATCGATTAGCATTAGCCTCTAATGGGGGAGACTTTGTCCCTTCGAGAACTCATTTCTGCTCTTGTGTCACTGTATTTTCTTTCGGGGTCTATGTGGGTTCAAATTGTCCCATTTTCTCCATGTTTCAGTCAGATCCTCTGTAAGTCAGAGATTTCTTCTTCCCTTGTTTCAGTATTTGTCTGACAGCAGCGAGACAGCTGTCATTCCTTTGAAGAGTTGAAAGAGGTTCAACCTTTTGCTATTCCAAGCGCCGCGCTCTGCAGAGGGCTTGTTTAATTATTCTAATGGATTTAATTAGACCGATAACAACTGAATAAACATGCTAGTCGCCACCATTTCTGCATTTATCGCCCCTTCTTCTGATCACGCCTGTCCGCACGATTCGCAGCGCGAAAAGTCAAAAAAGAAAATGAAATATTTAGAGCCACATGAATAAAACATGGCCGATACCTTTGGTACCTGTTGGTGGTGGTGGTGTCCGCAATGTTTGATTGACATTATATTGAGAATCAGTCCGTCAAGCCGTGGCCATTTAGAGCAGCGCGGGAGAAGAATAGCGATGAGGGCGGCGGCCATAGGATGCTGCTGCTCGGTGAATATACTGCGAAATTGGACCAAATTAGATGCAAATGGTTCGTGGGAAATGTTGCATTTTAATAAGCTCGGTGTCTCGGCCACGTCGCCGCACCGCAGATAAAAAATAAACCACGGCAAAACATAAAGCAATGCAGGATTCAATTAACAGAAATAATGACAGGAATCACTGGAGTTTATTAACCCCTTAACTTCCTGCTCATCCGTTTGGGCGAGTCAGTGAGTCACCGTGAAGTGATCCAATGTTTCGTGGATCTTCCCTTACAGCGATGAAACCACTTTCACCTATAAGATCACATTTTTTTAACCAAATCATTCTTCTTTTTTTTTCTTTGCTCCAACAAACAAACAAATTTCTTCTCTTTCATTTTTAACCAAATAGATGAAGTTTCAGGAAGGTTTCATGATGGTTAAATCAGGTTTACAAAAAATTAAGGAATTCCTGGTTGCTCTTGATCTCCTATGCTGAATACATGAGCAAGGTGTGAAAGGGTTAAAGTTTGAGCTATGCCACGACACCTGATTGGTTGCAGCGTCCCCCCTCTGGGGTCAGATTAACCGCGTTCACGGCGCTTTTGTTTGCTCCTGGAGCCCAAGCAGGGTGTAAGCTCGCCATCTGTGAACTCCTCCATGAGTCAGTGCGCAGATCAGCGCCAAACGGGCCTCAGCTGTCTGCTGCCATTGGCCGGTTTTCAGTTGGATTTCAATCCCCCCCCCCCCCCACCACCACCACCACCACCACCACCACCCACCTCCTCTACCGCTCTCCTTGGACTCCTATTAGTGTCAGAAAGGCCACCCGCGTCCAGGTGTGAAGACGTCCTGCCAGGTGGAGGATGTGATACCAATTTGCTGTGCCGCGAGCGTTGGCGCGGTGTTCTCTTGGGAGTGCGGGCGCTGGCTTTTGTTTCTCGCAGAGTAAACCAATTATTCAGGTCTTTAATTTGGTTTCATCCACCCACTGCTCCCCAAAAACACATAGCTCCTGACAGATTCATATCAGAAGATAATTTAATGCAAATGCGGATGAAGTATTATCATATATAGTGTCGGATGCATTATTTATGAAGGCAATACTTTTAAGAAACTTTAAAATAGAACATTTAACTATTCTAAGAGGATCCCTCTCCAATGGCTTTTATGTGTTGGAGGCACTCGCTGGTACTTTTATGTATTGTTCCTCTATCAAAGCAATGCAAATGACCCGCAGCGACCTGTAATGTGAAGCCAATTTATTCCCAATATCTTACACGGCGGGACGAGCTCGCCATCAAAATGCAAAATTTAAGTGTTTATGATGCTCAAATAACACTCGATCAGCCCAAACGGCTTTCATCTTGGCTTGGCGGGCGAACATGTGGGCCGTGGCCCCCTGTTGGGCCCTGAAGGTACTGAAGGTGGGCAGTGAGAGGTGGTCAAAGCCAGTGGAACAGTTGACCTTTTCCCAGATGGTGAGAAAAGCTGTGGACACTCTTATGCATTCCTGTTCGACCAAAATCTAATGGCCGTCAATGCAAAAGCACTGGGTGGTTTCTTAAATTTGCTGTAGTTTAAGTACCAAGAGAAAGCCTCATTCTTGTTGACTTTGGCACTTTGATAGAGGATCGGATGATGTCATACTTTCAGTTTAACAGTTGATGATGTCACACTTTCAGTTTCACAGTCTGATGATGTCACATGTTCAGTTTCACAGTCTGATGATGTCACACTTTCAGTTTCACAGTCTGATGATGTCACACTTTCCGTGCATCACGTATCAGTTTCAAGGATTCGATTTTTTATCTCCTCTTTGTTCACAGCTGGTTTAAAGAAGGATTCATGTTTGGCTAGTTTCGTGTCTCATTGAGAGTGTTTGGGGTCCAAAGTGACTAGTTTTTACTTTTTACTTTTTCTCAGTCAGCACTGAGTAAAACACTGTTGACAGATTACACGTCTCGGTGTGACTTCGTCCCCTCTTACCTATAGCAGCGGCGCTGGCTGATTACCCAGACTGTGATTAATGTCTGTTTCCAGCAGCCTGTTTGTTTCAATACTCGCTGTCACACCGGGGCGTTTTTTTGTTTTGACTTTATTTTATTATTCCCAGGTAGAACATGTGACGCTGACAGAGGCAACAGCACATGATGTGTTTTGAAATAAATGCCTGTCATGGAAATAAATTTGAAAATAGCTTCCAGACAAGCTGTCAGTTCCAATACATCCCGGTGGCTCTCTTTGTATTACAGTACCTGAGATGTTCATTGAAAGAAAAACAAGCCGGCTGTGTATTTGTGACTCGTTGCGGGGACTCGCTGACAGCAGAGGACTTTAAGGGCATATTGGTTGTTATGTAGCAGGAGTATATATATTAATATATTTTTTACATTTCCCTGATGGCTTGTATCAAGCCTCCCAGCCCTCCTTTTTCCTCCTCGTGCTCTTTGTCATTGCGTGGTGACATTGCTGCCACATGGTCCAACATGTCAATTATTAATCCTGCTGGAAAACAAAGGACACTGTCCGTACCACATGATGTCCACAGTCCAGGGATCAATACGACATCGCATTGAAATTCATTTCAAAACGCTGTTTATCCACTCAGACCACAAACTACATGAGCGCAGTGATGGGATGTCTGCCGCCGCCGCCGCTGCTGTCTCTGGCCTTTTCTCCTCATGTGACAGAACAGATTGTGTGTAATAATTAAATGACAAATGTCAGGTTTTCGTTTTGGCGCGGCGTGCAAGCCGAGTCAAACCCGATCCACGCTGTCCAAGCCTCAGCAGAGATCGAGAATAATCCGGGAACAAAGATTCGGATGGATTTCATGTGTGATGCTCTCGTGCACGCCTCTGTTTTGCTTCCCAAATTTAAAAATTAATCGATGCTTCAATATTAATTCAGCATGTGGCGACATAGTTACTACCTGTCAGTCCACCCATTGAGAGGGTGACTTTGTGTGGCCGTTGTCGGTTCGACGTAAGGAGGGCGGGGCGGATGGATGGGTCAGATGCTGAGGTTTAATGAAGCTGCAGTTTGAATTCCAGTAACAATGATTTAGACCTCACTATGACAGGAAATGATGGACCCAACATCCTGTACAAACTGTCCTTGATTGTTGAGGTGTGAGGTATTGTTTCTTGTTGCTCAGGGACGGACTGAGACGAGCCTCCGATGCCGCCACAAAAACAAACTTCCGCGACAAAAATCGAATGAGTGAAACATCAAAAAAACAATAGAATTACTCGCACCTGCATGCATAAGATAGAGACACAGCGAGTGGTGACAAGCTGCTCTGCACAGCTGTTACCTGCCAAGGTTGTTTGACAACATATGGATTCCTGAATGAGAAATGTACACAGAGAAACGGGTGCGAAGTCCCGGCTGTGATGAGATGAATGACAGGTTGGAGGAATCACAGCGAGGAGAACAAACGACTGACGGAGGAAGATCTGGGTTAGCTGCGAAATGCTGCGACCAAGCAGTTCTGCTCCAACTCTTCACAGTGAAATAATGTGCCGAGTCAGCTCCTCCTCCTCCTCCTCCTCCGCCGTCGTGAATTAAAATTAAATACCGTCGGTTTCATGTGCGGTTCACCAACAGAAGCTTTCAGCTTTCCAGGCACATTTTAATGGAATATTATAATGTGAAACTTACACCATATGCAAAGACGGTAATACTGGAGGGGGTCCGAACTCCCCCGAACACTGAAAAAACAGGAAATATTACAATTTTTACCTTAATAGCAGTAAAGTGCGTTCGACGTTGTAAGTTTTAGAAGAGTAGCTCCAGACACATTCTTATACCTCAGCAATTTATCGTTTCTGAAAAATAAAACCAAAATAGTTTTTTTTAAATTACATATTTACCACACTGTAACTTCAGTGTGAAAGCAACCACACCAAAAAGTGAACCAACTGTCTCGAATGATAATTAAATTTGAACTGCAAGAGTTTCTATAATCCAACAAGTGAAGCAGCATGCTGCTGTTGCTGCTGCTGCATGCTTGTGCACTCAGATTTGCCCTGTATTTAGCTCCATGAAATGACCCTAAAACCGTGTTTTTGGGGAGTTTCCTTGTCCACGAGTTAAAAGATGAACCAGGTGTAGGCGGAGCAATAAACTCCGCCCACCATTAATGACCTCACCTCATTAAATCCTTCTGAGCAGTCACACGTTGTGCACAATCATGCCAGCTAGAGAGCAGCCTGTAATTGGCGCTGACTCTCTGGGACACCTCGTCATTACGTGTAAACTCCTCCAACTCTCAGCTGAATGATCACATTTTCCAGCTGTTTATTCTCCCCGTTCGTTCTCGCGCCTTCTTGAAAGCAACAAGTTCGCAGCCCCTCGGCGAGGGCTATCGAAAGTCCTCCAGGGAAGTGAGCGAGTCGCTAATTGGAGCAGAAGTAGACGAGGCAGGTGGAGGAAGACGCCGCGGCATCGCGGGGCGATGAGAATGGTTTAGGAGGGTGTGTGGGAGGATTTTATTTCGTCTCGTCTTCAAACTTCTCCCCCAAAAAAGAGTCAAACAAAGCAGACGGTAAATTAAACACTCAGGAATAAAGAGAAGTTGGATTTAATTCTTCCTCCGCGGGTGGAAACACACAGTTCTGCCAGGAGAAGGATGTAAAACTGAATGCAATAAACAGGAGATCAGCAAAAATTACAAACACAACACGTTCATGTCTCTGCCGTATTTACTGTAGCAAACGCAAAGTCCTCAAGAAGACACCGTGAAGCGAGGCAGTGTATGTTTGACAGAGGCCTTGGAAACACGAAGAAGAAGAAGAAGAAGGAGAAGGAGGAGGAGGAGAATCCCGAGTTGCCTGCGAGCAACAGCAGAGGAACAATGGATGTGAAAAGACACAGCAAAGGATGATTTCATGACAGCTGACAAAATCAAGATGATAAGCAACGAAATGTGAGGAAGGAAGGAAGGAAGGAAGGAAGGAAGGAAGGAAGGAAGGAAGGAAGGAAGGAAGGAAGGAAGGAAGGAAGGAAAATTTGATAGATAAGGCGGAAAAAGGTGGTTGGTTCAAAGCTGGATGGATGGATGGTAGCTGGATGGATGGATGAATGCATGGATGGATGCTGCAGTGATGGATAGAGGCCGACTTGAGCATAGCTTCTTTTCTTTCTCGTGTTTCATTTGAATAATTCAAGTTCAGGCCCAGAAATGTAATTATTATTATTTACTGGCTAATTATTGTTATTTTCCGTCTCTCCCCTCCTTGAATCTCACCTCGGCTCAGGAGGAAGGACGAGGACACTTGTTGTTTTTTAATAAATATTCTCCTCGCTGCCTCGTCTTCAAAGAGCTGGAGGTTGTTGGTTTTCGCCTCACAGTGTTGCAGCTCTTATTTAGGTTGTTTGCTTTTTCTGATGTAAGCTGAAAAAAAATAGCGTGCCTCCGGGGTTCAACAGGGAAGTTGTAACTGAGTAAGAGGGGAAATAAAGCCTCCTAATATGTGAATATGCACCAAACATTATTGTTATTAACAGCTGTCCACCACTTTCAGGGGTTTTAGTTCGGCATTTGTGTCGAGTTGTCGTGTTCGGACGCGCCGCTCTGATTGCTACATCTCGTCGGGTCAGCCGAGGACGCTCGGTAACGAACGCCGACAGCACATCTCGTAAATAATACAACGTCCGCTGACACACAACAACGGAAACCTTACAGGAAGATAAATGAGACAGATATTCAATATTTTCCTTCATTTAAATCCAGCAATTTTACAGCAAAGTGCAGCTGCAGTAATCAAACTCTGACCGAGAAGTGGCTCAAGGCAAAAGACCCACAGAGAGCGAGCGCGCGCACGTGTGTGCGTGCATGTGTGTGTGTGTTTGTGTGTGTAACAGAGTCTTAAAACTCTTGTATCACTTGACTTGGATTAATGCTGCTGAAATCAACAAACTGCAGAAATAAAGCAGGAATTGGTTTTATTTGCATTGATCATCTTGAAGTGAACTAAAGTACTTTGGCCGACTGTACTCAGGTCTGAGTGACATTTCACAACTGAATAAAGTTTTTTTTTAAAGTACTAACAAATACTACTCAATTGCAATGATATAGCAGCGATTTGTTCACAATAGGCTTCAGATATCACATTTTTCTTCGTCCCAGGACTCTGAAATGAATTTGCTGTTCTTTAAACGACCAAAATAAAGTAATTTTCAACGTGTGAATGATGTTTGGCTTGAAGTAGAAGTACAAACTCCAAGCAAAGACTTTGGAAGTAGAAGTACAGTCAAACAACATGTAGACGTACTGACACGGGCATTGGCGTCGTTTCTTCTCAACGGGACCAATTAGAGTTCAAATTAAAGTCCATGAGTGCGTCTGACTCCATGTGACTCGACCTTCAGCTTCCCCTTCAGCTGATTGGCTCCTCGCTGCCGTTTCACACGTGTCTTTGTGAATCGCAGCTCTGTAATTAAGAGCTCTTTAGTTTGATTTGTAGGCAGAAGATGTGCGGCGGTTTTCCTGTAAATAACAATCTGCCTGTCAAAAGTGGGAAAAATCATGGCGTAATTACACGTGCGCGCTCCCCCGCCGCGCCAATCAGCACCTCAAACGACCAGCGCACGCTGACAAATGAACGGAGCATCACTTCTCTAAGTACAGTCCAAGTGTCCTCTTTGACAGATGGCTTCGGCGTTGATGCCCGCTGGGCCGCATTTCCAATGCGACCGGTGTCGCCGTCGCGTTTCGAGCATGCTGACTCGCCACCGCCGCAAGAAGTCCCAACATCAGGACACAAATCAGCAGCGCCGTGCTGCGATTCGAACTGTCTCCAGACGATAAGTAGAGCACTGATTCTCAGGTAACCGAAGTGGAGCCACAACGCCGCCTCGAACACACAGAAGCCTTCAAAATAAAAGCAACACAAAGTCTTACAACATTTCCGATTGATTCTGGTTTACTGTCGCGCATGTTCCTCTCCCTCCTCCATTTGTCTCCGCCTCCTCCCGTTAAACATCTGTGACCTTCCTCCAACGGTGGCGCCGAATGAACGTGTAGTTTATGAGTTCACAAGCTGTGCGTCCATCTCCACCTCAGCACAAACCCCCTCCCCCAAAAAAACAGCAAACTGATTGTAGCAATCAAACGCCGAGGCCGGACCACACCGCAGGAGCCGTGCTCTGCAGGAGTGGTTTAAATTTACACCAACACACACACACACACACACACTCTCACCGCAGCGTGCAGAGGGGGGTGGAGGTGAGGGGGTCCGTCTGTTCAGACCTCTTCTATGATGTGAACGTTCAGAACCGACACCTGAGCAACAAACAATCCCCACTGCAACAAAAGGAAGAAAAATTGGCACTTCCAGGGCCGCGGTTACCAGACTGGTGCCCGGAACACCAAATAAAACCCAAGTAGGTGTCCGAGGCTTTGCTTGTTTAGAGGATTTCAGAATAAAAGCCGCACAATTTGAATAAAACGAGGAAAACCAACAGGTTCTAGAGCCTTTATTTTGAAGGCTCTCTGTAGTGGGTGGGAGTGGCCAGTGTTTATAACCTCCGTTCTCAGAAACCGCTGGTCACTTTTATTTTGAAGGCCAAAACGTTGACTCAGATTGGCTCTGAAATAAAGCGACGCAGGCGAGCAGTGAGAAGCAGATTCAGGGCGAATACTGGCGCTGCTCTGCCTGTAGCTCCTCCTCCTCCTCCTCCTCCTCCTCGGTGCCGTCGAGGTCGGTCTGAACTGATTGAAAGCTTCCCTCCACCTTGCCCCCCCCCCCCCGCCTCCCCCCTTTCCTCCGATGAGTTGGCGAGAGGCTGCTGACGGCTCGCGCTCCCGCTGTTCCTGTCTGCTGGGGTACTTCTGTCAACAGATCATCCCCCCCGTCCCACTGAGAGTGGAATCAAACCCGAGGTGGCTCTCTCCCTTCTCTCCACTGTCATTTCTCATTAAAGAGATATGAATCACTCCTGACACCGTGTAATTGGTAAATGGTAATTTTTTTTCTCTTTTTTTTTTCCTGAGACGAAATTTCTGGGAGAGAGCGGAGGGAGAAATCACACTTTGGATTGGAGATGGGAAGGATTATGACACCGGGCTTAACTGCCTCCTCCATCTGATAGCGCAGGATTCCTCTCGCCGGAGAATCAGAGACACTGGTTATCGAGACGCCCTGAAATAATGACACCGCCGGGTTTCACTATCGCTCGCCGCTGCGCCGCTTTAAGCTCCCGTTTCACAGTCGGAGCGAAAACTCCCGTTGATTCACTGTTAGAAGTCGGCCTTGGTTCTTCTTTATGCAACCAAAAGTCATTAATTGATTTTTCTCTCCCCGATTTCCTCCCTGAAAGAGCATTAGTTGGCAACCAAAACCTCAGCAACAGAAACCTCAGCAACTCAAAATTCAGCAACCAAAATCTCAGCCAGACAAAATGAGCAACAGAAACTTCAGCAACCGAAACCAACCAACAGAAAACTCAGCAACGAAAACCACCCTCAACAACAGAAACTGAGCAAACCAACCTCCTCAGAACTGAGCAATGCAAGTTAGAGCAACTCTATTCCCGGCAATCAAACCAACTAAGCAGCAAAGATTCGAACAACGTCAGCAAAACTTTGCTCAAAGCAATCAGAGCAATATCACTCGGAGCAACAGCGTGAGCGGCAAACGTTTCGGGGGTGAAAATTTGAACAAGTTGAGCAACGAACGTCCCCAGTCGCAGCTTTTCGCGGCTCCTTTCGGCGCCGTTTTTGGCGGAGGTTTGCGAGCGACTTTCAAACTCTGATTAAAGTCACTCATTAATCAGCCGCACTTCCTGCAAATTAACATTAACTTTGCAATATAGAGATAAAACGGGAGATAAAAAGAGCGAGGCCTCGGCAATTAGGAACTTATTGCTGCACAAAGACCCCCAGAGGGGAGACAGCGTGACTGGTGGGGAGCCTAATTGGTTTCAGGTTGGTCCTCGGTTCGCTCGAGCACCATGAAGCAGAAACGTGCCAATCTGCTGCCTCCTCCCAAAGCTTCATCTGGACCTCGTCGGCCGCCTCTCATTTGCCATCGGCCCGTTTCGGTGGTTTTTGTTTGTTTTTGCGAACCAAACCAAACCAAACAGGAAGTTGGCGACAGCAGAGGGACAGGTGGTGTGAAATGTTATTGAACATCAAACAGCAAAACTACAAAGTCATTAATAACTTGTTGATTCAATCTGCTAAAGTGGAAAAAGGCAACTTTTTCATTTATTCATTTATTCAGATTGTGAAAATATTTTTAATTTAATCTCAAATTGTTTTGATATTACCAATAGTTCTTACTAAATCAAAAGTTCTTGTTTCAAAATAAAACCCTTTTCAAGGGTTTAAATGTGTTAAAACGTTTTTTTCTTGAGCATGTTTTCTGTCTCTTCGGCTCATTTTTGGAACACGAAAGCTCCTACAGAAACTATTTCGTTCCCTTTGCTGTCTCCCGGCTGCAGAGCAACTCGACCGGTCATATTCGAATCGCGAGCGAGACGCAGAAAGACGTGATCCGAATAGCCGCGCGAGTGTCCATCGGACGACGGCGTGCGTCCGTGCCGGCGGTCCCTCCGGACCGAGCCTTTGTTGGACCAAAGTTCCCGATGTGAAAGTGAGGACGGACGCAGACGGGACATAATAATGAGCTCAGCCAATCTAACCCCGGCACAATGGTTCATTGACATGATTAGAAGTAAATAAAGTAATTACCCATCCTGCAGTTTGACAAAGCTCCTGCATATAAATAGGCATCATTATAGGCTACAGTGGATGAGTTTGCAGAGCATCGCTACCTTTGGTGGGGAGCGATTTTGATCTAAATTGATTGCTATGGGATTATCCAGGATTTATTAAATATTAAGGCATTGACTTCCACTAATGTAGATAATTAGGGTTTATTCAAAGTCAAAACGAAATTGGCATAAAATGTGCATGGAAAGTGATTCATTACCCGGCGACTAGTCAATTCATCAATTATGATTTTCATTACGTATCATAATTAAGAATGCTCAAGCTGAATTGATGTAGTTTAAAAGTCTCATTAGCCCCGCTATTTGGATTAACAAATACACTCAGAAATGTGTTGAAACATTTTGACACACCCTGAGCAGGAGGGAGCGACGTCTGAGTCGCCTCCAAATTATCCGGCGATTTACCAAATGACACCGCCGCCGAAGACGTTCTTTCTGAACCTGCGTCTGATGGACCTTTTTAAAGCCGATGGTTGGATTGATTTTAATGCCTGATCTGGATTTAACGGGAGAGCAACACAAGACCAGGCGACAAACTACACGCAAATGACTAAAAATAGACATCATTGCAATAACAGGCGAGATAAACTACAGCTGTGAGAGATAAGCAACCTAATTGGATTAATCACAGTGTTTATTATTTATTAGAAATAAATGTTGGCCTCCCAAACAGCTAAAAAGCTGGAGATTAAATGGAGTTATTCAGATTTTGGGGGGATTTTTGTTTTTAAAAAAACTTTTTTGGGGGGGGATTTTTTCCCCCCAAGAAAAAAAATTCCGGCTAAATTTATTTTGGATTTTTTTTTTTTAAGAAAGAAGTCAGGCTACAAAACAAACGTGCATATTTACAGAAATTTTATTTTTTAAAAATCCCACATAAAACAAGTTGCCTTTTTTTTGCGTTAAGTTTAAAAAACACAAACTCTGCATAATTCATCATAATCCTTAAAAATGTTCCTTTTAAAAGCAATTTGTTGCCCTGGTTTTCCACACTTGGTACCACCACTTGTTGTGGTGACCCACAAACAATCGACTGGGCGCAGTTATTGTTTATTTGCGCCACCGCCGCGATAAATAAATGAGCTTCAAATGACAATATTATCAAATCAATTATCTGGCGATTACAAGGATCAACATGGTTCATGAAGGAGCTGCAACATGGAGGCAAAACGCACTCAGGCGCGTATGCGCACCTTCCGTGTCAACGCAGGTGGGAAAAAAAGATGTCGAAGATACACGGAGGAGCACAAAAACCTCATAATAAATAATGAGTAAATAACAAACAGGCGCTGACACGGCGGTGACGGCGTGTAAACAGTCAGGAGTGGCTCGCGTCCGGTTGGCTCTCAGCATAAATCACATTACGGAGATAAAGTGAACTTTGCGTGTTGGAGGCGTAAACCTGCGGTTTGTATGGAGGAGCGCCATGGCAACAGAGGCAATAAAAAAACACACACAGGCCGGCGTTTGAGCACGTCCTTATGAAGTGTGGAGAGCGGCGTTAACAGACAGAACCGAGTCTGTGAAGAAGCTGGCGGCACATCACTCACATTATGGGGCTGGCAGAGACTCGAGTGCCTCGCTCCTGGTTGTGATTGGTGATTAGCGAGTGTTTTGTCCCTGCCACAGATCTGGGTAATGGGAATGTAGACTCCCCCGCCGGTGCTCGGGAGTTAATCACACAACAATGAGGTGCCGAGGAGGCGAAGGAAAGGTGGGGATGAAAAAGGGACGGGGCTCGGATGCAGACTTCTCCAGACGAGGCCCCCAAGTTTAATTGCCTCCGGATAATCTTATTGTCTGGTCTGTGCGGGTGACGCTCCGCACATCCTCCCATCTCAGGCTCTCCGCCGAGGCGCTTCGTGGAGTCGAGTTACTTAGAGAGGGCTTTTTCAGAGCAGCGCCGAGACTTTGGAAAAGCCAATTTGAGGTGTAAGGCCGGTTAAATGACGGATGTAACGTTTTCCATCCGTTTGAGAGTTCAACTTGGAGTTTTACAGAAAGACCAGATTCACATAAACGGATTAACTCCCATCCTTTCACACGCACACTCTTATCTTCCATTGTTTCAGACGATGCCACGACCGTAGGGAGGCTTTGTGGTAACATTCGCATTAGCATACTTACCAGCACCATCGGAAGCAATGGTCACAGATACAGTAGAAGATATTTTACTCGATTCGTGATCACTTCTTGTTTAATTGCATCAAAACAAGTAATGAATGAATATAAATGCTTCTAAATCTGCAACAAGACCTTAATTGTTGTAGTCAGAAACTCCAGTCATATGATTGAGTTGGGTACGGTGGAGGGAGCATCAAGATTGGTGGCTGCCTCTTGAGCTAATCGCACATGAAGGAATGAACAAACGTCACCAAATTTACACTAAATATGCATCTTTGAGATTTCTAACGGTTCTCCTATTTAAGTGGACCTAAACAAGACAGATCCAAGAATTAGGAGTATCTGATTACTTCCTGTTATTGGGTTTTAATGAGCTCAGTGTTTGACTGAACGCCAAAGCCTCCAAATCTGTTCACCTGCTGGTTAAAGGCCACTAAAAATGATATTCTATAATGTCTCCCACATTTTCTGCTGTATTTCAGTCTCCCGGCTAATTGCTGATGGAGGAATAAGTCGGCCAATCAACGCACAGACTGGGACTTTCAGCGTAGTTCGCCCCAAACAGGGCAATAAAACTATACCTGCAGTTCATAACGGGCAGTAATACCAAACGAGATCGTCCTTGGGAGAACAATTTGCAGCTCCGTCTAACTTTTCCTTCCCTCTGTCGGCTGTGTAACCAATATGATTTCCACACAGCCGAATGGATTTGAGGGTTTGGCATGTAAAGAGATAGCGGCTATAAAATAAACCGGCTTATTCCGGAGTCGGGGAGTGTTTACATGACCAAACAACCCTGAAATAATGAGGCAAATAACACGGCGCTTTATTGTATTAATACCCCGTGTGTGACCTCTATTAAAATACTCACTGAGATGATGGTTTGATCCCAGTATTTTGCAAGTTATTCACATAATTGCTCTTTAAAAAAACAGGAAGCATAAACAGAGAACATTTTTATGACTAAACTGGGACGTGTTTTCGTTTCGTACGCAGCCATTGTATTTATTACAGCTTGCAGTAACATGTGAAGAGAGCGTCCGTCCCGTGTTAGAGAGGGTCCAGCTGGCTGACTGTAATTCTAACCTGTGTTTTCGCCTGTTTTCTGGGTCCAGATTGGACCGTGAACGCGGGGGCTGGAGGACTTATCCCCCCCGCTCCACATCAAACCCTCGCTGACTGCCAGCGCGGCGATAAGTCCGTCACACTGCATGTGTGTCCTTTTCTCTGGAGCGTCCCCCGTCTTGGACGATGAACTTATCGAGCATGCGAAAATAAAACAACATCAAACGCGTATTTACATTTCCAGATAAGCGGCCATTTTTTTTTTTTTTTTTGACATGGTGCAATCAAATACGGAGCACATGTGCCGTTCCAGCCAGCTGTTCATTACTGGGCGTCGCGCTATTTGGACATGATTCATTGTTTATGCATTGAACTGGTCATCCCATTTGTTGGCTGCGGCATAATGTGATGCATTCTTTGTTGGCAAGTAAACATCTGGGATGTTTATCCCTGTCAATCAGCCGCTCGGCCTATTGGATCTCTATGTTTTATTAATTTGACACACATTTCAGCCCATTCAGCTGCCACTGCCGCCGCTGAGATGCTTTTAACCCTTCGCACTCTGGGGAGGAATGGAAAGAGGTATTATTTTGACCGCAAACGCAAAGTCGCTCGCTGACATTTGGTTGGATGTCTGTGAATTTACATACGTTTCAGTCTTGAGGTCTTATGAAAAAAAATATCATCGTCGCAAATATTTATGATGGGAAAAAACATTTCCTGGATGTGTCAAGGACACGAGCATGGTGGCAGTAGCAACATGATTTCAACAGCTCAGGTTTCAGAGACAGTTGAAAGAAAATGACGAGATAATGTAGGATTCAAACGTTATATACAATAAGTATATAAGGTATGGTAGAGGCAGCATCATGATATGTGGCTGCCTGCTACTAAAGACTGAGGTTTGCTGTTTGAGTTGAGCTTTTTTCGTTGAAGAATTTCCCAATTTTGTGTCAATTGGACATGAATTTGTGGATCTTTTCAGGTATCCAGCAAGCTATTTATCGTTTTCATTTGGAATTGCTGCAGTTTCGCTAGTTTTGCATTTCTGTCTGACTTTATTTACTTTGTAATGACTTGGTTTGGTGTTTATTTTGAGGATTTTGTGATTAAAATAACCTTTAATAGCACTCCAGTGGCATTTACTGGCTTCACAGTGAAAGGAAAGAAAGAATAAAAAAGCAGTCGTTTCTCATTAAATCACAGGAAGTGGTGCGATCGGTGAGTGAGCGCTTTAATTGCATTGACAGGCCCGGTTCAGACCCTGTTGGAGCTTCCAGCTCCGTCCTCAGCCCCACGGCGCTACTTTGTTATGGAGGTCTGGAGCTCCGGCTTCGGGGGGAACTGCCACCTGTGAGACTCTTCCACCCGGAGATGTTATATTTGGTGATGTAAAATATGTTCGCGTCACATCCAGCCAGGACCGAGTTGTACATCTCGACACAATGTTTCGCCAGAATATCTCCCACAATCTGTCAGACGCTGCAGCACTGGTCTACCAATTACGGCGGCGAGGAGCGAGCAGCTGTCTGCCGGCTCTCTGCAGACTCCTCTCTGCCACCGCGTCTCATCCCGCATTACACGTTGTATCCCGATGTAGAAATGTGATGTTGTACAGAGGAGACACGGGGATGAAGTACGGAATAAAGATTGAGCGAAGTAGCCGGACTGAAAGAGGATTTCATAGCCGGTGATCAGAGGGATTCATTAGAGACGCTATTAAAATGATCCCTTGGACAGTGTCTCAGCGCCGGGGCCGGCTTCGGTGACGCTGAGGCGCCTGTGATGCGGAGATGGACAGCGAGGACGGCGAGCCGGTGGACGTGTCGGGGCTCCAGAGGGAGGAGAAGAAGAAACCCGGCGCGGCGGGAAACGGGGAGTCTTATTAGATCTCTCTCTGTAAACTGCATCACGGGAGGAAAGAGGCAGAGCTTCCTGCTGCCAGGAATGAAAACAGTCTGCTCAGTTCCTTTCGTTAAGTCCCGACAAAGGTTCCTGGAACTCTGGAGGTTCCCGGGCTCTAAGTTCGACGCCGCCTGATCACTCGCAGTCCGTCCTGCAGCAGCCGCCGTTGAGCCTGGGAGATCAGCATCGAATTATGCGACCTGGCAGACATGTTTATTAGTGAGCTCTGTGCACCGCTTGTTCACAACAAATTCTCGCAAAGTGACACGAAAGCAGCGGGCTCGGGTTCGGGATTAGCCTCCGGTGTAATTATCGCCCCAACACGCGTGTGGCTGCGTTCCGTCTGAATGTGCACCGTCAGTCATGTCGGCCGCAGCGCCTCGCGGGTAATCCCATCCGTGCAGCGTGGACGGACGCGAGCGAAGCCACTCTGTCCTTATTGTGTTCCCGGGGACGGCGCTCCTCCCAAGACATCGCAGAGTGAGGAGACGCCCGACACGTGAAGGTGGTGAGGACTCGTTACGAACGAGGACGTGACGACGGACCAGATGTCAAAACTGACGATAAAACCGGTGATAAATCCAACATTTTAAAGATGGCGTCGAAGCCGCTGCGTGTCTCCGTCCTCTGGAGCATCTCGACCAAAAGACCAGAATTCAACTTGAAATTTATAGGCTGTATTTTAGCGATTTGAAATGATTGTATTTAAAGTCGAATTATGTAATTGTTAATTTGTGATCACTCAAAAGCCCAAATCTGGAACCTTTATCTGATCTCGGAGCCATGAACCTTTGTTCCCGTTTGTGTGCGATCGTTCGATAAATCACCCTCTCATTCTATAGTTAGTGCACCGTTTCCCTCCCATACTGCAATCTGCCCCCACCAGCGCGGTAATTGAATTGATGGAGGCGAGTTACAGCATCGCTCGTGTTGCTACTGTCCGTGATTACCAGTGAATCAACATGCTGCGGTTTACCTTGAGTCATCGATGAATCATAATTAGCCTCCTAATTGCCATCCGCGCACTCGCCAAGTCACAAACCGTACAAAGCAAAGCGTCACTTCAGCTGCGAACTTCACAGACGATCAGCTCGTGGCGATATTTCCGCTGTGGCGTGACGGGACGAGGCGCCGGCGGAGCGCTTTGAAACCGCCGCCGCCGGAGAACAATAGCTGCGTCTCCTGCGGACGTCAGGGTTTTGTGTGCGACTGTATCGGCGGCACGGTTCATTGTGTTTGTGTTTGGTTCATATTTCAGCGAGAAGAAGAAAAAAAAGCAGCCGGGTTCAACATGATCGATCTGTGTTTTGCCGTCGCGTTGACGAGAATGAGAGATTGAAATTGATTTCTGCAGGATGTTTTTAAGATCCAGGCTGCAGCTTCTTGCTGTCTCGCTTTTCAAATGTAATTATAGGAATCTCGTCCACACGCACGACTGTAAATACACCCAAATCACACTTTAATGGCTATTTGTTTTATTTATTGGAAACCCACCGATGCCGCTCCTCCTGCCTGGGCTGATCTTAGTGGCAGGAAGATGCTCTGAAATCTGGAGGTTAGAGGGAGGAAGATGCTGTATCATGTGGAATTTTGTGGAAGGAGCGAGTCACAGCAGCGAGACAGCAGCTTTGCAACTTGATGAGCTCACAGAACCTAATTCCTGTGACGAGCTCACTTGTTATCGCTAAAAGAGTAAGCATTACTTGTACGTGATATTTCCTCACCTTTAGCTACTTTTCAGTCCCGTAACTAAGTATCATCTCACTCCTCCGACCCTGTTCCTCCGTCTGTGTACAAGTTTAACATGTTGCACTGGGCCTACTGATCTTTCCGACGTTTTTCCAACGTGCCGCTCGGGGCTTTTTTTCCTCGTACAGATAAACATTCCCAAAACACCAACAAAGTGAACATTTCAAACAAGCCGCCAGTGCTCGAGCGCTGCCCGTCGCGCCACGGCAAGCCAACGAGCCTTTTGTTGCGCAGGCACCTCGGAGGATTCGCACCTCTGTCACGCGTTGAGATTCTGTGCCGGAAACGTTTCTTCCCTCCATGAATTATGAATGTCGGGCCAGTTGGCCAAGAGCGGCGTCGGGTTTCCGCGCGCATGCTACAGGAGCGCACCGCTATGCCGGCTATGCCGGCT
>JASSRZ010000002.1:3061887-3072030 GCA_032164315.1 Malacoctenus gilli
GGCCAGTTGGCCAAGAGCGGCGTCGGGTTTCCGCGCGCATGCTACAGGAGCGCACCGCTATGCCGGCTATGCCGGCTATCCCGGCTCTGCCGCGTTCTGTGTTTTGCAAACAGCCTTCACAGATCCGGTGTGGATGCGGTTGTCAGTGTGAGATGTCTTTCTCCGACGGCGTCGGGTGGGGTCAGTGGAGGTGGGGGTACCTGCCGTCCTGTTGGGGGTTGTTATATGGTCGTGTCATCCTCTGAGTCACTGATTCCAGTCGGTAATACTAAACAGTGAGCGTATGCCCTTTCAAAACCCAACAGGTATAATTTTGAAGAACTCGTCTGGCAGGGTCAATTTGAGCCCGAGGCGACGCACCCCCGCCGCATACTGATGATGCGCGGCTTTCACGGTTTTAGGCGTATTAACATATTGGAGGGTCGGCATGAAAAAGTGAAGCCCGCGTCGCTTCATGACAGACGTACGGAGCAACAAAAACCACCTGTTTTTTATTATAACACACTTAAGTGGAATATCTGCCTTAATTGGCTCTGAAAACGCTGTTAGGATTCATTATGTGCGCTTCGCAGACTCGCGTTCGATAATCTGTAATTTTCATCAAGGCAGCATGTTTTATTAGACCGCCTGTCAATGTTTCTCTGCTTCACACCAACTCAGCTGGAAACTTGAAGCGTTTCAAACCTCCGCGTGCTGCTTTTCTCACGCGAACATCACGTTTGCAGCTCGTGCGGCCGGACGTTCGCGGCTCTGTGAGCAACTGTTGCACAGCGTGACTCTATGGGGGAAAGAAGAAAACGTGAAAGAAGAAAGCTGCATTTAGACGCTTTTATTAATATTTTATCATTATTAGTCCCATACAGCTCCACAGTCTGATAAAACATCATGTTTAACTGGTAAACAATGTTTAGAGCCTCTAATAAAGACCCACGAATGCTGTAAAAGTCAATATTTGCAACCTTAAAGGGAAAGAACGAATAAAGCACCATCTGGCTGATTTGTAGGATTCGTTATATTTCTGAGGACCTTTCGCATAAATGCAGCAGGAGCTTCCTGCGGATGCGTTCGCGTCCGACGCCTGAGCTGAAAGTCGACACGAGAGTCAGACGAGTCTGCGCTGCTGCTTCTCCACTCGGTGTTTGACCTCAAGTTGTGTAACGCGCTGAAAATATCAATCATGGCGAAACATCAGTCACGCTGACCTCAGCAGGCGGCCACCCGAACATTACGTTGATGCATCTTCATGATTTCTTTTTAAACTGTTGTGTTGCGCCGTCCTCTCTCGCTGCCATCAGTCAGTCGCCTTTACCTTCACAGCTCAGTCTGTCCTCTCGGTGTGTGTCTCTCTTTGTGAAACTTGCCCGTGAATGACCAAAAGTCTTCTCAAGTCCAGGGTTCGCTCGCTGTTTTGCTGAATTTCTCAGCGTAAATGACTCGTGGTGAGGTGTCTCCTGGCTCGCCGTCCCGTCCCAGCGTCCAAGCGTTCCAGCGCTGCAGCGGTCGATCAGTCAGCTGCAGAAGTGCCCTCGTTCCAGCCAGCGGCTGATCTGCATAAAGGAGCGGGCCATATTGAACATGATCTAAAGGGTAAAAAATGGGCTGATAAAACAGAGGGAGAGGGTCATTAAGCACCAGGTTTGGAGACAGACAGAGACAGCGAGGGAGACACCGAGTCCCAACTTCATCAAGATTAATCACTGACATCTGGTGCCTTGGAGGACCTAGTTAGTAACCCTCTGTTTTCCCCCTGGTTGGGTGTGAATCATCGATGGCAGGCGGAGACGCAGGAAGCGCAGCCCCGGATGCCTGTTGTAGCTTTTGTCACACTGGGTGACAAAAAGTGTGTAATGAATGACGCAGAGGAGCTAAAGTGTGATGCAAAAAAACACACTCGTATGCGGTCGGCGCCACCGTCGCCGCCGCTGCCGCTCTGGATCTTCGTCGGGAGCGCGGCGATGGGAGTCAATGCAGCATTTATGGGGTGGAGGATGCCATTGTCTTCGCAGACAGATGCAACATTATTTCTTCACCACAATAAGAAAAAAGAAAAAGAAATCCAATTATAAAGGAGAGCATCTAAAACATGGGAGTTGACTGAGATGCTGTTTAGCTGAAAGCGATGCCGCCTCTCATTAAAATATACATAAATGGCAGAATACTCGGAGGACAATCGTAAATCCTGCTTCTGCAGCACATCTCCGCGTGTGCATCTGTTTAATTAGATATACGGCGGGCTTCTCATTCGTCCAGAGCGGCTCGACATAATCGATTATGATCACCTCTGCACAGCTCATAATTCGGCGAGAACGCGATCCATACGGCTCGCCAGGTAGCGGCGAGAAGCGTGGCGCGGAATTAGGATTATATAAATATAAGGTGGGAATCCTTGACACCTATTGGTTGATTTAACAGAGGGCCCTGCCTGCAGATTGCATGGAGGGAGATGAATTGATGGCGGGGTGAGGATAGACAGCGAAGGTCGAGCGGGAGTGGGAGCCGGCGAGCGGGAGGAGGGAGGGCTGATGGGGGGGCGGGGGGGTGAAGCCAGAGTCCTCTCTATTAACTAGGAGCCTGAAGGAGGCTCTTCTCACTCGCGCCCGACTCTGGTTACGCTCCATTATTATGTGGGGTTTGGGCCCTGGGCTCTGGCTTAGAAAGCAAAGCTCTGACCCACATCTGTAGCGGCCGTCACACACACTTTTTTTTATTGTTATCTGCCGTCTGCGTCGTCAAACCGACGCTCGGCGCGGCGCAGCAGGTGATCCGGTCGCTGGGGGATTAAATCGGCGTGAAAAAATAGATAATTAGACGTGTTAAAGGACCCGCTGAAAACGTCGGAATGAACCAGTTCAACTCCAGCTGCCGCAATGAGGAAATAACTGAATACTGTGAGTGTTCACTCTAAAAAAGAAGTTACTTCAATAGTTGCTATAAGTCTCGAAGCATACAGAAGCTAATGCCCCAAAAAGTCTTGCTCATGGGCATCACAGTAGTAACGGCCTGGCTGAGAAACCAAACCAGGGAAGTTTGGTGAAATAGTAACCTTAAAGCAACATTCTCATTCATTCTATCATTCCAGTTCAACTTTATGACTTCACAAACACAAAGTGCTCTAGTATGTCAGAAAACTACATTGAATTTTGTCATTTGAAGCATTGATGTGTTGTTAACGTGATTGCATGTTTAGAGAATTCAAGGTTTATCTTTAATTTATCGTCGGAGAGCTTTTTTTTACGACCATAACTGTTTCATTCTTCTGACTCTGCAGTTCACTGACAACTGTTTGTCTTCCTGTCCAACTTGGCTCCTCACCACTTAACGTCTCTATTTTTCTGCAGCCTTCAGTCATTTCCACTTGTGACCTCTTAAACACTTTTCAAGCTCGATCAAACATTTGTTGTGTTCTGTAAATATTTTGGCCGAGAAGCGAGGAGCCGTGTTTAAACAGGAGACGGGGTAATTATTGTAATTTGTAACGTAGCTGAAGGAAGTGGCCGTCCTTTGGAGCGGATGCTGTCCTCCGACGACAACACACATCCATCAGGGCTGAAGACGCGTCCCGAACAACTTGTAATCTGAATGACGGAGTGTAAAGTTGCAGGAAGGGGGGAAAAAACGCAGTGGCGTGTTAATCTGGTTGGAGACAGGCTGTGTTCTGTGTGGTCTCAACAAATATAATATCCCATTCGAGTCATCTATCCTGCATTTCCAAGGGCGTCATCTCGTTATTGATTGGACGAAAGTGAAGAGATATGGATATTACTGCCGCTGAAGGCCACGGAGGCACTGAAGGTGATTCATGGGAGGGTCTTCCTCATAATTCAGACCCTGGACAAATAGTTCATTTCCAACAGTGTTGGCATTTGAAGAAATCAAATTCTTGAGGTGAATGTAAAGCAGGGCCAGGGGCGGATCCCAGCCCGGTGCAGACCGGGGGGCCGACCCCCTCTGAGCCCCTCACGGTTATCTTTCAATTACTTCCCCCAGCACACTTGGACACACACAAACACACACCTCCACTCGTCGACTGTGGGCACCTTCAACGCTGTTTAGTCTCTTGCAAAGCTTTTTGGGACAGTTTTCACTTCGAAAACTGTCAGTCGATTAAAAATCTTGGAGTTAATTAATCGCACAAAAATTGAGAGTTAATTATGATTAATCACTCGCTTTAAAGTTCTTAATTACAAATAATATGAGAAAATCACTGCCAGTTTATGCTTCAAGGGTGTAAATATAAGCCAAATACGTTTACCACCTGCTGCTCAGTGATTCTACACCTACCATGAGGGGGGCGCCAGAGAGCACATAACGGGCCCAATGTCAAGATAAATGTTGAAAATGAAATGTTGGTGAGATTTTTTCTCCCACATTCGAGCTGGTGAAAAGAGAAACAAGAAAGTGTTGTGATGGTCTGTTTGCTGCCGTAGGATAGTTCACGTGGAGCTCAGTGTGAACCGTCTTTGGTCCGTTTAAAGTGGACCAAACAGCTGTGGTGTGAACGATGGTGTTTGTTCTCAGTTTCCTCGCGTGAAGCAGCAGGAAGTGAAGGAGTACGGGAGCCTCGGAGGGCCGAAAAAGCTTGTCTGCCCTGTTGACACGTCGACAAACAAACCCGGTCGTTAAATCCCCTTAAAAAATATTGTTTTTTGACTCCTCTTTCAGAAATCTCTGCTCTGTATTTCGGCGGCTATTGTAGCAGGAAATCAGCGGAAGATTATTGTTTTGCAGATGTGGATGAAAGAGCGGCTCTCGCGGTGCAATTTTTCCTTCTTTTCACTGCGGGGACCAGCCATTATCGTCTCCCTGACCATGCCCTTTCTGGTAATTCTCCCCCATATAGCCTCAACCTTTCTCGTGGCTGTCAGTTGTGGAGAGCCAATTAACATATTGTGTCCGAGGGAGTCATTCTTCCCAACACTTCTCCGTTTCCCTCCTTCTGTTTTTGTCACACTGCTCGCTGGTGGGCAGAGTCGCACAAATTAGCGGTTGTGGGCTGGAAGGCTCAATTACCTTTTAAGGACTTTAGAAGGTAGTGTGTGTGTCCGTGTCAGCCTGTCTCCCAGCTTCCTCCAACCTGCCTCGATAAGGGCATGAAACGAGGAAGCGGGGGAGGGAGGAGGGGGAGGAGGAGGAGGAGGGGGCGGGAGGAAGAGCGATTGGTGTGCGAGGGCTGGGTTGAATTTCTAAATTATCTAATTCCTGTGTCTGCAGAGCGCCTCTCTGTTGGCATCCCTGTTCCCCCCGGAGACAATGGCAACTCTGCTCTCCTCATCAGCCCACCTAAGACTCAGCTCACCCCCCCCCCTCTCCTTCCCTCCCTCCCTCCCTCGCTCCCCACCTCCCACCCACTCCGTCTTTCCTCCCACATTTCTCCCCATTTTCTATTGTGTGCAACAGCGAGTAAAGTGGGAGAGGAGGAGTGGGGGGGGAGGGTGGAGCAGCCAGCAGAAAGTCCATTTGAATACGATGGCCGGGTGTATTCTCAGAGGAGCAGCACCACTCTGCGCCGTGCCAGGGCTCGGCCTTCTTATCCATCTGTGACCGTGTAATGGAGACGGATGCCGCACCGCCGCCAGCCCCGAACCGGAGCGATGCGCGGCCGCCGCCTCATATCAATGCGACCACGGATGCCGGGAAACGCTGCCATTGTTGGGAATGCGCGCGCGTGATCCGCGAGCTCGACCGGCGTCGGTCTTCGCGGCGAGGCGGGAACTCGACGACGGGAAGATTTAAGTTGAGCGCCGATTGAGTCTGACACCAAGTGCAGATTTACAGATGTCATCGACGGACTTTTGGGGGATACGACAAAAATCCAAAAAGATTCGGATCTCAGCGTCGTATTTCCAAAGATTTAATCTGCTCTAAGTCGGCATTCGTACGTCAGAACTGTGACGCAGTCATCACGCTCTCTCTCTAAACGCCGTCTTCTTCTTCTTCTTCTTCGTCTTTCTGTTCATGCCGCAGCGCCACCTACAGGCCCGGCAGTGTTTCCCTGAGACGAGCTGCACCGGTTCTCCCGCCACCTTTCTGCCGGCCTGTTTTCTCAAGGTGCAGCAAGTGGAGCGATTGAAGGAGGCGCGAATGTTCTCGCTGGCTTCCTGCTCCAACACACTCGAGTTTAATCAGCGTATCAACTCAGCACGAGGAGCAGCTCGTTACAATCAGCTGCGTCGGGGCAGAAATCAAGACCTCCAGGAGTGCCGGCTGCCGGCCGACACCCATTATGTCCAAGTTTGCGTCGGTGAAAAGAAGCCCTCGACAGGGGGCCAGTTTCTCATGGGGGCAACATAAAAAACGACAATTACACCCCGAAGAGCAAAAAACTGGCATTTGGCAGAGGTGTTGTGTACTTTAGACTTTCTCTCTGACTGCGTTTCGTTCCAACCGTTTCAGCTGTCCGTCCTCGGGTTTTAACCTCCTTTGCTTCCTTTCTGGCATCTGTGTGAAAAGTGCCGAGGCCCAGTAAGGGGGGAGGGGGGGGCATCGTCCTCCCTCGTGCCCCTCTCAGGAGCTCGTCTTAAAATGCCGTCACGCCGCTCCTCCGCTCAAAAGGCGCTTTTGAACCGCCGCAGCATCCAGTTTTGTTTGGCTCCCCGAGAAGTCGTCGGTTAAACCCGCACGTTTCGTTTTCATCATTGATATTGTTTGATATATTTATACGTCCGAGTTCATGCATTTTACATGCGGTCCTGAGGTCCGTATAAATCTTTGCTCAACAGAAAGGAGCGAGGAGGAGGGAGGGGTGGGGGGGGGAGATGGGGGAGGGAGGGGGAGGGGGAGGAGGTGATGAAAGGAACCCCGGTCCCAGGAACAGGTAAGCACAGCCGTGATTAAGCGTCTCCTATTAATAGCATCGTCACAGGAATAAACAGGGGATTTAAACGGGAAATATTTTGCCTGTTTATTCGTGTTTGAGTCAAATATGGTGCGACTAAGTACGCAGCTTTGACCCGCATTTTATTCTAATAAATTACACTGGAAATGATATTTATTGAACACGCGCGTGGGTTTATTCCAGCGCAACCCAAATAGATTTTATCCAGTGAGACGCTGTAAGTCGTTCATTTTCTGTCTCCGTGTTTGATTAATGAACTTCTCACCGGCTCCGATCCATAAATGTCAGCTCCGCTTGTCCTTTGAAACAAAAAAAGCCGAGTATAGAGGAACATTTGTTTTTTATTTTTTTCATGTGGGATGAACTCAAAGTAAATCGCTTGTTACCTATTCTTGTCAGGAGCTCTCCTGCAGCTGTTTCTACTGTATCTGCGGCTCCCAAAAAAAAGAGAAAGGAAAGCGAGGAGAAGCTTTGTCTTAACCTGCGGTGGATGGAAGAAATGGTGTGGGAGGTGCATGCAGGGAGAGCGCTCTGCAGCTCCTCGCCTCACTATGCCCACATCAGTCATCCACGGCAGCAGAGGAGGGAGCAGTGTGCGCGGCGCTGACGGAGAATCACACATTTATACATACAGTGAGTGAATTCCACCGCTGTCCTTCACCTTGTGCTTCAATCGAGCCTTTGTGCGATGCTCCTGCGCTCCGTCTTTCGCTATCTGAGCGTTTATTTCGCACTCGACGCGAACCGGAGTTCTGATATCGTGCGGCAGGAGGAGAAGGAGGATTTACTTTCAGGAGTAAATGACTGTAATTTGCCAAACGAGACGAATCAAAGGAGGAATGAATGAACGAGGAGTCAAGTTGTCTTTGTTGTCAGGGAACTTTGATCCTCCACCAGGGGTCACTGTTGTGCAGGGAGATTGATCTCAGCTAACCCCCCCCTCCTGAGAAGATCAATGAGTCCAAGTCTCTGTGCCACCCCCCAACACACACACACGCGCGCACACACACACACACACACACACACACACACACACACCTCACCCCCCTTCTGTGCTTCTGACTGTTTTAGTGTGTCTATATCTGTGCCTCGTGTTTATGTATGTGTAAAAAAAAAAGAGCGTGTGTGTGTGTGTGTGTGTGAGAGAGAGAGAGAGAGTGTGCAAGAGAGTGTGCCTACATGCCTACAAGTGTATGTATCGCTCTGTGCGAGTGTGTATGCATGTGTGGTGTGTTTTTGGAAATGTGTGCTTCTGTGTTTATATATGAGTTTGTGTCTGTGTGTGTTTGTGTCTGCATGCGTGTGTGCATGTAGATGTAAGTGTGTACGTGTGTTTATATGTGAGCTTGCGTGTCATGTGCAGGGGACTTTATGCAATCATTTGTGCATCATCGTGCATGTCAGTAAAAATGCCAGTGTTTGAATCTGTGTGTACCCGAAAGCTTCTTGGCATCTTTGGATGTGTGTACACTTGTATTGTGTGTGCGTTTATACACGTGTGTGCACACATATGTGTGGGCTACATGTGTGTTAGTGTGAATGCATGTGGGTTAAAGTGTTGACCTGTGTGCTTGCATGTTAGTGCAAGTGCAGGAATGTGAATGTGCAGTGCAAGTGCTGGATGAAAGCTTGTGTGTGTGTGCGTGTGTGCGTGTGTGCGCGCTCGCTGATGTGCAGATATATCCGTGTACGAGGGCACTAGCACGCGTGTGCGTGCACAGCTGTCGTTTCACATGCTGTCATCACTCAGCGTGTTTGAGAAAATGGGGTGCTAAGTAATCACAGGAGAAGCCGGCACCGTCAATGTGAGCGTGGTCGTGGCGGCGCGGCGTTGCGTTGCGTGGGTTCTGCTGCCGGTTCTGTTGCTTGGCCCCCCCGTTTGGCCCCCGTATCGATCCGTCAGTTACGAAGCGTCACTGGGCAGCAACATGCTCGCTTTCGACACTGTAAGCATTCAGAACGAAGATTCAACGTCACACTGCGTCTGATATGGACCGGGGGGGGGGGGCAATCTGGGGGCTTCATGGAGAAAATGTAATAGGTTTAAAGAATCCAAACTGGAGTTTTGTAATTTAGCTTAAGTGTAAAACTTCTTTCCTTAACGTATAGTCATTGCAGATGCTAAATGCTAACGCTTAACACCTGAGATGCTCTAAAACAACGGTGATGCCATCAGCATTAGCAGCCTGTGCGCTTTATCGGCGCGCAGCTTTAATTCTTTCCATAAAAAAGGAACATTTGCTCCAGAATGGGCCCATTACAAAAACTCTGCTGGTACTGTAGGCAGACGCAGGAAGACGAGCGAACACACAAAAACACGGCGCCCAGTGTTAATAATACATATGTGTGTGGTTTTCTTAAATGAGCAAACCATCTGTTCACAGCAGCCCGAAGCCTCCCTCCTCTAATCGTCCCGTCTGTGGTGTTTGATATGCATAATTAGACTTTTAATAATCTTTGCTGTGCAGGTGATGTTTGTCGGGAGTTCACGCGGATGTGAGTCGGTAGGAAGGTGCATCGGCAGCTTCCCGCCGACTCTGTGCTAACGTGTCGCTCACGTCTGCGCTGCGCAGTTGAACACCTGCTGATTCTGACCAAACGCTCAAATGCCACAACAAACGTTGTGCATTTACACAACTTATTTAACATTTGATTGATAGTATACAAATAAACTCAATAAAAAAAACAATAAGAAAAAGGGAATATTCTGCCAATATTCGGTTCGAAGGATATTTATAATAATAATAATAATAATAATAATAATAATAATAATAATGATAACTAAAAAATATAATTAAAGCAATTAAAAAATTATAAATAAAAAATGGTCAAAGTGAAACACTTGTCTATGAATTCTTGAGTGAAGTTAAAGAGTTTCTCTCATTTTCTTCGATAAATAGTGATTACAGACACACCTGTTCTGTGAAGTGGCTCCACTCTGCAGCCTTGGATGTCATTTAGACATCCACACTTGAGATCCGTCACCGTAATGGTCAAAGAAAAGGTATTAAAATAGGAGGACAAAAGAGCAAGCAGGCAAAGTTCACATTTTGTATTATTCTTTTGATTTAAAAAAAAAAAAAAACCCTTCAAATAAGAGATTTCGCGTCTTTGCTTTGTGCTGAGAAAGACATCAGCTCATTTTATCAAACGCTGCGTTTCACTCCGACACTGCAGAGGAGGGTGACCTCTCTGTGAAAGACAACACTCGGAGCACAAGGTCTGAAAACGATGCCTCACACACACACACACACACACACACACACACACACACACACACACACACACACACACACACACACACACAC
>JASSRZ010000002.1:3078110-3093090 GCA_032164315.1 Malacoctenus gilli
CCCCCCCCCCCCCCCCCCCAACAGCGAGCAAATCACGGAGGTCGCCGTGGAGTCAAACCCACTTCCTGTCTGAGCGCGTGAGGAAGAGGCCGACCGTCGAGGAGCGAGGTTAACGCTCCGTATTGACCAGCATTAGTTCTCATCACGCATGTCAAGACTTTGGGAACGGAGGGCGACTCTTCGACTCTCCGCACGCCGTTCATCAGCGATGCGACTCACGCGGCGGGAAAGCGGTTCGACTCTGATGAGAGTTTAACGAGCACGTTCGGTCTCGACCGGCGGAGATGAATCGACGACAGCAAATCAGCGCGTCGTTTAAAAGAGAAATCGCTCTGTTTTCTTCAAAACAGACGAAAAGGTCTGATTTACCTCCAGGTCCTTTTCTTCACTCAAAATTAAATAAGAACTAAAAAATTCCCTTTAAAAAATAGCGAGACATGTTTTAATCCCATTTAATCCCACTAAATGTTCTTTTCCTTCTTTAATGACCACCTAATCATGATTTAACTAATCCGATAATCGGACATGAACTAAAACTTGTTCCTCTAATCAAGGCAGAGTGAGACAGCGGCTCTGCAGCTCTCCGATTGAGCAACGAGCCCACGAACAACAGTTGCTCATGTCACTACAATAAACATTAACTCACTGTTTGGTGCCAAAACTTTAAACTGACTCAAACGGAGGTTTCCACGTGACCGAGCGGCGTCTTCCCGCCCGCAGACGTTTCCACAATCAATTTCATCCTGCCACTGCGCGCTCCTCTTGAGCAAAGCGTTCATTCCCTCATTTTATCCTAATTTATGTGCCGAGGCAACGGCGTCTTATCGCACTTTATGTTATTTTAAATCCAACCGAGTTACAGCAAAGTGCCGACAAGGACTTGATGCCGAGCTCCTATACGCTCCCGCTCAGACTCCCAATTAACCAGCAGTTTGAGATTCTCCTCATTACCTTCAAAGTAAAGTCCTGCTTGGATCCGACAGCTGAGCGCCAAAATAAAATAAGATAAAATAAAATAAATCCTTGGGGGAGATTGGGGGGGAGGGAAAAAGCCCCTTCACATAAGTTTGCATCAATGGAAATGACTATGAAATATAAATCAAGGTGAATTTGTTGGAGTGCAATTACAAACACAAGCGAACACATGAAACCCGGCATGGTGAGACGGGCTGACTGACACCAACAAGCATGTATCCGTCTGTATAATTTATCAAAGTAACTAGTTACTACATAATGGATTAATGAAGGATGCACAGAACCAGAGTAGAAACAGGGCGAGCGTGTGATCGTGCAGAGACGACGCGTGACACGATGGAAGCAAATAAAGAGCTGATTTAGACTGCGCAGAAAGACGCTTCCTTTGGGGGAAGATGCTCTTTCATGTGGATGTTACTGGGAGGAAGATGCTCTATAATCTGGATTAGAACGGGAGGAAGATGGTTTGTGTTCTGGATGTTAGTGGGAGAATGATGCTCGATTGTTTGGATGTGGCTAGGAGGAAGATGTTCTACAACCTCGTCGATAAAGCTTTATATTTTAGTCGTTTCTTGGAGAAATGTAATGTAAACTAAATGCCAGTGGGAGGAAGATGCTCCATATTCTTTGTGTCAGTAGCAGGTGACCTTTATAAGATTAATCGGTTTAATCAGGGTCAAATTCTCTTGTTTTTGTGAGATTATCGATCAGCAAACACACAAAGTCGCAGCGTGTCTGGATGAATCACGGTGCTCTGTCACTCGGCTGTTCGTCTGCAGCCTTCAACAACGATGAGCCCTGAAAAAAAAAAAAAAACCGAGCCTCCATTTCCTCGGGATTTCCACGTCTGGCGGCTTCGGAGACGGGTGGTGAAAAATTTAGCGAGGAATCTGCTGGATTCGATCTGCGACGGCCAGAAGCGTCAGGATCGCCACTCCAGGGGCTGAAGCCGTCCGGCCCGCCCGCCTGCTGAATGATTAATATTCCCGCGCACGACAAGGGTAAACAGAACGGGGCCGGCGGCGGTGGCAGCTCGCAGCCTCGGGAGCGCTCGGACATGGAAAGCTGCGCCGACAAAATACCCTTAATCCTCATCCCTTTAGATTAGGGAAACAGCGCTCGCAACAGGAAAGGGCAAAGAAACCTACCTGACGACCGCTGACCTGACAGAGCGCGAGCGCGCCCGCCATGCGAAAATTGCTTTTTCGGATTATTGCCTTCAAATTTATGCATTCGCACATATGATTGACCTCCCCCGTGTCGGCCTGCTTTAATTTTCTCCCTGAATCCCGGTGAAAAAAAAAAGGGGTTAATTTGAAATCCGTGCGTTCGGTTTACATCTCCATCAAGGCTCGCTTCCAGAAACAACAGAGGAGTCCGGTTCATTCCTCAAGGGCACAGGAAGCCATTAGGCTGCGTTTGAAGCACTGCAGCACCTTTAATAAGGGAAACAAAGAGGCGCGGCGAGCCGAAAGCTCTTAATACAATAGAAAAGATGAGTAAAAATGAGGGAATAAGTCACTTTCTGTCCCACCAAAAAGCCGAGTTAACCCACTTTACCGGCCTGGATTGAAGCCGTTGATATTAATCTCGGCGTTCCTTCCTGTCGTCTGGCTGAACTCGCTTATTATTCAGAGCCGCAAAAAACCTCCACAAATCTGCATTATTGTAAGCAAGTCAGGATAAGTGCGCACTTTCTGGCAAATAGCAGCCTCTTTAATACGTTTTGCTCCTATAGTTTGTTTTTTTTCTCCTTTACTTTTGTCTGCGTTTTTGGCTTCTTTCATGAGCGAGTGCGTAACAGCAGAATGGTAAACAGTGCATCACCGGTGGGAAGGAAAAAAGGGAGGACAGGGCACTGGGAGAGAGTAAGGGCACATAAAAGAACATTGGCACCCAAGAGCGTAGTTCATTGTAATGCTAAATAGGAAGCAGGAGTGATTCCGCCTGCGTTTATCTGCCAGGCAAAAGTTATCACACCCGGTTACTTCAGCTTAGAGCCATTCATGGCGTGCATTTTCAAGTGCCACTGATCTCGCCCCGCGCCGAAAGGTTACACAGATCAGCACAAACCTGCTTGTAAATGCAAATGCTGAAAAAGACATCAGAAATGAGACTGTAGTGGATAGATAAGGCCTCCGCTTGTCAGATTTCAGGCTGTGTGTTGGACTGAAAAGTCGGAGGCAGGAATTTTGTGTGACGGCCTTTTTGTGTGTGTGTGCGTGTTTGTGTGTGTGTGTGTGTGTGTGTGACGCTGGCATTGACTAATGCACAAACCCGCCGCCACAATGGGGGATTCGATACACTTGTTCTGGAGGATTTTACCTCCAGCCGGTGCAACAACGGGCCCGGTCGGGTCGAGGACGCACGCGACTCTTCAACAACGTAGTGGAAACGTGCAGCAGGAACACGAGTCGGTGGCGTCGGGTTTTTTTTCTTCCCCTCGTCTGTTTTCTGTCGCTCAAGACCGAAGAGGCGGAGCCTCACTGGTCTGTCGTTAACAGCGTCACGTTTCCAAACCACATAAGAACCAGAACTTCAATCTTTACTGTATAAAAATGAATCCACAGGGGAAAAACTCCACATGTACTTGTGCAGATTCTAGTTGAAGCTTGATAAAAAGCCGCAAAAAATTCATCTTTTCCTCAGTTTTTCCTTTGGAAAGATTCTTCATTTAAGGCCAAAATGTCCAAGTTTGCTTCAAAAGCAGTTTGACTGTTTAACAAGAGACTGATGTGATGAGTTTGTGTCAAGTTTTTAGCTCATGAAAGTCGGAGGTTTCATCAGAAAGAAGCAAACATACGAGTGTCCTCGATGTCCCCTCCAGCCAGTTTGATGGTGTGCAGGCAGAAGGAGACAAAGCCGGGGGATCTGCAGGATTACCGAGGACAGCAAGCATGTAATTGAAAATAGGAAGATCATGAATCCTCCCGGATCCATTTCAACCAAATCTGGAGCGAATATCTTTAAATAAATCATTTTCTAATCGCCGGGTTTTTGAGGTCAAGAGTTGTCGCCGTGTTTAAATGAGTGTTAGCAAATAGGAGATTTCGCTGCATGTGTTGTTCTTTTTTTTTTGTTATCTTTTAATCCTCGATCAAATCAGTGCGGCCGAATGTAGATGTGGTGAGATAAACCGCGATGTCCCGATTATGTGTTGTCTGGAAAAACAGGAAAATAGGGGAAAGCGCTTAATAATAGATGAGCCCATTCAGGACAGTGTCCAGTGCAGCCGTGGCCGTCTGTGGACGCCGGAGCCGCAGAGACCGCCGCCGTCTGCTCCCACCGTCTCAAGTGGGTTAATGTGACCACTCCTGAAACGCGCACGGAAAGTTTCGAGGAGCGGCGGTTTTCGGTGAAGGTTGAAAGAGGGAACAAAAGGACCGCGAGGTGTTTGTAAAGCTGGCTTCTCGGAGCTTGATTGAATGCTTGGAAGATAAGCGCGGCGACATTAGATATCCCAGTGGGTAGAGGATGGGAGGTTAATCTCATTCTCCACGATGATGTATCCGAAGTGACTCTTTTCTGCCCGTGGTATCGTTTCTGAACACTCCTTGGGTTCCAAGGGCACGGGAAGTGTCCATCGGAGCCGCTGCATTGATTGCTCCCAGATTTGATTAAACCCTCGGCTCGACTCCAAATGTAAGACAATAGCATCCAGATAATCTCACCTTCTCTCCTCAGGTCAGGCCGTAATGCGGTTTAACGATATAGCTGTGCACTCCGCCTCTAATGCCTCACCGAGGACGTTTCTGGTTAGCTCGCCGTGCTGTTGGGTCGCAACAAAGCCGCAGCTGAACACAAAAATATTCGACGCTTGAGTGTCTCCGCTTCAGCTGTGCTCACAGAAATCGTGCTGAATATTCAGAGAAAGATGGTGAAAAACCACCGATTTCTGAGCTCATCGTAAGTGCTACAAGAAGCATAAAAAACACTAATGCTAAAGAAAGCGCTGCAGTTCCCAGGTTCAGCTGGGTTCGCTCAAACACTCGAAGCAGCACAATAGCTACAGATCGCATGCGAACTAACAGTGTCATCAGGGAAGTGACATAGGAGCTCTCAGCATTAGGACACGAGAAGAAAGTTGTTACCAATGTCGTGGTTCACCTTAGCCTTGTAGCTTTGTAGTTCGTGTGACGTGCGGTCCTGTGCATCACCTCCTTCCTGGTCCTCGTCTTCACCTGCGCTCACACACCCGCCGGTAAATCAGCATCCCAAACGGCCACATTGATAATTAAGACCTAATATTTAGAGAAGGACGTGGTAAACACGCTGGCAGCCCTGCAGTCTCGAAGGGGTCACCTCCCCCCACAGGGGGGCAGCGCCTGTGACTCCTAAATAGGACGCGGGTCCATCCACTGTAGCCCGTGGCCAGCGTCTTTATTAGGCCTCATTAGCAGCCTTCCTATACAAATTTATTCACTGCAGATTACAAAACCAGGCTCTGGGGTGGGAAACCACAGCCCGGTAAATCATTAATTGATGATCCAGCAATTCCAGTCGTGCCACAGTATTTCTCCTCGCTGTGAGCGAGCGCGCGAGCTCCAGCTAACAATCTCACATGTTTTCGCCTGAAACGTTCTTTCCACACTGCTGAGATCTTTTTATCCTAATAAGGGACTGCAGAAGGACTTTTTCTTTACACTGCGGCAGTCTTTAAGTGACCTTGTCGCAGTCTATTCCTCCCTGAACGCTCAACATATTTATTTTTCCAGGTGGTCCAAAAAAGAGGAAGGTGGAGGGGTGTGTATCCGAGCCTCTTGTCTCACAGGGTTTAAGGAAAGGTTTGGAGATTAGATTGTCATGAACTGCGAATTGTAAGTCGGGCAGGGGGTCTGAAAGACACTGAAATGATACTTCTGCCTCCCAATAGGAGAGTAATTTGGCTGACAGGATGGGTTCTCTGAAAAAAAGGCGTGGGCTTTCTATTTCTGGGCAAAAGATCTTATTCCGACGCCGTTAAATCGGAGACCCCGCTGCGGCGAGGCGCTTGCTCCTCCGCTCTGCCTTCCTCGCAAATTTCGGCTTTTCCAGTCCGATCCGTCCGCCCGGCTCGTTCCATTAACTCCGCCGACGCTCCGCCGAATCCCGCCGTAATGACGACAATTAACCTGGAATCGCAGTCGTATTCCAGGACTGGAATCGGAGCACGTCGGCCGACTACGGATGCTAATTGGCTTGATTGTTATTAATTTTGACATTACGGTCCAATTAAAGATAGCAAAACACTGATTTCATTTTCTTTCCATTTTCTGGATGGAGATTAAGGGGGCATCGATCACACCTGAGTGACTCGCTATGTGCGGAGCTAATTAAAGACTGAGATTGCAATTAAGATAATGAGTCTGTCTAAGTTTTCTAATGGAACACACAAACAGTTTTTTAACCCTGTCAGTCAGCCACACGTGTCTCCAACCCGTCTGCGATCAGTCTGCGTCTTCGTTCGGATTTGGCGAGCATGCACGTCGGCTTCCTTGGGACCGACTCACCTGCACAGACCTGCTAATGTCTCTTTGGATAACCTTTATGTGAATGTTACTTTTTCGCAGAAAAGCGTCTGCTTTGAAATCTGAGTGAAACATCAATTTTTCTCATAATGTCAGAATACTTTACCCAGACGATCTTCTTCTTACAAGTTGTATTAATACACGCAAATGGTTGTATGAGCTCAAAAATGCATCAGAAGTATGTTGACGAGTAGGTTTTATCACCAGAATACTCTTGTAATTCTGACCTTGGAAAAAAACACAGCTGTTCACGGTGAATTGTCGTCTTTCGTCGACCACCAACTGGAAAGTATCTGAGTCTACAGAGCGAATCGATCGCAGAGGTTTGACCGGCCGGTTCGGACGTTGACGAGGCTCCAAAAAAAGAGGCTCCAAAAAAAGAAAGAAAAGAAATCAGATCGATGAAAAGATTTTTTAGCAACAAGAAGAGAAGTGCTGAGTTTGTACCACACAGATTTACTGATTTTATTCAAGTGGAAATCAAAGCAGAAGTGCAATAAAGTTTCAGAATAAAAACGTTTACAAAGTACCAGTACTTGATTACAAACTAGAGCTAGAGCTTTCGCGCTCAAACTGTTCTTTTTAAGATTATTGAACAGCCTCATAGTTTCTGTGGATCTTTGAGGACATTTTGGCAGCAGACACGAGTGTGGCGGGGCGGAGCTTCAGTCTCCTCATGGCTGACACGCCGAGAAACTTTTTTTCTGTTATTTGCTCGAAGAAATTTAAAGGGGCTCGTCCAGGCCAAGTGTTCGGCTGTGCTGGCAGGCGTGCCACAGGGGCGTGTATTGGTTGCCGTGCCATTTTTTTTCCCATCGTCCGGATTAGTTTCCTTCCTTCTCCCTGACAAATACTATTAGTCAAAGTCTGCTCGCGCTCTGAGGTAAGAGTCTTGTTGTCTGGAAATAGCTCATTAAAAACAATGCTGCCATGCGTGTGTGTAATTACACGTTTCGCCTTGGATTTCCTCTGGATGCAGATGCTGACCTGATTTCCTTAATGACTCAAACCTCCCGTCCACGCTGGTCCCAGACACATTTCTGCTCGGTGACGTGGCGCCGCGGTTGAAAGAGATCTGGCCTAATTAAATCGCATTTCCTGATGCAATGGGGCAACCTGAGGAGTGTGCGGCGGGATGCTCGTTTGATTAGAGCGCCGCTCTATTTATTATGGGATAGATTCGGCTCGCACCTTTGGAAGTGTGGCCGCGGATGCTCACTTCCTTTACCTAATGCGGCGAATGTATTTGATTTGCCGTTCATTATGTATTCTCTCTACTCTCGCATTCACTTTATATGAAATAATAGTAATGAGTGAGAACTGCCGCTGGAAACTCAAACAGAAGAAACTTTCACAGAGTGCCGAGTCGGATTGTTCAATATTTACCCTGTTGGTGAGTGTTTGCAGATGTCTCCTCCCACAGTTTACGTGATAAGACACACGTGATAATTTGAGATGATGAACTTCTTAATCCTACTTTTTTTTTTTTCGAAAATTCAAACAAAAATATTTTAAAAAATAATTATTTAATTGACAGATTTTAAACAATTTCCCCCCCTTAAATTGTACCACCAATTCTAAATGTCAAACAATAAAAAGTCTAGAAATTTTAGTAAAGGAAAAAGTATAGTAGCATTGTGTTCAACTAAGACACTAACAATGAAATGACAATTATTGTTGTCACATTTATTTATTTATTTACTTAATTTGTTTAAAAAAAAATTACTTTTGTATAAAAAAAATTACTATTTTTTTTCTTGCTACAGAAAATATTTGCTCTCACTGCTGAACAACACGACACCGTTGTGATTTTTGGCGTAATTGTGTGTTTTTATTTCGCTTCGAGTGACACTTCACAAAATAAATTTGGACCAGAACGCAAAAACGAATCAATGAGACAGAGTGGTTGCACGTTTTTCCCTGTAATTTATTGCTTTTATTATCACAGATGTGCTTTTATTGTGTTTCTCCTCTTTGAGAGTTCCTGTAAAGAAGCCACCAAGTTTTTAGCACAATTTACGAATGTCTGAAGCTGAGAGCTGTAGCAAAATTCAATTTGGCCTGAAAATTTGGGCGGATTCTCCAAAAAGCAGCAACGTCTCTGCTGCTGGATCCAACAATAACCGACTTGTTTGTGTAAACGAAGTGGGGGGAGGAGGAGAGAATGGCAAATTCGTGTCCTGTGGCGTAAAAGTACAAAAACAAAAGTGTTTGTTCTTTTGTTGCTGTAATCTCCCAGGAACAAAAAACTTATTTGCTCCAGTTTTCTGGGATCTAATTGATCAACCGCTGTCACACACGGAGGAGTAATTAAGGCCAGAAATTCCGCTTTTGAACTGATTGCGCTTTAACTACAAGAGGATTCGTTAAAAAAAGAGATGGATATTCTCCCGTGCTCATTATTAAGGAGTGTCCGAAACCATGTTGGAACACTTTCCAGCGCCAGCCGCGGATATTAGACGTTGCTCTCGCACAGAAACCAGCAGAAGAAACGACGTCCCCGCGAGGGAATAACTGCACATGCTCCTAAATGTAAAAACGTCTGATTGTACGAGCAGCATAATTCCTCACAGGCGTCACATTTCCCTCCGTGTGGCCCCCATGGTACTTTCTCCTTCCTCCTATTTTATGATGTTCTCTCTTTTTTTTCTTCTTTCGGCGCACAAAACGCCTGTTCAGAAAAGGGTAAAAATAATTATCGTGGCTCTGAAGTCGCAAAAAAAAGGAGAGGTAATTAGCACCACTGAATTAATCAGAGATAGAGAAATTGCAATTATACTTGTTCTTATTAAGTTCCATTATTTTCTGGACCACCATGAAATGATTTTTCTGTTATTGCGTCGCCTTGTAAGACTTGTTACCAACAATGGCGCATTCTTCAAGTCTCTTCTTGGCGAGTGGCGGCTGGCGGCTGGCGGCGGCTTCGACTCGCCGCGAGGTCGGCGCGACACAAACCGCCCGGGCGGTAACCAGGAGAAAAAAAGCTCACTTCCTGGTTGAAAACTGGAGGCTGTGAAGGACGCAGCCGAAAGCTCCGAGCAATTCAATTTTGACGGCGGTCTTGCAGTTCTGATGAACTTCCTTCCGTGTATCTTTTCGATCCACCTTTTCTAATCGTTCCGGGTTAAAGGTTAACGTTTCTGATCGGGTTACGACCTCTGACCTCCGACCTGCCAATGATGCGCGGACTGGTTGCGTGCTCGCCGCCCGGCGTGGCGCCGGCCAAACTGCTTCGCTCCCACTCAGCTCTTCTGTCTATAATTAGTTTCATAGTGAGAGGAGATTCATTTTCACATGGCCAACAGCTTCCAACTGTCAGGCGCTGCCAATGGATATGGATGGACTTTATTCAGCTAATTACTCAACAGCAAATTTGCCCTTTTTCCTTTTTTCTTTCTGGTGTTTTAACAATAATAAAAGTTGGGGGCACAATTCAGCTAATTTCCCTCCTCCTATTATCGGCGGCGATGTGAGAAAATGGCATCGATAAATGAAATGGCGGCGTGGCCCCCCGGACGGATCGCGTCGGGGATTCAGCGGCGAGTTCGGCTCGTGGGAGAACACGTCTCGACAGTTTTTTTTTTTTTTGGTTTTCGGGAGTCGGTCGAGATGCCAGAGGATTGTGGGAGGAAATCCCAGGTTTGTTTGCTGTCTGTGAGCTGTGGCGTCGATTCTGCTGCCGTGGTGCAACACGAACCACGCAGGGATGTGCGATCGCCAGCTGGTCTGACTGACCGTTGAGAAGATCAAAGGTCAGAAAGTTTTAAATCAATCGGTGAGAACCGGAGGATTCTTCGGTCCAGTGGTCGAACGTTCCATCTGAGACCTCCAAGAACTGAAGCGGAAGAGGTTGTTTTGGCATTAGTTATGTTGTTTTATCCCCCTGGGGAATATTTTCCACATGAAACCCATCAAATGACGGGTCGACCTTGGTTTGCCAGACTACAGCAGTGTGCCGTGACCTTTTGAGCGGTCCTCCTTTGGCCTCACTGTAATTTCGGCGCCGTTGATTGGTGATCAATGACATTTGATGGTCGAAAGACGTCACATCTGGCTCCACTCGGAGTGATGCTGACGATAATGAGCTGGGTGACGTGGGATTACTGACGGTCGCCGCGCTGTCTGCGAGGAAGAGGAACGCGGAGCGAGTGAGTCACCGTGAGGACGTCCACGCCGCGTTGAGTCACCCGCGCGGTCCGGCGTCACGCCGCGGCAGCTGTGGCTGTCACTCCGCGGATGGATTAATGTCGAGTGATCACACTTAATTATTACCCCCACCTGCTCGCGGACCGCCTGAGACTGGGGGACCTTGTAAAGAGAGCGGCGAGCCCGCCGCCAAGCGGGCCTCTCCGGGGACACGCCTGAATGTCACCAGGCGAGTCGGGTGAGCCAAGGAACATTCAAGGCTGGCAGGTTGGCCCGCCGCTCTTTGGAAGCTGCAAGGAAAACAAAAAGGTCACCTGGTCTGGTGGCGGCAGCGGCGGCGGATATGAGGGACGGCGGTGAGAGCGCGCTGCTGGAGTGTCTCTCTGCCTTGTCGTTGGAAGGAACATCTGTTCGACAATAGAGGAAATAACACAATCAGAATCGTTGTTGTGAGTGCAACAAAGGAAACATCCGCAGCCTGCGCATCCGATTCAGCTTCACACAAAGACTTCTGAAGCTCCAATGTTCGGAACTGCGTTTTCCTTTTTTGAAGATATGAACAAGAACCTCGAAGACGTCAAACCTGACGCCACGTTTTAGCATCGAAAACGCCGCATTTGTGTGTAAAATGTTTTAACGCTTATACTTTGAGAACTACGTCTTGCTCGCACTAAAATCCAGACAATAGAGCATCTTCCTCCAACTGGAATCCAGATTATAGAGCATCTTCCTCCCACGAACGTCCGACCTTGCACCGTCGCGTGCAGCTCGTTGCACCTCGTTGGCAGAGCTCTTTAAAGCTCCGCCAGCAAAACTGGGCGACTTGCGCTGCTGGTTTGCAGTCCGTGCTCCACATTGTTTCTGCGTCTTGGTCCTGCCGGAGCCGCTCGCAGGAACTCGACTGGTCCAGGCAGCGACTGTGCCGAGATAATTAGCTTTACATCACACACCATCATCCCAGACTGAGGAATCGCAGATGCAGAAAAGGTGAATTTGCATCCGTTTGCAGTGATCAAAGGGACGGGAGTTTTTGTGGGCTCTTTCCGATGAGTCCATGTGGTATCTCATTATAAGTTGTTTTGTTTATCTTATACAGTAACTTAATTACAGCCCGTGGAAACAGATGTCTCGACACCTTTCATTATGAAAGGGTGGGGGGGGGGGTGGGGGGGCTGCCAGATCCAAGAACGCAGCTCCACAGGCAACCACAACAGAACATGAATTTCAATTCGCACCAGACAGAGAGAGTGGTTTCCATTAGATTAGCAACAAAACAGTGGCAACAGAGAGAGGAACATAAATAGCATCTTCATTTAGTTTTCAGCTTGGTCAACAATTGAACATCCTCAGAGTGGGGAGCCTAATAACAATGTGTTTTTCTTCTTCTTCTTCCTCTTTTATGTTGCTTCCAAAGTGTGCAGCTTCATTTCATATATTCACTGTGGGATATGAAGACTCTCCAGAAAAAGCTCCTTTTTTTAAAATACCCATGCTGGGTGTGTTGTATAAGGGAGCCCTATAATTATGCAAGAAAAGGAATCTGTGAAACCAAAATAAAGACGTGTCTGTTTTGCTGACTGCAATTGTATTAGCTGGAGCTGTTTGCGGGCAAATTTGCTCCGCGGCGCTCGTAAAAACGATGCGACGGGAACGTCCCCTGACGCCGTTTAGACGGGCGTAATGAAGCGTGTCCAGGATTATGTCTTTGCATATCACTCCCATAATATTATATAGTTCTGTGGTACTGTGAGGAAGTAAATAACCGCAGCAGAATAAATGAAATAACATCACAGAAAGATCCAGTTTTCCTCCGACGCTTGTATTTTTTGTTGCAATAAGCAATGTAAAAAGTTAAAGGTTTAAACTACAAAAAATGTGAAAATTCCTTCAAGAAACAAGACAATTACAAGTTTTTTTAAAGCAAACACAAGTTTAAGAGCTTGTATTCTGGTCATATTTACTTCACATGAAAAATGACTTTCCTTCGTAATTCTATCATTATTTTGAAAAGTTAACTGGGTGTTGTTGGAAATAATTTGGTTTGCTGCTGGAACAAGAGATTTCTTTGAGATTTTTTAAAAAAACAAACTCCACCTCCCGGGAAACGTTTTCTACGACGTGAACGAGAGTGTCACTTTACGCTGACGAATCTTCATTTTCCTGTCGGTGCGACTCGAACTCCTCCGTTGAAACACTTGTAAATAAAACGGGATCTCCTCGTAAACAGCCGCCGTGTCACGAGCGCGCTGCGAGCTGATGAAAGATTCAGATGACCCGAGTGAACGGCGCCCTCGTACACGCTCACGAGATGCAATATTTACCACGAACAAACAGTTTGATCCTCGCTGAGACGGGGCGAATTGTGACGCCGTGGGGTTTTTCCCGCTTTCCTCCGAAATGGTGCTCAATTCATGGGCGCACCTCGGAAAACCTCAGCGCCGGATTTTCATTACGGCAACTTTCGCAGCACTTACTCTCCATTTTTGTGGGTCATCGTTGTCAATTCCTGATTAAAATACGTCTCCCTCGTTTGCATAATGCTGCTAACACATTTCTTGCTCCTTTTCTGGTTTACTGTCAAAACAAGTCATCTGGGTTACCCCCTTTATCAGCTCCACACTCAGCAGTGCTGCAGATAAATCCCTCTTACTCTTTCACCATGCTGCTTATCGCTTACTGTGCCATGATGTGGTCACAGCAAATACAGCAGAAAGAAGATGAATCTGCTTGTCTGCAGAAGTCAGTACTGCAGATACGCCTGAATTTTAAATTCACCTCAGAAGGAAGCTTTAAATAAGCCTACCAGCAATTAAAGTTCCCAAAGTGGATGGTTACCATTTCCCTTCTTAACAGATTTCTCGAGTTCACATCTTAATGATGAGGGAGGAAATAAAGTATCTCGCATTTAAATTGCTGGTTGTGAACCAGCCGAGGTTTTTCCAACACCGTGTTCAAACTTCGCTGCCTTCACACAGGAATGCTGACACGCATGCCGCTTTACATTCAGGTCGGAAAGAAACATTCTTCGGTGGAGATTTGTTGCTGCCGTTTATTTTTTTCCGCTTGAAATAGTTTCTTTAACTAGCCTAGAAATGCCTGCTTCTTTATTAGCAGCATTTCAACGACCACAGAGGAGGAGAGAATGAAAACTGGGATTGGATCAGTTTTTTCTTACAAATGTTTGCTGAATGTGACAAACAATGAAACCGGCTTACCTCAAATATGTTTCTTTTCTCTTTATTTCCTCAACAGACAAAACGCAGATTGAAAACGTTCTGCTGTCAATGAAACTTGAGGAAAATAATGGTGTTCTTGACCCACTTAGCATCATGCACAGAACCAACCAGCGTCTGAATTATCTCTGTCATAGAAATTTGACTTGGAATTGTCTTGTCGGCCGCCGGCTCCTGGAAACTGCATTCACCGCGCTTCACAGACTTTCTTTTCCATTTGTATGAGCTATCTAACCTTGTGACAATCTCATTGCCACCCATGTGTATAATAGCAACGTGGACATCATTTCAGATAATGGAGGGAAACACACCCAAACATGCGACACACTGGCTTGTACAAGGTCACTCTTGTAAAAGAAGATGCAGAGGCAGAGCCTTCCTGCCAGTCTCACGCATCGCATTGTGACATACTGCTTATACAAGTTTTTATTTCCAGGAAAAATAAAGCTCCAGTTGCTACACTATAAAAAAAGCACCTTGAAAATATGTTTTTTTTCCACTAAATACATTATTCGGGGACAATTTCACCAAAAAATGATCCAAAATACTGCATTTATCATTTGCACGAGAGTAATCCTGCAAATTTGATGCCGTAAAACAGATTAACTTTAAGGTTTGGTGATCCAATGACTGTGAATTTGTCTAAAAAGTGAAGTGTGCCAGAGTAATACTATAAAAAACACAATACCGTGTAAATTTTAGCTTTTGCACCAAACATTTATGTTAAAAACAAAACACTTGAACTTAAACAACTATTGTTTTTTTCCTGTCACGTTTAACAAATACTAACTGTTGCCTCAAGCTCATTTAAGGTTTCATTGTGCTGCGTACGGCGTGTACTTTTTTCAAAATGGTACTGTACTGCTTGTACAAGGTCGTACTTTTCAAAAAAAATCTGCACTGGTGTCTTTCTACAAATATAATGCTGAAAAATATTTGAAAAAAATGCAGATTCGTAACCTTTGCTCTACATGTTTCTTGTCAAACTCGAGCACCATCAGCCTGAAGCTCATCTGGAGGTTTTATTGTGTTGCAGACAACAATTCAGCCCGTGTGTGTGTGTGTGTGTGTGTGTGTGTGTGTGTGTGTGTGTGTGTGTGTGTGTGTGTGTGTGTGTGT
>JASSRZ010000002.1:3095770-3105770 GCA_032164315.1 Malacoctenus gilli
GTGTGTGTGTGTGTGTGTGTGTGTGTGTGTGTGTGTGTGTGTGTGTGTGTGTGTGTGTGTGCGCGCGCGCGCGCACGCGCACGAGAGAGAGAGAGAGTGTCCTTACCAGAGCAGCACAATATGTTTGGATGATTTGAGGACACGAGGCATAAACGTGTGTTATAAATTTAGCCAGTGTCTTGGCCTTCCTTCTCGTCCCCCGTCCCCCCGAAGACCAAGGCCAGGTCCCCGCTGATGGAGAGAGAGGGGTCAGCGCTGGCAGCAGGAACAAAGTGGACTTGACAAGTGTGAAAGATTTAGTGCCGGGCATTTAGAGTGATCATCTTTTCCCCTTTGTCAGCAGGTGGAGAAATTTCTCCGCCCTTACTGTGTCCTTGATTCAAGTTTGATGGCGCAGGGGGAAATCCTGTCTCGGTGCATGCCCACCCCCACCCCCACCCCACCCCCCATTTCACCAGCCAGCCCCGATGCATCGTCCTGTTAATGACTATTATTCTTCAAAGTGGGATGATTATGATTACCTTTGAGCTCTCAGATCTGACTTCCTGTCTTGCAAAAGCCGCATTTTGCTCTTTATATATTTATATGAAAATATATTGGGGGGGAATTTGGACTCCACGGGGAAAGCGGGGCTTTAATCTGCAGATGGTTATCAATCTAAAAACTATCAGGAGCCTCTCGACAGGAATTACCGTCCTTTTGTTGCAAAGCCACACTCGCAGCTCTTTTCTTCTCATTTCATTTGCGTTTCCTCTCCACAACTCCCCTTTGTATTCCGCGACTTCATTTTCCTGAAGAGCAGCAAATGTTACAGTTCAGTGGAAATTTGAGGCCCTCTTAAATCCCAAGGACTGTGCCTCATAGATTTCAGTAAACTATGAAATTAAATACGGGACCTCCCGTGTGAATTGAGTTTAAATATCCTCTATTACCCTGACAAATGAATGAATATAAAAAAAAAAGGAGAGCGGGAGGAGCAAGATTAACTTTTAAATGATGGTGAGGATCCTCTCGTGCCCCGGCTTTCATAATTAGGTCATTAGTGCAAGCGTGATGCCTCGTAATCCTCCCCAGCAGTGACTGTGATCCCACAGATCCATATCTCGCTCTTATCTGCACTCCCGAGACGCAAACTATTGCTTTTTTCTCCGGCATCTCACCTGGACGGTGCGAACAAACAGTAATGAGCCTTAAATCCAGGGCGGCCCCGTGCCAGCGGCCCCGATGTGAGGAATTCTGACGAGGCGACTCAGGTGAATGCTGAGTGGTCCGAACGGTCAAAGCTTTATTTTTTTTTAATCCCACGGCCTAAAAATAGACCAAGAAGAAGCGCTGACAGCGCTCCTTCTCCCGCTGATCTGCCCAAACGTTGCAGTGAAGCCAAACATGCAGACTGGCGCCAACGCAGCCTTCAAAGTTAAAGCTCTTGGCTTTTTCCAGACCTGCTCAAGACTGGAGAAAGTTATCAACAGGAGTTTGGAAGCATAGTAACTTTTTGGACAACAGCTGTGGTTAATCGCTTTATCCCATTTCAATTAGGATTGTTTACACACTTGAAGCTTCATCGGTGCTTCACTCCTGAAGCAGCTCCTCAGACACACACTGTCTTTCTCACACACACACACACACACACACACACACACACACACACACACGTACATGCTCCCGTCCTGGAAGTTTTGCGAATGCTGGAGTCTATTTTTTGGGGCCGTCTGTTTGAAACGCACACCTTCATTATGCATGGGGAGATTAAATATTAACTAAAACTGGCAGAATTAATGAAATCAAACAATGTGAAATTCAGATAACTTCAAATGAAACTTTGATTGTGATGTTTGAAGTAGCAGAAAAACCAGAATGCATTAATGTCTAACTGATACGACTGTTTGGGAGAATTTGACTGAAGTCCTTCGATTCCAAACGAGCCTCCAAATCGGTTCTGATCTCACAGCTTGTACTAAAGCGAAGGAAATGCAGTGAACTCGTTGCAGGCGTTTCATTCAGGGGTTATTGTGTCTCTGTGAGCTGCATCAGATTTTCTTTCTCGTCACATATTTTGCAGGGACTCACACGGCTCCCGCTTATTGTTTTTTCACTCTCAAAGTGGCTTTTCGATGATGTCAAAGAGTTGATAACTGGAACAACAACATAATCAGCGTGACATTTAAACAAATGTACAACCGAATCACTTCAAGGAAAAACTGTGCGAGACTCACTTCAGTAAATGCTCCGAGATGAGTAAAGCAGTAAACATGTGTACAAAAGCCACAACATGGACAGAAGCTTAAACTTGAATGCAAAAGTCTACAAAACGTATACAATCACTGAGAGCAGTAATGCAAAAGTAGCAACACAAACACAGAAGCCACAATGTAAAAACAAAAGCTACACTATAGATACAAACACAACATTGTAAATACAGAAGTGACAACACAAATACAAAAGCCACAACGTAGAAACAAAGGATACAAGATAAACACAAAAGTCCAAATATTGAAACAAAAGCTACAACACAAAAAATGCAACATGCAGTCACAACATGAATACAAAAACCAGAACATGAGAATAAAAGTCATAATACAAACCTGAATGCAAAAGCTGGAAAAACACAAAATGAATACAAAAGCCACAAAAAATGCCAAAGCCAACATTGGAAACGCATCCACAAACCACATCAATAATAAAAATGAATAACTCCATTTCAGAGTCACTTTGCGTGTTGCGGCTTTTGCTTGCGTAGAAACGATGTGCTTCTGAAGGACTTGTGTAGTTTTGCCCTCGCTTGACCAACAGTCAAGCTCCTCCTCCCCCGTTTCACCCCGTTAAAGTCGGAGAGCACGGTTTGGCATCCCGGAGCCGCTCTCGCTGCTCACATTCATGGTGTGAAGGACAGCTTTCAATGCAGCGCTCCTCCGCTCCTCTCCTGCCAGTTGAGGCCGGAGGTGGACTCGCGCCGCACACAAAGCGCACATTCTCCTGGCCAGAGCCGAAGCCGGCAGCAAGGCCGTGCTCGCTGAGAGCGACCTTTGAGCTGGCCCCTGGAAACAAAGCCATTTCTGAAGAGACTTAGTCCTGCTGAACTCGCCGAGGAGACGCCTGAAGAGACCACGGCCTCCAAACTTGTGATAAGAATTTATTGCCGACACGTGCGTTGCCAAGAGCAAGTGAGTCGGCAGGAAGAGAGTGAAAACGTAGCGAGAAGCCCACTCGAATCCGTCTTTATTCCAGCGCCCGTTTTGTCCGTGGTCGCGGCATGGTCAGTGTGCACAACACACTCCGGCAACGCCGGATGTTTCATTGTTCCCGTTCAACCTTGAGAGATTGTGTTTGAAAGCGGCTCACCTATGCCGCTGTTCACCTGAAACTGCCAAGAGGGGAGATACTTGTTTTTTTTCCTACCACTTTTAATTCACACATTTGGGAAAACCACAAGTTTGAATATTTTTTGGGCAACAAACACATTCAGGAAGTTTGGAGCAACAGAGTCTTTGAGTTTGGTCTTTGTTGTGACAAGCCAGTGGTTGTAGAGCTGCTGTCTCTCGGTTGTACAGCTGTCAGAGCATGCTGGTAAATGTAGCATAAGCTTGAGTGTAGATGGTGATTATACCGCTAAACTCTTGTTCGCCTGAAGAAGCCTGATCCGGCTGAACTCTGGAAACAACATGAGGATTAGCATTAGCTCTGGATCTTCCTGAAGCTAACTGTGGCTGAGGAGTCTTGTCACACACTGTTAGCATTAGCCACAGAGCCGTTAATTCCTGGAATAGTTCGCGCCTGGATTGTAGAGCATCTTCCTCCTTTGCCTGCATTTGGAACTCATTGTTTTGTCTCAATCCAATCAGCTCGTCAGATGATTCTTGTAAAACTAAGTAATCAATTAAAGCTGTAAAGTACTTTGATCTCGATGAATCCAGCCCATCATCAGACATCATCTTTCAGGTCTCGTGACCAGTTCCTGTAATCAAGTACGAATCTTCCGACACGGCAATGATCCTAAGTTTAATGAGTCGTTGCGTCTTTCTCACAGAGATCTAAAGTCGTCTTTCCTTTCTATCTTCGTCTCCAGAAGATCAGACGTGTTGCGGGCAACGTCTCTCTTCGGAGGCTAATTTGGAGTCGGTGGAGTGAATAAATACTCCATCACCAGGAAAAAGGACACGAGGAAGAAAAACACAATATATTTTCCATATATTCGCAAATTGAATTCCCCTCCGGGATCAATAAAGAGCGATAGTTAAATGGCAACAAAAGCTACATTTCATTTACTGTTTGCGCTTGATGAGGCGCATCAGAGGGCGGCGAGAATATCTCGCCATCCGGGGATAAAAAGTTCCCCGACGTGGTGAAAAGTTGCCTTTCTAAGTTGTTCCCAATGAAGATTACCAAGCATAAAGTTCCCAGCCGGCACCTTTTTATTCATCTCGCTCTCTCCCGGCACTTCTCCCTCTCCTGCACGCCGTCACCGCCAAATGAAAGGAGAAGCTAAAAATGCAGTTGCTCTGCCGAGCGCTCCTCCTGTTCCTCCTCAGTCGGCGCTCCGGTACAAAGGTTACTGTGCTGAAAGACCCCTGAGAAAGGTGCTGAATAATGCAGCTGCACCCAGGGAGGGAGGACGGGGGGAAGCTGCTCTACGGCCGGCTGGAGAGCTGCGCGGGAGTGAAGCTCACGGCGGCGGCGGCGAGATAAACGCGTGTGTATCAGAAAATTAATCAGTCGAGATTCACAATATCATCAAACCGCAGTCAGAAGAATACGGACGACTGCGCTTGAGATCTCCTTCAGAGGGAAATATTGATATCTGTACACCAACAATTTTTTAAGACGTGGTAGAAAAACCCCATTTGCTCGGAGAGATAAAGATGAGAGCGCTCCCGTAATGACGCCCCTTTTTTCCGGCGGAAAGGGACCCGGAGACTACGAGACACGAGTTTAAACCGGCGCCGGTGGAGCCGTTCAAAGAACCGCCGCCTCTTCTGGGACCAGACTTTAAAGTCAATGAAATCAGCTTAAGAAAACACCAAGCACCATAAACTGTTGTGTGCGTCGGCTCATTGTTGGCACTCAGGAAACATTAGCGCAGATATTTGCTTTCGAGATATGAAGTGACAAGTCCGAGTTTAAGCACGAAGAGGACTGCGAATTACAGCGTCTGTGCTGAAACCCACCACTTCAAACCGCATGTGAGATACGGCTTTAACACAGGGAGGAAGAAATGCTCATTATAAATAGAGGGAAACGCTATAAACCCTCCTCAAAAGGAATTTTTATGAGCGCGGGCTTTCTAATAAAAATCAGTTTGAGAGGGAAAAATAAGGGTGCTCGGTGCGGGCGCGCCGGGAGCCGCGGCACCGCCAGCCGCGGCGGCGGCGTCCACTTTGAATTCCTCCCCCCCGGTGGAGCATTGTCTTTGAAAAGCCGTGTTTCAAATGGGCTAGCGGGAGAGGCGGTGACGGCAGCGTCCTGAGAGCACGGCGTGTTTACGGCGTCATTTGGCGGAGCGATCATGTGAAGTTTGAATACAGACCCAGAGAAGATGAAAGTTAATGTCTCACATTTTGGAGGAACGGCGAGCTGAAAATACGTCTTCAAACCTGCTGGTTTAAGCTTTCAGGCTACCACAGGAGGGCGCCAAAGAGGGCAAAGGAAACCTCTTTCACACTCAATTTTTGTACGAAAAAGAACGAAGTGATGGCGTCATCATCACTTTATTCAGAAGTAAAAGCTGTATTCTGTTGCTAAAGTAACGTGAATAATTCAAAGAGGAGCCTTAATAAATTATAGAAGAAAAATGAAGTAAGGTGATGAAGGAGGTTCAATCAGTCGGAGTGAAGTTGGACAGATTCGTCCCACCAAACGGGCGCGCAGGCTGTCGAAGGTGTAAATGATGACGTGGCTTCGCGTCGTCTCTGAATGATGTCCGGCAACATTTCATCGCGGACGACGCGGCCGCGCAACACGCGGATTCAGCAGGAAACAAAAACTATGACAAGTGGACGAGGGCCCCGGCAAACGGCGCCATACGTCTCCCCCCCTGTCACTCCCAGACACGCTGGCCCGTGCGATCCATCACGGCGGCGGTGGGAGGCGGCGCCGAGCCCGGGTCAAATCGGCAGCCGGCCACTTTAAGGAGAGAGCGCTGAGAGAAGCAGACTTGGCACGGCCGGCCCGTTTAAAGGTGATGTAAACAGGCCCTGATGGATGAAGGACTCCCGTCCATCCATCATCCTTCCACCCTGAAGGGCCTTAATCTTCCGCAAACACAATCCTGCCAGCGAGGCCCCCTCGTCTCGTCCGCCTTGTCTCTCAAGTCCTTAATAATATCCCTCCGAGCGGGGACCTTGTTCCTGCGGCGGGGCGGCCGCGCTCTCGGCTGGACGGGCAGAAGCGGCGCCGCCGTGGAGGTTAAAAGCTCCGGAGGAGAAGGACTCCGAGCCGAGCGTCTTCTCGTTATTTATCGCCGCTTCCGCATGAATAATGCAGGAGCGAACAACTGTTGACAGCTATTAATTGATGGAAACCCGACTGCTTCACTGTGTTATCGGCGAACGAGCTCTCACCTCCTTCGACTTTTTTTTCCGACCACAGACGCACAAAGGGAATATTTACCTCTTGAAAACAGGAAAACGTGCGAAAATTCCTGTAAATTCCTACTTCTTTTTGCTCAATATCTTTTATTACCTGGTGTTTTTTTGTAGTGAATCCAATTAGGTTCTTATTGAAGGTTTGTTGAAACATCAGCTTAGATAGATGACACGTTATTAGTGTAGTTAAAGCAGAATGAAAGGGTTTAGAGGGACATCAAGCAAAATTCAGCCAAGAAATGATGGATTGTGAGCAAACTTCCTCCAATCGATCTTGTGTATCAGTTTTTTTTTGTGACGACATTCGCAGTGCGAGGTTGCGGCTGCGGCGGCAGCGGCCCCGGCTGTCGTCCTGAATGTATTGCGGTTGCACTGTGGCCGTGGGCCAAATCACCGGGAGGAACATGAAGGATACTCCCCCTCTTAACCTCCTTCCCCCGATGATTCTGCATATAAGGGCGGGTCGACTGTACAGCTGTTCACATTTTGTTCCGGATTGCCGCGAAGGTCTCGTCAGATAAAATCAGTAGTTCACACTTATTAGAATTAGCAGCCACGTTAAAAATGACACACAGACGCCGGGTGATGGCGGGATCCATTTAATACCCACATTTTTCCCCGTTATGTCTCCCTTTGACTTTCAATTGATCGGAGACATTCGTTTGCTTTTTGGCTTCCTGTCAGCGCCCGTGTCTCGCTGCCCTTCCTGTTAACGCCGGCGCAGCCAAGCTGCTGTCTCAGCTAAATAATGTAGGACTCGGGGGCTTGATGGGGAGCGTTATAAATGGCGGCCACGCCAGCCACCAGACGTCGTTAGACTTTTGGGTTGCCAGAACTGATGGAGAGGTTGACTTATCTGGAAAAGTTTCAGTATGAGTGATAATCCTGCGATGTGCCTTTAGCACGGACACGGCGAGAGGGGATGATGAGGGACATTTGTTACAAGCAGGAGTCTTTTCTTGCTTCTGTTAAACACACACACACACACACACACACACTGGCTTTTCATAGCTTTGGGGGTTTTTAGGGCTATTACATGGACCTTGATCTATTTCCTCAATATTTTCACACTCAGTTGTAACTTCTACTTACCTGACATTTACCTGACCATATTTATATGAAGGTGGACACTTTAATGGATTAATTTTCCACAGACAATTGCATAGATAATTTAACACCAGATGCGCCACCACAGAGACAGACAACATGGCCAAAACTGAAAAACCAAAATAAATAGGCGTTCAAAATGGTGTGAAAATGCTGTAGTACACATGCCAGGCCTGTAGGTGGTGCATGTGCAAAACACTCAGCCAAGGAGAACACAGAAACGAAGAAGAAACAAAAAAAACAGGAAGTTTTCCAGTTATGAGGGCATCACTTCACTCTGGAGTCTGTTTTCAAGAAGCATCTTTCTAAGCCCTGAAAACACTGAGCGTAAGACGACGTTAGTCCTTGAACAAACAAATAGGGTTGCTCGGATAAGTCCGTGTTGTCTTTATTGTTCCCAGTTGTTTTATTGAAGGTTACTGATGGTTATTTCCATTGAAGCGGAAGAAGATTCACCTGAAATCGCGGCGTGTTGAGAGCAAATCCCCCCGTCAGTGAAGGCAGACGCACTCGGCTGCGGTGCGGAGCGGTGTCGGTGCATATGGCGGCGAGTCTCATTCAATCTGACATAATTCAGCCGCTCGCGCTGCTTGAGCGGCCGCGACTCAGTCACACAGAGCTCAAATGAGTCCATAACAGGATTTCAGCCTTTGGTTTATGACTGGCAGTTAGTTTGATAGCATCTAAGAGCCGAGTAGGTGGGAGACGAGGAGCAGAGGAAAGGCTTTCGGCGATGTCACACTTTAACCAGAGTGAGCGTGCGGCTCACATGTGTACTCGGACTCGTGTATCGTAGGAAACCGGCGGAAATCAGAGGGAGTATTATCTCCCGAAGGTTTGATCAAACGTGTGGCGAGGCAGCGGTTTATCCACACATCTGTCCCCCCGGCTGCCATATTTTCTGAAGTTATTCACCACAGATTGGGAACATCCGTCATTGTTTTCACTCATACCAGGTCCAGAAATAGGTCCAGTGTTTCTATTTCGGCTGCTGGAGAACCTGATCGACCAGCTGCACCCAATCCAGCGTGCCGGATCGCTCGCTTTCCGTACGCGACCTCGCTAATGGCTCTGTGGTCGAATCCAAGAAGCTAGGTTACAAAACCGCGTGAAAAGACTCCGAATTCTGATCGCAAAGTATCCGTGACCGTCACAGGATCGAGCCGTTGACTCCCGGGTGTCGAACACTCGACCAACGGGCCGAAAATGGTCTGACAGAGAGTCTGAACACTGAACGAAATGTACCAAGTTTGTCCACTAGGTGGCCACATGGTGTCTAAGTACTAAACAAAGAAATTGCGTTTAAGTTTGAAAATCAAGCACTTAAAATTGAACTGACTCTTTAACCATTTTCCAGAACTATTTCCGAGATTTCGTCACGTCAAAGTGAGTCAGTTCAGACACCGCCGTGCAGTTTGTGTGTGTGTCGTGCTCCCAGTCTGGTCTGCAGGAAGAGCCGATCACAGAAGAACCACAAGCAGCAGAATCAAATGCTCGGAACATTTCCGGGCACTTCTGTGCGTTCGGCGGGTCAATAAAAGCGTAATCGCATCCTTCACAGTGTTTCTGTGGCAGCGCGGCGTCACGCCAGCAGCCGAGAGGCAGAAATGATGCACCAACATCCATCCGGACGCCGTTTAAAAGAGAGAATTTGAATCGTTTAATGTCACTTTCACAGTTGGCTTCGACACACAGTGGAAGTCAGGTATCGTTCTGACGGAGCATTTTTATACCGCTGCAATCAGGCCGAGCCATCAGCTCAGAGGGAAGAAAGAGACTCTCCTCACATAAAACAGGACACAGCACTTTGCAGGATCGTTTTCGTCACAGTTGATCATCATAACAATCATAAAAATAAACGTTCCTTTTGGTAAAGAGCTTTTAAAATGCACAAAGTCACCTTGTAAAAGCAAATAAACCAGAAAAGCTGCATTGAAGTGCAGTAAAAACAAAATAAGGGTGCAAAGAAAAATGGAAGAAAGTCAGCAAGACTTTCAGAGGGACACACACACACACACACACACACCAAAAGTGTTGGTTTTAATCCCAAAGGAGCTGCTGAAGAGGCAGAGACAAAGACCACACATGCAGTTCTTTTTGAGAGCAGCTTCGAACCAGCAACCTTTTGTTTGAGGCAACAGTACAAACCACCGATTTACCATCCGGCTTTGCAGTGAGGTCCACTTCATAATTTCTTCGAGTTTAACTGTCAAGGACTGAAAGGTTGCCGGTACGAATCCCCTGGAAATGGCATAAACTCACAGACAGAACGACGTTTCCAGCAGACGGGGAAGATCAAGGAAATGTAGAAA
>JASSRZ010000002.1:3113326-3128066 GCA_032164315.1 Malacoctenus gilli
ACTGACTCGGCAAAGTTGGAGCAGCTGCAACTTTTCAGCTGACGCAGCCAAAACTGTTCACTTGTTCCACAACGCGAGCCATGAAAGTGACTCCGTGTTTTACATCCGAAATGCACGCAGTAATTTAGCCCACAGCAGCTGCTGCTGGGCATGTGGGGGGGCAACAGCTCCCACCGACAGCCTCATTTCTGACCACTGATGCAAACATTAAAACATGACAAGCTACACTTCACCAATATCCATTTAAGCTGCAGGTTACAACCTTCTAATCCAGCAAAACTAAGAGTAATTTACCTTTTTTTTAAGCTTCTCGTTCCTCACTCATCTTCTGATCTCAGTTTCCATCCTGAGATTATCGGCATGACGACGTGCATCCGATAGATGTTTGAATAACAAAAGCCGCAATCTGCTGTGGATACGCAGCAGCCGCGTAATTGCCTGGTTGTTACAATCGTTATGCATTAAAATATGAATGTGAATTTACATAACATAAAGAGGGAGCAGAGGATGTTTGCAGGGAATTAAATGCGTCAAACAAAAGTTCACCCGTAGGAACCATTGCTAAAGCCAAAGTCACATGAATATCGGAGGCCAAAGAACGTTTTCTTCACAGCTTCTTTCTTCTGTTGTTGAGCGGGATGAACGTATAAGTCAACCACCTGACCAATTTGTTACCATAGTAACCCTTCCCAAATCTCTGCCTCGGGCGGCACATGTGACAGAGCTGCTCTTCTAATGATGTCATCATGTCTTTGTTCCATATGAACCTTTGATGATGTTATGGCAACTGGTAACCTGGGTAACCAGCAGTGCCAGTCACGTAATATAAATAAGTTTCTGTAAAATCAGGCTTAATTTAACTGAATAGATCTAGGAGGCCATGATGATGACAGTGTGAGAAGCTGTAACTTGTTGTTCTTGTGTGTTTTGCTCTGCGTGCTGCTGATGGAAGTACAGATGCCGCTGCTGCTCTTCCACACATGTTTGTTTTTACCTAATTGCAGAAGAAGAATCGCGTTGAACTGCAGTGGGAATAACACGTAATAATGAATTACTGTGACAGATGCCGACATAAAACACAGTGCTTGTCGATCAGGACACATGCTGGGCTTTTTTTGGACCCGTTTTTTAATTGCGTTGAACATTTGGCCTGAATTAAAATCTAATTTCATCAGCCTGTCGCATCGTCTGAAATGTTCATTTTAATCTGAAACATCTGAGCTGATCATCTCCGACGGGAACCTGGCCAACGCCAATGAGCCGCCTCTGTCATTGTGTCTGACCACTCGGGCCAGCTAGGCCCCACCCACTGTGCCATTGGAAGTCTATTTTACCCCGAGTGCAGTTGGAGACACTGTGACTTAACTTTGAACATGAGAGTCTAGGGTCAGTCCTTATCTTTGCTGGGGCCAGGGGCCCCTTTTTCCAGACCCCCCCCCCCCCCCTGTAGCTTCACCTCTGGCCACAGAGACCCTGCTCAGGCCTCCAAATGGAGGCAAAACTGCTTCATATATAAGCCACTTAAAAGCATAGTTCTAAATCAATCTAGAAAAATGAATTAGTTTAACTAAAACTACTGAAAAACTATGCGTATCTGCCTGGGCTGTGAGAAATGCTGCAGTGCTGCCACAGTAAAACTGCTTCATTAAAAACAGGAATCTTGCTTTTAGTGATCTTATAAAGTATCCGACAGTTTCCCAGCTGATGTATATAATTACAGTTATGGGTATTTTAGCTTGTGTACTCTTCTTAATTAAAGATAAAGTTCATTTCCACTCCTTGTTTGACTGTCTTTCCCTCCGCTGCACAATGTGACCGCTCCCAAATGATGACGTCCTCTGTGTTTGTGCAAAGGGAAGCGTTTCTCCGGCCATTCATCAGCGTTGCTTTTCTCTGTCACGTCGCGCCGGGGACAAAAACGAGGGGGGGGGGGGGCGCTGCTTGTCTCGTGACGCCGAGTCCTCTGGTGAGAAGTGACACTCAATTTGTTTCCCATCATGCTACCTGGGCAGTCACGTATGATGAACGCAGCCCGGCCAAGTGACCCGTGACGTGTTTTTCTCCCACACTGTAGAGGCGTCCTGACTCACACAGCGTCTGGCCAACTCCCGAGTTTAACCTCGCACTCCTGCTTTTTTCTCCCTCCTGCAGCACTCACATCTGAGAGGCTGCGCTTTGTGTTCCTCTGCCTTTAGCTGCTTTCCACACATTTGCTTCAAAGAAGCAGAAAAACTCTAATAATAGATTCTATAAATATCTGTAAATTAGATGGAGAAAGATGTTCTATATTCTAGATGTTGATTTGATCTTTAATCTGGATGCTTGTGGGGGAACATACTCTATAGTCTTGCTGTTAGTTAGAGAAACATGCTCTATAATCGAGATATTTGTTGGAGGAACATGCTCCATGCAATTTGATGTTAGTGTCGAACATGCTCAGTATTTTACATGCCAGTGGGAGGAATATGCTCTATAATCTGGATGTTAACGCTTCTTGAAAGAAACTGATCTATCAAGTTCTGTTTATCTGGAGCAGAAGAAACAAAAACAAATAAACTGCTGCTCCGGAAATAACAGGAGTTCAGTGAAATATTGCCTGTCAAGGCAACACCTAATGCTATCGCTGAAGTCATGGAGACAGCAGCTGTGCAGCTCTCCGAGCAGGCTCTCTCCTCTCTTTTTGTGCTTGTTTTTTCCTTCTGTTGGAGGCGGTGAACAACGTGTTAAATGTTGTGACGTGTGTTTGTGATTCTGTTGTCGATAGACTCGCCAAATGAAATAGAAATGCTAAAGTAGAGCGGGCGGTGTGAACTGAGGCAAAGGGGAGGAAGTGGTGCAACTGGGTCTCCCACAGATGTGTGAAATGTGTTCTCGTCGGCCTTTAGGGAGGAAAATTGGAAAGACTAGACGACAGTTTGGGGAGGCGCAGAGGGAGAAAGGAGATCTGCCTTCCACAGAGACCTTGTCTGTGAAAAGTAGATATGGGGAGGCACATGCTTAGAGATCCAGGGACAAACACACACTCACTCACTCACTCGCGCACACACACACACACACACACACACACACACACTCGAAAACACATATAGTGGACCCACAACTTCCCAAAAATACAACTCCCTCACTTGAAAGAAGACCCAAATACTTCGGAGAGCAGCTGAAAAAAACAGCGTGCGAGTCTTGATGGAGTGAACAGCATGAAGTTGCAAATGTGAGCTCAGGGAGAAGAAGAGAAAAATAGCTGTCTGTGTCACATGCTAAACTGAACATCTTCTTTCATACGTCTGCAGCTAAAATAAAAGCCACATTCAGCACTGTCAAAAACACACATCAAAAAGCCCTTTTTGAAAAGTTGTTGGCTTTGAAATTGTGGGTGTGTGAACTTTTGATGCCTCGTTTTTGACACCTCGCTGCTGACTACACTAACTACCCACATAAAACATCCACTTTACCAATACGGAGCTCTGCATGCAGCCTACCTGCTGTTCCTGGGAGATGTTACAGTGACACACACACAGACACACACACACACACTCTCAGTCCCCACCGTTCACTTCTGGCATTTCTTTCCTGCTTTCATCCGTCCATCTTCCACAGCTGATCCCAGCTCACCCTGAGCGAAGGCACAGGACAGTCTGAACACACACACACACACACACACACACACACACACACACACACACACACACACACACACACACACATCAAGTGACAAACAGAGCAGGGGTATCAAATCATTGTTCAGGGGCCACATACAGACAGGAGTGGGCTGGTTTCATTATCGCCTGATAACCTTTAACTCAGGATGATGATTTGAAAATGTCCCCTCTTGTCAAGAGCAAACAATTAAACCACTCCCACATTTGGGCTTATTTTTGCTTCTTTGCTCACTGTAGTGGAGCTAGAATTCTCTGATCTAATGCCCGATGGTGTTGCTGCCACCTGCTCTTCAGTTTTGGGTTGTTTCTCTGAAGAAACCAGCACAATTCTCTGTCAGCAGACCACAAACAGAAGCTACCCACAATGCATTGTTTCGGCACATAAACAGACAAACTGTACGTCGGTCACAGAATGTTGGAGCATTGTTGTGTTGCATTGGCAGCTCAGTTGCATTCACCTGAATGCTTTCTTAAAGCTACCCAGAATGCATCACTACCGATGGAAGTTGATTGCTCATGAATCTTGCAAAGATGAATGCTCAATATGCAGATTAGCTGATGACATCATTTGGCAACTTAAAGAAAAGCCAATGGCGACTCTGAGAGGTTCACCCTCTGTTCTCACACCAGTGAGTTCCCTGGTTTGAGCCCGGTGAGGAGACTGAGCTCATGCAGATGAGGTCTATCGGTGCCTCCGGTGCAGAAGATGGATGTTCGGGGCCACGGTTTGGCTCTGTGCAGCCCTGGTGGATCGGGGGGCATTTTTCTTTCCAGAGTCTATTTCTTTAGTGCTGAGCTGTGTGTGCGTGTGTGTGTGTGTGTGTGCGTGCGTGCGTGCGCGTGTGTATGTGTGTGTGACCCCTTTCAACGCCGTCTGCGAGTAACTGCCGAGGTAGACGGCAGAGAGAGGAGCCCAAAGTCGCCGCGAAGAAAAAGTTGGCGAAGCTCGGCGAGTTCAGAGGGCCGAGATTAGAGTTACGCAAGAAGATTAGAAAGAGAAAAACAAACAGTAGGTAGCGGCAGAGTATATTCTCTGAAGTAGAAACTGTACCTCCTTGAAGTGGGAGGAGGGAAAATATACTGTGCAACACATGAGAGACCGAGCAGAACCTCATTTAAATCGTGCTTTATTTTAGCGCTACAATGGAGGGAGACCACAGAGGATTCACTCATCAAACGGCCCAGGAAACGTCTCCACGGGCAGCGCCAAGAAAAAAGGAATAATAATTGTGTACACTCCGAAGGTCTAAGATTTGTCATTATAGAACGGCAGAACAGAGGGAGAAATAATAAGCCAGGGATTTCTGACGTTATTTAAAGAAGTCCTAATCATTAGTGGGCCGAGCGGCGGGGTCCGAGAAGCCACCGAGGCCTCCTCCTGAGAGGAGAGCATGATCAAAGCCCGCCAAGGTTAAATAAGTTTAGCAGGAAGCCCGGCGCGAGAACAGACGGGGGTTTGTTCCCCACAAAGGAGCAGAAGAAGAAGAAGATGGGTCATTGATAAGAAAAGGTGAATTCTGAGTAAACATGACCATGGTTTGGTTTTGTTCCACGTGATGGGCGGAGCTTTGGCAAGGTCTGTTGCGTGTCATCGAGGGAACCTGGTTCCATTTCAGGTTTTGGGACTATCTAAGGGTGAATACCTATGTATTGATAAAGCAGGTTCATGTAACAATCTTGAATCCATGTTACATGTTTGCTTCAATGAGTTCTTCACTTGTGCAAGACATTAAACATTTGGCGAAGTGCAGAGCTGCTGTCTTTTTCTCCTCTACCCACTGATCTTTTTCTCAGCATGAGCACTAGCATAAGCTATTGTACTTTTGGGTTACAATTTCTCTAAACTTGTGTTAACTAGAGGGAAAGTGCCTCATTTATCTCAAAGTTCAATGCTGGCATTAGCATTTATCCTCTGGAGCTATGAGTTGCATGAGTTACAGCAGTTGGCTTCTCTCTGAGTGCTGTCTGCATCCATTTGTCTGTGGTTTTGTGTTTTATCTCAGCTGTTTTATCTAGATTCTGGAGTGTTTTTCCCTAAGAGATTCCGGAGCATCTTCTTCTGACTGACCTCCAGTTGATAGAGCATCTTCCCCCCGTTACTCAGTGGAACTTCAGGTGAAATTGATGAGCGAGCCAGTCGTTGGATGCCTCCTCCCATGTGGTGCGAATCCACCGTGATTCAGCAGCGAGTCTCCACGTGTCCCCATCTGAGCTCGCCACGTTTCCCAGCCTGCCGCGTCCTCGCGGCAACAAGTCGTATCTCTCGTGATCTTTTACCGTAACAAACACTTCAAAGCCAATTCCGGCTCGTCCTCAAAATGCTCACGCACTGCTTCTGCTGAATGCGGCGCGACCATCACAGCCTCGCTTTTATTGCGGTCTATATTTGCACAAGCATCGGTATTAAAATTTAAACCTGAATGATGTGCTTTGTCTTGATAATTAAATTTTTTGTTATTTCTGTTGGGAACAAGCTAAAGACTGCCACATTCTCACTGCGAGTGGGAATAATCGTATAAGCCACGGGTGATATAACTTTATCTGCTCGCTCCTGGCTGTTAATATAAAACAATACTCGTCACAAAATTTGTATGAGCACTTTAAATATAATATTGATTCTGCAATATATTCAACTGCTTCCTGCTTTATTGGGTCCCCCCGCAGAAAAATGCCAGAGATTCCTTATCAAGAATGGATTGCTTTTAATATCACTCCTAATAACACTCTTTGTTCCACGAGGCCGTTTCACCTCACTGCCTGAAAAGTCAACTTCTATTTGAGGAGGAATTCAAAATGTGGCACAAACTGCGCGTCAAGTTTCACACCAAACTCTGAAATCTGAAGATTGGAAGAAAAAGAAAAAGTGAATTTACGGATCATTATGTGCGTCTCCTTCATATCAATAATGGGACATTTCTGCCATTAGTCAAAATGGGCTAATTTAGAGGACGGACACTACTGGGGGTTGGTGTGATAAATGACCCGTGTGAGAGCGGCCCACAGCGGCTAATGGAGGGAAGAGCTTCCTGTTCAAGCAGCCAGCAGCCAAATGTCCTGCTTCTTTATTCCTGCAGCCGACGGTCGGCCTGCGAACCCCGGGACGTCAGTTTGACGGTCTGACAGGAAACGGAACAGATTCAACAGGAAGCTCAATTTCAGGTATCAACAAAAGCAGTCTTTTTTAGGCACCTGCCACTATAATTACCTGTTTTATTACTATAACCCCCTGTCCTACTTTCCAAAAGCCAACTTTTAAAGGCAACAATAATAAAGCTGTTTAATATATAAAAAAAGCATTTGAATTGGACACAGAATTTGATTTTCCTTGTTATTATTTCTTTTTCACCTTTCAAAATAAAACCAGTAATCAGACTGAGTAATTTGTTAGTCTCATTAATGTGAACTATTTTTCAAGAACTATCTAGGTACTTCACTTGAAGACCAATTTTCTGGTCAAAGTTACAGAAGAGTAACTTTTTAAAGTAACTGGTTTGTTTTAAATTACAGGTATGAGTAGTTACCATACCCAATAGGAACCTGGAACCTGCATCCTCGTCCAAAATACTAAAGTCAATAATAAAATGTAAATCAGCTAAAATTACTCTTGAGTTACAACTTTTCACTTTTGACAGAATCTGCACACGTGTGTGTCTGTCGAAGTTGTTTTTCATAAAATACGCTGTGTTTGCGTCATTAAGCTGAAGGGCAACAAACGGCGCCGCATTTTCTGGGGCTGAATTATCCCCCAGAGTCTCGGTTTACACCAGCGATCGGTCCTCGCGCTGTCACGGATGAGGAATACCTCCCACCTGGAAAAAGAAAGAGTCACATTACAAATATCATCGCGCGCTAATGTCTCGTCAGACGGGCTGCTGATCTATGTTGTCGTTCCGGCCGCCTCCAGACGCCGCGCGGCGTCTAGGACATGTAGTGGTGTCACTGAGGTCTCAGCCCCCCACCCCCACGTTTTTTCTGCTAATGACTTTTTGCGTCATATCGAAATCAATGAAATCGCGCTCTAATTTCAATCTGTTGTGGAAAACAAGCCTGCATGGAAACAGTAGAGCTTGCAATCACCTATACAACACCCCCCCCCTTCTGTCCCCCTTTCCATTTTATTAAACTATCCAAATCAATCACCAGTGTGATATCTCACATTGATATGGAAATCAAACGTAATGAAATACACTTTCACACGCCAACATTTGGTAGACAATCGTTCATTTTTTAGATCAATGATCGGAATCAAAGAGGCAATTACATTTATGAAACACCCGTTCCAATCAATGTCGCAGGGCTCGATTCAATACAAATTGAAAGAGTGTTGTTTATCCACTTGTCTGCGGTGACATGTGCGATATAATTGCGAGCCACTTCATGGGAGCTCTCCAAATCTTCCCAGACAGATGACATTTTTGCTGCATCTATTGGTCCGTGCCAATTTCTTTCATTCTCAGTTAAAGCCGGCTTTTTTTTATCGCCTGACAGTTTATTGATGTTTCGCAGCAGCTGGTGTGACATGTATTAATTCTGTGCGGGCGGGGGGAAAAAAATATACGAGCCAGCTCAGATCACAAAGGATGATTGAAAACATGTAAAAAAAACAAAAAAGCCCCAACCTCAAACATCACTTCCTGACAGTCACATCAAGGATATCTGAAGGACGTCTCCAGCTGCCGCTGTTTCCAGGTGAAACCGAGTGACAACGGCTTTTTGTGCTTCTTTGCGTGTCGAATTGTTTGTCTGCTGCCATGTCAACTGTTGATTTGCCACATGGACAGAAGAAGAGGAACTTTTTTGGTCCCTCTGAGGCACACGTACCCATGTCGACACTCAAGAACCAACTCCACTCGATTTTTGGAGTTTTCCATGTACCTTCGACCAGGTACCTTTTAAGTACTCACTCAGCCAAGGTCGGTTTCATCTTGAAATTTGAATTTGAATCAAGTTTGATTTTCCGCCTCCAAGTGAAACATTTGATCAAACAGACCAGGAAAAACCACTTCACTTTATCCAGTTTGAACTTCATTAGAAGGTCCCTTTATAATCAGAGCTATGAGGAACTTTAAATATGAGAAATAAGTGTGTTTTTTTGTAATTATCCCATCAAATAATTGTTTAATTAAGTAATTAGGAAGTTGTAATTGATTGACAGTCCCAGTAAATTACTATCACCGCCTAATCACAGTGAAACAGTCACCGTGTTGTTTGGTAGCGAGCTGCAGGAAAACAGCCGGGAATAAACACGGTGCCGTTGTTTTATTGGACTTTTCTTTCGGGGGGCCACGGGAGATCACGACACAAATATTGTTTGTGTTTCCGAGCCCGACTGAAAAACTCCCCGGAGTTAATTCACCTGGATGTTGCAGCCGGCTCCCGCTGCGGGGACTCAGCTCCTTTTTTTTTTAACCATCTCACAGATTACGCCGCCGAAGGAACCGGGTTATAATGGACTCCCGGTGAGCGCAATCAATGGGCGCGAGAAGCAGGGAGACGGGTGATCGTGGGGGTTGTTGGTGGGATCGTTTGTCTTGGATTCATGAAGTGCTGCTAACAAAAACTCAGTTTTTCGTCACTTTCGGTCACCGGATTGGCGGATCACGACCAAACTTTGATGACTTGTTCCTCCTACCAAACTTCGTCTGGCGAGTTTCATCGAAATCTGCCGAGAATGTCGAAAGTTATCCCACAAAAAGTCAGACAAACCAACTCTCCCTAAAACCTCCCCAGGTCGTGATCGACTTAAACTCGGCGCTTTAACGCCTCGGCGCACCCCGTGATCTCCTGCGCCCCCCAGAGGCGGTCCTGGACTCCGGCATAAACACCAGTTCTACAATGTCACATCTGGTCGACTCGGGCTCAGATTTACAGTCAATTTACCACTTTGTAGGTTCATTTGGGTGCGCTTAACTCATAATTACATGAGGTGCACAAGTGCATTAAGTTAATATCTACCCTGTCTGGTGCACTTTGAAGCCCTGAAAAATGAAAACCTCCGACGTCTTACCTTTAAAGCTCCCGGAGCCTCTTAAACAGGTCTAAAGCTGCAGCACAGGAAGGGTTGTGTGTGTGTTTTTTATCTTCTGTTGGACCGTAATGACACTGATGCAGCTCCGCCTTTGATTACTAAGCTGTAATCAGAGGACAGAATGGGGCTGAGTCACTGCCAGGTCAGGATCTAAATTTAAGCTGGGCTATAAGTGCAGAAGCCGCCGCTGCCGCCGCTCCATCCGTCAATAAAAGATGACCATCGACAGTGTGCTGAACCTATAATGGATTCTTTAGCAACCTTATCAAGGATGTTCTTTGAAGAGGAGCGTATAGCCGCAGGCTTGTTTCTTCTTCCTGCCGTCTCACAGAGCGCAGCCCCCTGAAACAATTCGATCCCTCTCCTTTTCGCTGGGCCGGAGCGCGAGCGCTGACTCGGCACTTTTGGGAAGGCGCCTCTGATTATTAACCCTTTAACGCTTCGAGCTGAGCCGTCGTCGCACCAACTTCGTGCCCGAGAGTTTTCATGACTTGGGATGCAACTGGACCTGCCGTTCGGACGCAGTAAAATATTAAGTCAGACTGAAAAAGAACTGATCTAATTAATCGCAACGTTTGTAATTTGTCACACTTTAATCGCGTTTCAGTTTTTCACAGAAACCGCGTCCTTCTTCAGTTTCACAGACTGTGGTAATGTCTTTTATTTTTTTCTTCATTGGTACCTTTTCAGCCTGACTCAGCACAGCTCAGTGTGGTTCCAGAGGGTTTCCATTAGCATTAGTTCCTGGCACCCGAATTATCGGTCCATAACGTGTGATGTCAGCAGACTGCAGGCCTCCTATTGGCCGGGCAAGGACCTCAAGGAAGTTACCATATATAGGGACACACCTTTAATGTATCCAACAACGGCTCGACACAACCCGATGTTGAGAACAACCGAAGCCGCTCAGCTTATTTCCGTCGCGACGTCGGCAGGAATCACAATATTCCCTCATCTTGTGTTTAATCAGCCACAGTTCCAGTTTGACTCTTTGTGTACGTGTTTGTGTAATCCTAACGAGTTATGCAAATAAAGTGAAGTTAATTTTAATGAGTGTGTAACAAAAGAGCCAGAGCTAATTAAGTAAGATTCCTTCTCTTTGAAAAACGGGCCACGCTGACCCCCCGTTGAATATAAAACAAAGCCAAAGCACATTAGAATATTCATTTTATATATATTAAAGAAACACATTTATGTAACTCTGAGCTTTATGTGACCATGTGTCCCATGGGAGGAGGAGGCAGATTGCAAGGGTGGAAATATATAGTTTGAGCTTCAAAGCACAATAAGGTAGATTGTATTAATTCATGCTGCTGCCTGCAGGGACTAAAAGAGGCGAAGCGGCATTCTGCGCTTATATTTGCTGCATCTCGGCGTCGCGTTTTCCTCCTGAAGTTCAGGTGGTGCCGTAAAGCTGTCTGCCTTCGTGAAAGACGCACGGAAAGATGATATTTATTTGGTTTCCTCCTGCGTCTCCGAGCAGAATAACAACGAGGGGCACGCCGCAGCTTCGGAAGACGTATGGGACGGGCGGAGTGCCGTACCATCGGGTGGTCATTAAGAGGACGCACAACAGAATCGGGCTCCCCATAATGAATGCAAGGACACGGACAAGAGGAAACCATTAACACCTCGGAGAGGAATCTTAGAATAAAGGTGAGACCAGTGTCGTGTTGTTAATAGCTACAATTATCCATCAACTGGCAAATGAGCCATCAACGTTTACTGCTCGCTCTCAATCACACAAATCAGCCCCTGATTGCAGTGCCACAGTGGAACAAGCTCCCTGCCACCTTTAGAGCTGCGCTAATGCCAGGTACCGTTACTCTAATACCCCCATCCGCCATCCCGCTCGGTCATTAGCCGTCGTCAACGCGCCGCTCCACGACAGTGACGGCAAGTTGCATCACACCTCCTTAACGGCCACATCTGTCTCCATCCGAGTGGCTAATTGAAGAACTGACAAATGAAGACAAAATAATGAGAAGAAACACGCAGAAGTCCACAAAAAGTGTTTGAGGTGCAGCGAGGACGTAAAACAGTTTGATTTGAGATGGAAAAAAAACAGCAAAGCAAGACTTTTTATTTGCTACGTGAGCAGTTAGCATGCTAATTAGCCTGGGAAGTATGGAAGAAATTTTGGTCAGCAAGACTTTATCATAAGTTTAGGTTGCCAAATTATTGCTTGCATTATTCGCGAATTGTTGTTTGACTGCAATTTGATGGTTAAGATTGGTTGCGAAGTTTGTATAATTCAGCTTATAAAGTGATCTTGGCTAACATCATTGCTAATTGCTAAAATGTTAGACAGGTCAAAATTTGATTCATCCAATCTAATCCGTTGCGCTTGTTAACATGAACTGATGCGACGTGTGTGCAGTTCAGTCCAAAGGTGAAATCACCTTTAATTAGGGATCTATTTGTGCCACTGTGGGAGTCGATTCGGACCCACCTGCACCGCCTGCTCAGTGTGTCGCTGACTGTTGCTTTTATTGTCCTCAGCAAAGACTTGTTTTCTTTCATGAGGCTGCTTATAACCCAAAAAAGGCAAAGTAAACTAAAAGGGAACTCTCTGTGTTCCCTCAAAATGTCAGCGCTGTCAGGTTGGCTCAGCGCTGGTCAAGGGCGCCAATTTGCAATTCCACTGAAACAAACTGCTCCTGCCTTGATAATTCATTGTTTTTAATGCTCTTATGTTACTGCCAAGTCGCTGGGGCTTCCTGGAAAATACAACAGTGTTTTGTTGGCCAATTAGTGAGTCAAAGGTAAGATTATTATTCACTTGGAAGATGCAACCACAGATTTTGGGAACGGTTTGAAAAAAACAAATGCTCCTTCAGATAAATATTTTCTGTGACAGTCGTGTGCTTTGTTTTTATCTAAAGGGAGGGAAACAAAGGTATTTATCGGAATTAACTATTAATAAATACAGGTAGCATTATTTTTTCCTTTGTGGTAGGAAAACAAACGGGTTAATAAAGGGCAAAATCGCCGATTGCGCCCTGAAACCAAACCTGCTGACCTCTGGTATAACATGACCAGAGGGGGAGTTAGCGGACCTGCAGCTCCCATCGCTTCGCATTAGCGCCACCCTGCTTGTCCTCCGGTGCCGCCGCGGGACAAAGTGCTCCTCGTCCGATTGCTTTATCCTGCCTTTTGCGTTGTTAAATCACCAATTATGACCCACGTGATCGCGAGGGGTGTGACGCACGCTGCGGAAAAGACCGTGAAGTCACTTCCTTGTTTCTTTAATTGGAGGCTAACTTGGCTAAAAACGCAGAAAAAGGGGACACCCCAGCCCTGTCTCTTCCCATTGGCTCCTTGTCTTCTTCTCTGTTTTGTGGTGCGTCGCAGCGCCACTTACAGGCCTGGCCTGCTAACTGCAGCCTTTTTTCAGCCGATGAGAGAGTTTCCATTGTGATTTCAATCCCTGTTGGCAGGATTTTGAAGCGTCTGGATACTTTTGTGTGAATCGTTTAACTTATACCTTTTTTCCCTGTTATTTTGTATATTCATCAGATGACCTCATCGAATTTGACATCCAAACAGCCAAGTTTTGGCCCCCGGGGTCTACGCTCGACACACCTGGCTGGATTCTGTATGGATAAACTTTTTCTCCGCTTCTCATCCGACCGTACAGCGAGAAATCTTTGCTTGCCGCCCCCGAACTGAAGGTAAACATGAGAAACACGGTGTAAATGAATAAAATGTCATTGTATCTCAGACGCGACAGAAACGGCACTAACTTACAGTGAGTATTGACACTAAAATTAGCTCGTGCGGTGTCTACATGTCTGCAGTTAAAAGTTAATACAGATGTTGAACATAAAATAGGAGCACGAAGCAGGAGGCTCGTATGTGCAGTGAGAAAAGGATGACTGGACCTCGACATGCAGTCTTCTGTAAGCTCTGTTTACCCTCTCGAGGAGTTTTGCGGATCTCGCCATCTGTCGATCCCTCTGATTCTCCGGGCTAAGAAAAAACCAGAGATGTTCTCGGCGGTCTCGCGGCGGCGCGGTTCACGTCCCCGATGCCGGAGAAATTTCCATTTGCATTCGATATCAAAGTGTGCGCGGCGCGCTTGTTTACCAGCCAGTGTTTTACATCAGAAAACAACAGTGTGATGTTTTGGGCCTCGCTGAATCAAATGTGCACCTTGAAGTTAGTGATCGTGATTAAAGAACCTGCGTGTGCTTTTACTTTAATATCTGCTGGGTGAACTGTGGCTGATTAATTATTGAACCAAGCAACAGGTGTGTGTGTGTGTGCGTGTGCGTGTGTGTGCGCGTGTGTGTGTGTGCGTGTGCGTGTGCGTGTGTGTGCGCGTGTGTGTGTGTGTGTGTGTGTGTGTGTGTGTGTGTGTGTGTGTGTGTGTCCATTGTAACTGTGGAAACACTGTTGCTGAGATGAGTAATTGTGCTGTATCTTGGATACATACCAGTGGCAATGCCGTTAGGCTGATGCTAAGCAGATAAAAATGTTCTTCACTGCTAACGTAATTAGCACCGAATACAGCAGAGACTAATGGGAATGTGATTAGCATTGCGTTTGAGTGCTTGAACCGTCGCCGTCACAGAGAAGTAGAGTCATGAGGAAGAAGGCAGCGACCGACCAACACCCCAAAAAAACGTAACGAACTTTATTTATTGTATTGAGTTATTGAAAGATTTGAAGTTTATACAAAACAGCATAAATAGAAAATGAAAATATTTTGCTTGATTTGCGTTTCTGTTTTCACATATACGGTCAATCAACCAGTGTCCACTTGGTGGCAGTGTTGAGTTCTCAGCAGAACTTCCTGAAGGTGAGCAATATTTTTTTCCTAAACTGTTAAATCTATTGAACATTTAAGTCACCAATCTGCTTCCACTTGTGCTGATATAAAGTCAAAACTATTTGGAAGTGAAGAGTTAAGTTAGTTTGTGAGGCCAACACAGGGGCGGGGCTTCAGGGGCGGCCTTCCACCGGCTCGGACTCTTGGCTCCAACAACAGATGACTTACCCTTTAGTGTCATGCAAAATATGCGCACTGTTTTCGAGCCTCCTGAAGGGG
>JASSRZ010000002.1:3151367-3163405 GCA_032164315.1 Malacoctenus gilli
GACCACCAGCGACGGTGGTAAACATCCAATCTGAGCAAATTATGCCGTACCTTGATCACAGGCTTGTTCCTTCAGACGTCTTCCTGCTCGCCTGGGCTCCACGCCATGCTTGACATGTCGCCTGAAAGACAAGCAAACCTTTCAAACGCTGCAGAAAATTCAAAATATTGATGTAATGATGGAGGTTCATCGACACTTTTCCGTTTGGAGGCATTTCTGTCGGCACGTTCGACGGCTCTGGTCCAGATCGGGAGGTGAGCGTCTGCCTCGGCTCGGCCGCATCAATCACACGGCAAAAATCCAAAGCAGCAGACACAGCAGCACGAATGAAACAACTGTGATGCTTCATCCCGTCTCCTTCATTACCCAGCGACGCCGTCCATATGTCTGCCATGTTGCTCAATGGCCCAGGAGACAAAGCGACGGCTGGTTACGCCGCTCGCGCGCCGCTGATTGGAATGTTTGTGTTTTAATCTTAATTAGACGTTTGCTTTAATTGCGCCGCAAACTTAGTTTCAATCCAGGAATGGTCGATTGATTCTTCAGCGATGGGAGAGAAGCTCCCTCGCCCCCCCCACCACGTTAACGATCAGGAGAGGCGCCCAAGCGCCACATGATCGCACAATGACCCTTTGTCGTTATTTACTCATGACGATGGAGATGTGGACGCCATGGAGTCCCACATGATTGTGGACGAGAGGAAACAGCGGTGCGGTGAAATGGAGCCCGGCTCACGCTGAGCCAATTGAGACAGGAAATGGGGGTCGGCGCGGGGTCGTGGCGTCCAAACTCAGCAATCTGAGGATTTCGTATTTCCCACAATCCCTCACTCGCTCAGCCGTCCCTGGCTGTCACACACAGACGCACACACACACACACACACACACACAGACACACACACACACACACACACAGACACACACACACACACACACGCACACACAGATGAATCGGTCCAAATGGAGCGAGCCTCCCTGGAGGTGAGAGTGTGATATCAACCAATCTGTTCCAGCCGCCCCCGTAACCCCGACACTCACGGCGGCACCACCCCCGGTCCCTGCCGCCGCGACCCGCTCCAACCGAGTGCACGCCACGCCGACAACACGGCCGGACCGCCGCTCGTGAGGCAGGTCGGCAAGGAGAGTTAAGTGAGCCGAAAGGAGGGAGGCAGCTGACAGGAAGTCGCGTTCGGACTCCCGATTCACATCGATCCTTCGCCAGCGCTCGATTCCAACTCGCAGTCGTGTTTAAGGGTGATCAAGATGGCAGAGGACTCAGACGAGGCGGATAATGTTCCTCGAACAGCGGTCGCCTCGTCTCGACGCTGTTTGTCTTCCAGAAACTCATCTGACCAATGGTGCGAATGTTTGGAGGCAAAAACTGTGACTTCTTAGACGGCAGGAGGCCGACGAACGCTCGCAGTCGCTCAGCTCTCAATATGCATGAAAATCCTTCTTCAGGGGCGGAGCTACAGGAGGACGGGGGCTCGCTCCATCAAGTCCAGCGGCTAAATCACTTTTAAATGATTGTTTAAAGGCTGGAAGGACTTTTCTTCTCATCAGTATTGGGAATGAATAGGAAAACATCAAAAATGAGGTTAAAGAGCTGGTAAGCAATTTTTGACCTCCTTAACTTTAAAGCATAATGTTAGTGTGAATGGATGTTTCTGATAATAACAGAGATAACTCAAAGTTTGTCTCAGTAATCATCATTTTTATATCATCTGAGATGAGCAGTTTCCACCTGAGGTCTGAGACCCAGTTGGATTTGCGTCCGTGAGTTTAGCGGTCGACGAATCCTCGATATTTAACACCCTGAAGTCTGTTTCAGTCGTGTTTCTTCGAGCGGATTTATCAGTTCAGCCGTCGTTCCGACATCTCTCCTGTGATCGCTTTGGGAAAGGCAATCGGGAGGGGAGGGTGAGGAGGAAGTGGGGGAGGGGGGTGGGGGTGACGATGGGCGATGAAGCAAAGCTCAATTTGGACATCAAACACAGCGGCGGGGACGTGCAGGCGGTGGCACGTGGGCCTGAGATGTCAGGAAGGAGCGGCGTCCTGGCTCCATTTCCAGCCCTCCCATGGGAATCCCACGCATGCTGCAACAATGTGGCAACAGACTTCATCCCATTACCCCCGAGGCTCTTTACCCTCAATCTGCTCTCGTCTCGCGGAGAAACTGACAACTCGACCGTATTGAACTTGTTCAAAGAGTTTTCGGGGTTCCTGGAAAGACGAGACGGAGGAGAAATTAATCGTTTTTGTGTCTTTGGCACTTTGAAAGCTGCAGAAAAACACGGTAACATGAGAGTTTTTCTTTTTCTTCTTTAATTTCAAAGTGTATTGAGTCCTCTTTTTTTTTCCACACTGCGGCAGCGGAACATGATGTTTTTTCTGGCAACAATTCAAGTTGGACAGTTGGAAAAACTGTCCTTCACTCTAACAGGGTGAAACACGCCATTTGACCTTTAAATATTTCCAACAGCCAACTGCAAAGTGGAAAAGAAACATTTGTGAAAGTTCCATTTGCCAGTAGAATAAACCCAGTAGTTAGCATGCAAGCTAACAAGCTGAAGCATCATAATTGGTCAAACCGAATCCCTCACAATTCAACAGTTACAACGAAAGCTATGTTAGCCAGAATGCTACAGTTAGCATGGAAATAACGTTACCTAAACTGCTTCAAACTGTCGGACAGTTTACGTATTTTTCCGCACTATAAGGCGCACCTAAAAACCTCCAATTTTCTCAAACACTGACAGTGCGCCTTGTCATCCGGTGCGCCTTATAGTGCGGAAAATGCGGTAGGTCATTTATGAGTAAACTCACATGCAAAAATCGTCTTCAAAACAATAACGAGCTTGAGAGCCAGCATTGCTTTAAGTAAGCATAAAACACAACAGATGAATGAGAGTTAATGGGTAGCTTAAAAGGGACTCTTTTGCTCACGACTCGTGAAATAAATGTTTCTTCATCGACTCATACGATTCATCTCCGCATTAACAGGGTTGAAGACCTTTGACCTTTGAATGTTTCCAACTGGAGAATGAACAAAACAAGAGCTGTTGATCCGTTGTTAGCCAAAGCTCGATGTGTGGCTCCCCTCGGATCACATTAGTTCGAGTAACACGGGAACGACACAGGGAACAATTAACACTGTCACGAAAGGTGATAATTGTAAGTTGCAGGTCTGTAATTGTATTGGGGGAAATAGTTGGGACAGTTACACATGAGCAGAGGGGTTATTATCGCCCGACGCTGCATGATAAATGGAGACGAGCTCAGGGATGCCAAATCCATAAGCTTCCTAATGATTGGTAAGTCATGGTTTCCGGGCGGGAATGAATATGGAAAAGATCTTTATCCACCGGTGGACTCAAGGTCACCACTGATCTCCCGTCCCCAGGGTGCTTACCAGCAACTTTCCTTTGTTTTTTCTTTTTTTTAACAAGGTGCAAATGATACCTGCCGTCTCGCAGCGCTCTGCAGAGGAAGCAGCGGTGGGATGTGACACGAATCATGTCGTTTGTCCGTTTTTCAAGGTAAAATTAGGAGTAAATTAGGGAAAACGGACTCCTGAGTGAGAGACACGACAAACATACTGTTTTCAAGATGAGTTCCTGCAGAGAACAGAAATGAAAGGTTGAAGTAAGACTCAAGTAACATCTAGAAAAGGTCACAAAAGGTCAAATATATGAAAAACCAGCGTTAGAAGCTGGTATTTTTAGTCAAAAGTGGGGATTATTCCTGTTTCTTTTTCTTTAATGTAATGAGGAACTTAAGGAGTACCTTGTTCCTATTTCTCACTTTTCAAAATAAGAGTTCAGCTTATCTGCAACCTACACGACCCACATAGCTATCACCTCCTATCTGGCTTTCAGAATAAAAGTCGACTTTCCACAGCAAAATAACAACATGTTATGACCACTTCCTGTCTCTGACCCCCTCACCTATTGTCCATCTGTTTTATGGAGCATCTTCCACCCACTGAGCTGAAGCTCAAGCTGAAGTTCTCATTCTCAGTGAAAGAAGCAACTGCCAAAATAAAGTGGAAATATTCACAAAGGTGTATTTCAATAATTAAGTGAGAGGGGTTTTTATTTCTCCTCCAACCTCTTTCTGAAACTGTTAAAACGGCGCGCGAAAGTGTGCCAGCCTCACTTTCACATGACAATCTGACGACTCTAATTGGGGTCATGAGAAATTTAGGGGCCCCGAAACGGGGTCACAGAAAGAAAAAGGTGTGTAGACGTCTCGCTGACGTTTCCCAGGTGGACAGAAAAGTGTGTGTGTGCGTGTGTGTGTGTGTGTGTGTGTGTGTCCTGGTAAAATGAGTGATTTATACGGGGAATAAATTCTGGTAGCTTCAAGGAGAAAAGGCTTGGAGTGTATTGAGCGGCGGTCTGCGGAGTAAAGGGTTAATTTATCGGTGATATATGGACGCACGCTGGAGTTTCTCCAAACAGATTACCTCCATTTTTCAAATGAGCCAAAGTGTCAGTGATTAATCCCAGTGGGACGCGCTCCCGTAATGAGACCAGTGTTTGACGCCGCTGACCGCTCTTTTTCCTCCTGACTGACGCCGTGATGGAGCGGTGTCACTCGCACCTTGATGAACATGTCACTGCGGCAACTGACAGGCTCTCGCGCCGCGCCGCCGCTCGGGCGGGCGGGCGGGCGGGCTCACCTGATTTACCGCCCGCGATTGTGCCGCTTGTCCTCATCATTTTTTAAAAGCTCCTGAAGTGTCATTTCCTGCGCCATGCTTGACTCGAATCTGAGGAAATGAAGCCTGAGAGAGGTGAATTATTACCCACGGTGACTTTTAGACTAATTGAGACCATTACGCTTTGAAACGCCGTCGAAGGCGGCGAGGGAGGGAGGGAGGAAGGGAGCGCCCGCCCCCAGATGGCGGCCGGCACCTCGCCAGCGAGCCGGGGCCCCTCCGAAAAAATAGAAACCCGCACCCTAATTTGTCAGTTAACCTTAAATGTCAAGGTGAAACTGCGAAAGGTTGGATGTAAATTAGTGGCACAAAAAATCCCGCGACCTCAATCTGCACAGTTCACGGTCTGTGTTTGGATTTGCTATTTAAATGGGTTATCGTTAATTATCGGCGACCCCGAGGCTGACGCGCTCGCTGGGTTCGCTCTGTTAACACTCCACCATGCAAGGATAGTTGTCTAATCAAATGTCACAGTTCACGCGGGACGACGACGACCTGCGTCGCCGAGGTTTACGGTGGGAGGGTCCCCGACAACAAGGGGAGGGGGCCTCCTCGTCGGCCGCATTAGCATGATGTACGGCGGCCTCTGAAATGGGATCCGTGTAGCCGCGGCGGCGGATAATACATGGAAGGCAGTAAAGGAGATTTCATCCCTCCGAGTGTGAGTGAAAAAGGAGGGAAGAGAACGAAGCGGAGAGCAAAATGGAGCCCAAATCCCCGGAGAATAATATGGAGATCTGCCTAACATAAGATCCTCGTGGTAATGCAATTTAAGTTGGAAGGAAAAAATGTCAGCGTAATCTCATCAGTCCGTCAGAGAGAGGGATGTCAGACGTAGCCTGTGGCGAGCCTCCAGCAGGGCCGCGTCTCCCCTCCACTCCGCTCCGCGCCGCTCCGTCTCCCCTCTCCTTCCTCCTCCCTCCTCTTCCTCCCTTTGATTCTCTCCATCCCGCCGCCGCATTGTGCCGCTGTCAATACGGACCTTTTGCGACATGAAACTAAATCCCGGGGATAAGAGAAGAACTGAAACGGAAAGGGGCATGTAAACAACAACAAAAAAAGATTTGCATGAGAAGGAATATATATATATATATATATATTAAAAAAAAGCCGACAGCCTTGCAGTGTCAGAAAGTGACAGATTATGCCTCAGGTACCAGATGCAGGAGGGTGGCGAGGTCAGGCCTGTGCGAGTGCAGTTTGGAGGGTGAAAAACACCCCGTTCGATCGTACAGAGACGCTGCCGGGCACAGCGGAGCGGGCGGCGGCGGCGCCGGATTGAGTGAGGAGGTTACATGACATCAGGATGGATCCTGGGAGATTACAAAGTGTCTCTTGGTCCGTCTCTGATTCTAGATCAGCCGGTCAGCATCCTCTGGGACCTGTAGTGCGATCGGGATTCGCTGCGGTGACCAAAACAGGAACTGCGGTGGCAAACGTTACGCCAAAGTCAAGCCCGGAGTGAACGTCAGCATCAGTGTGAACACTTGGAGTCACAGACGGACTCACTGAAGCACATGATCTGGACTTCAGGGGGGAAACCGCGCTCGAGCGCTACGGCGGCAACGGGCTCCTCTCGTAGAAACCAGGAGTGGGAGCGACGCCACGCAGCGATCGGCGTTTGAAATACACTGCAGGAGGAGCGACACGCTCGGCCGTTGCCCGCCGTGTATATTCCGTTCTTTCTCCAAGTTATTTCACCAAATCTCTGGAGTCTTCGCCGGGCTGTTGTGGCTGTCGGCATGTTGGAGGAGAGAAAGCAGAGGTGGCGATCCATAACTGCTGTCAACGTTCTCAGATGTGGCGCCGGAGGACATCGGAGGGTGTGGAAAAGTGGCGGTGCAGCATATCAGAGAGGGAGATAAGGCCAGATTGTGGTGTATTGATTATAGATAGACATCTACTCTCCAACACAAGCTGCTGCTCTGCTGCAGAAGACCTGATAGGTTTGGACGAGCGTGTGCCCCCCCCCCCCCCCCAACCGGCCGCCGTCACCGCACCGCCCGCTGATCTCATCTGTTATTCGAAACGTTTGAATGTTGCAGTTTGCTGTTAAAGATTCATGTAGACCAGGTCTGATAGTGCTGCCAAAGAATTGATTGACTGAGTCACAAAGAAATCACAGTGAAGCCAAATGCTGGTCAAAACACTCGTTCTCACCAAGGTACGAAAGCAGGGACCTTCAGAATAAAAGCATGTGCTCGTTTTTTTTGTTTTCAAGTCTTCCCTCGATCGCAGAAAGTTTCCTTTGAAAATGTGCAAACTGAGTTTAATGTCTTAGTGGGCGGAGCTTCAGCCCACCCTTCAGTAATCTTCTGTGCCCCTTACTGGGGTCCTGGACCCTGTGTGTCAAAACATCCGCCACAAGGGAAACTCTAAAAAATCAAAATCGATCCAAATTACTGACAAGAATGACACATCATGCTGATAACTGATAAAAAAAGTAAAGAAATATTGATAAATTCATTAAAATTAAAGCAAGTTTAAAAGCAACAAGAAAAAAACTAGGAAAAATAAAAACAGCAAACTCCAAAGATATGAGCTTTGACTCAATACCGCTGTAGCGTCTCTGTCGTTAATGTAATAGACACTTATAAAACAAAGTCCTGCAACGAGGACAAAGACAGGAACTCATCAAAGCAGTAAACACTCGCTGTGACACGAGGGGGAGGACGGGGGAGGGCGGGGGACGGTGGGGGGGTGCGGGATCACCCAGCTCAGGACACAGATGCGTTTGTGCCTGCAGACACCGAGTGAGGTTGAACGATAAAAATAGAAGAAGAAGACCTTTGTATGAGGAAACAATGAGGCTCTGTGGAGGAGATGTGGACACGCTGAAGCTTTGTGAGTTGCTGTAAATCAACTGGCTGACTGATAACCTTCACTCACTCTCATATCACACACAGGCCTCTTTGTAACCTGCCCCTGTGTGATGTGAGTGTGTTAACTTGTTTACAGGCATTGTCTGCGTTACTTTAAATGAACTCCTTTCAAGTCATCGCTATTGTTTGAAATACAGTAAAGTTGATTCACCAGCAGCTATCGCACGACTCTCAATCTGCTCTATGGGAGCAAAAGCTGTGAGGAAAAGAAGTTCAAGGCAACAACTAGAAAGAAAAACATCATTTTGTTCAGAGGAGCTCCTATTTCACTGGTTTGATGCAGAAATTGTGTGGAAAAGAGTTGGTTTTAAGAAGGCTAATTGTGCTAAGCTACAAGGTCCATAATTGTAATTGGTCGTGCTTAAGCTACATTATTTATCACTGTCTCTTGTGGTACATTGCTACCTGATCTGTGGCTGAAGCCAGTTGTGCTCTGCCATTTTTGTTCGATGCAAGTGGTGCTAAGCTACACCAGCTTTCACTGTTGAAATCATGAATCTCAAAGTTTCTCTATTTTCTCGCTGTGGCAGAAACTATCTTGATATTTCATGCACCTCACCGTTGAAAGAACACGCTGCATTGCATTAGCGTTAATAACACTGCAGTACATAAAGCGAGGAATTCTGCGTCATTGTCCTTTTGATGTATTCCAGCGCAGCTAAGTCTAAACAAGAACGTGGCATTTTCTTGGCCGCAGCTCGCAGGCATTAAAGGAATTGGCGTTGGTAAACAGACGCTACGGCGACAGAAACCCTCCGTAATGAAGTGAGAATGTGTCTCTGATTAATCTGGAGCAGGGAGGTTGCTCACTGCAGAGGTGCAGAGATGTGCTGGAACAGGAGCGGAAATTAAAAGTCGTTTTATTGTGTAGTTTTCTCACTCCGAGTTTGTCTCTGTTTGAAATCATTTTCTTCTCCCCACTTAACTTATTTCTATAATAAAACCTGTAACCATAATGTGTTTCTGCATCGCGCTGCAGTCTGTATACCAGCCGCAAGAGAAGAAGGCATTAGTTAAAAGCTCTTTCTTTTCCTCCTTCTTGTTTTCTTGCTCTTCGAACACACACACACATGCACACACACACAGACGCGCACACACACACACACGGTTCGGGCGCACAAGGCTGCACATTGAAACCAAAACACAGAGGGAATTTTTCTCTCTGTGGGTGAGAAATGGAGAAGACACTGTGGTTTTGTTGCGCTGTTGCCCTCTTTTCTTCTCCTCATTTATTCAAAGCTGTGAGGCAGCAGTCTGCTGCCATCAATCTCAATCGGTCCGCACTTCCTGCGCCGCTCTGATTGGACGTAATGATCTCCGGATGTCACTCAACAACACTGATATGTTTCTCTCTGTGACCCATCTGCTTCCCCTCTCCTGCCACGAGCAGCCGGGGTGTTTACCGCGGACACGCAGGCGGTCTCCTCCCACGCGCCGTTCACTCCACGCCGCCTCCGCCACCACACGAGCCCGTCTCATCATCAATCCGCTCCGTCTCCTTTGTGCACTTGTTATTAGTTGCATATGTGCGGATAAAAACACTCCAGCTACTTTTTCATTAGAAGGTGTGTGTATGGGAAGCTTCATTAGGCACTAATGAAAGCAGCAATTTTGACTGGCGCTGGAGAGGGAAAAAATGGCACTTTATGTTGTCGCTTTGCATTGTGGGGGAACAATAAGCCAATTCTGCCGAGTGAGAATGCAGATGAATCATCTTGGGCGATAATTTCTTACATTTTCAGAACTTTCACTCACTTTAATTAAGGAGAATTGTCTTTTTTCTGTTCCAATACGTTGAAAAGCTTTTTAATTCATGTCCCCATTATTCCCGTTACTGTAGAGTTCTGTAATTAGGGCCCATTTTCTTCGACCTCTGTGAGGCGAAGCCTTCAGTAGGAGTCGGCTGTCGTTGGTCTCCAAGTGAATGCAGGGGTGGAGAAACAGGGCGGGGCAAAGAAACAAGGCGTGGTAACAAAATGAAGTGAGACAGAGAAACGAGGCAGGCGGTAAAATGAGGTGGGGCAAAAAAGTGGAGGCGGGGCAAAGAAACGATCCTCCCAGAGAGGATCAGATATCAGCATGTCTCGGAGATTTCGAGGCCGCAGTTTAGAGACCGAATCCGTGTAAGGCGAGAGCGACGTGGGCGTGGAACAGCGACGCAGGGATCACGATAACGACGCCGTAGAGTCACATGATAGCAGTCTGTTTAGTCTGACTGTAGAGGGTGACGGGGCAGAGTGGACGCCGGATCGCCGGGCCCTCGGCTCAGACACCCGCGGGCGCCATCGGATAGGGCGCCGTTATCGGCGCGGCTTGAACGCCGCTCGAAGCATCGGCGCTACATTTAGGCCTCGGATTCAGTGATCCGCTCGGGTTCGTCGTCTATAAACGGCGCTGCATTAGAGGGCTAAAAGGAGTAAAACGTCAGAGGATGGTGTTACACCTCCTCCCAGCGAGGAGACTCCCGGGAGGAGGCGCAACGTTATTGTTTTACACCGAGAAGAAACGATCCTGTTCCGCAGCTTTAACTGTCTAAACCAAGTTATATTTAGCTTTAAAAACTATACGACATCTTCAGAAACACATGGTCTGTTTTTATGTCTGGATTATTGTGTGAAATACACAACTATATATCAAATGGACAGGATTATATTTAGACATGCTGTTTCCACAGATCATTCAACATTGTATCAAATTAGTCTAAATAAACAGTGGGAGGGAGTTTTAAAGTCACTTCTTGTTGCCTGTTTTCTACTTTAGTAATCAGCCACAATGAAAAAACTATCAACTGTCACGTTAATCGACTGAAATAAAGACTAAACATCTTTATTATTGAAGCTATGGTGGGAAATTATGTCAAACTTCTTAAACTTACAACAAAAGTGATGCAATCTGTATTTCTACTATTATTGAACTGGAAAATTGAACGAGTAACGAGTTACTAATTAACGCGGTCCCACCGTCACTGTTTCAGGCATCGGTTCGGTAAATGTAATGAACGTTCACGCTATAAAGTGCTGTAAAAGCCCGGAGAGTGTGCGGTGGCAGCGCTGCGAGTTCCTGCTCAAACTCTGTGTTCTCATTATAGATGGAGCAATCGCCTCCTCCACAAGGTCAGCTCGCAGAAATTATTCGCTTTCTGTCAAAATGGCAATTTTTAATAAGCTGATTTTCATTCAGGCATCCCCAAACACTCCCTCTTCTTCCATGGACTGTGCCCACATCGCTCCACTCGACAGCACTCCGCCGGCGCGCCGCTAACAGGTTAGGACACCTCTGGAGATCCTTTCAAATATTAGCAGCTATGTGACTCATTCCTTAGGTTAAGAAAGCTGATGAAGTGCTTTTCCCTCCACCGCTAAAAATAGGGCCAAATATCTGTCACTTGAAGAGGCTTTTGCCCTGTTAGGACCTTCTGCCAAAGCCTGTTGAAGGGAAGGTCCCGGAAGGTCGAGAGAAGAACACCAGAACGAGGAGAAACAGACACCGAATGTGAGCGGGTGAGTGGATTCAAAGAAGTCAATGAAATACTGTTAAAGTTATAAAGTCACTAGTGGTGGAAGTAATATAGTACTCTAATATCATTACTTTTAGCATTATCAAAGACATAACTGTTATCGAATGAAGGATGCAGTTTCAGTTATTCCGGTTTGAGTGGGTCACTTTTCACTCCTCATGGTGTGTGTGAGGAAAAAAACACTGAAGAGCTGCTGTCTGTGTCCTGCTGTCCTCAGCGTTAGCATTTTCCGATGATGTAGAGGAAGAGCAGTTCAGTTACTGTTTCACTGAACTCCTTAACAAACTGAACTAGGACAGTCTGACACCAAATAATGATGCTATATGTATCGTTAGCTACTGCTTTGATTTGCATTAGCAGCCTCCAGCCTTTTCTCTCTCTCTTTACTTGATTGCTAAGCCATTGTTAGCATTAGCTTTGGAAAATTCTAAAGCTAACTGTTGCGATTGCAAATTGCTGAATGAGGAGCAAAAGAGCGTTTCGCTAAAAATTTTCCTGACAGGATCATAAAAGATGGCTGAACTGTATGTGGCGTTAGCGTTAGCTTGTATCCACAGTCCACAACAATTCGGCGTGTTTAAGCAGGAAAACGTAAAAACGATCATAGACTTCACAGTAAAAACTAAGAGAGGAGTAAAGGACACCAGTGCGTGATGTCCGGCTCTGGAGAGGACAGATGGTTTCATCATCTGCACCCACTGATCTGCTGAAATCGCCGTCCCGGGTATGAAGACGTCATCCAAACGAGATGCAGGAACTCGCTCGCTCTCGGCCTTAAGCGCAATTTGTCATCGCGTGATGGTTGTGATGTTTTCAGACTAGCAACCGCGAGGGCCCACACACTGCGTGTGTGTGTGTGTGTGTGTGTGTGTGTGTGTGTGTGTGTGTGTGTGTGTGTGTGTGTGTGTGTGTGTGTG
>JASSRZ010000002.1:3169547-3212642 GCA_032164315.1 Malacoctenus gilli
GTGTGTGTGTGTGTGTGTGTGTGTGTGTGTGTGTGTGTGTGTGTGTGTGTGTGTGTGTGTGTGTGTGTGTGAGATGATCAAAGGTTTGAGAAGCCCGTGCTCAGCAGGTAGGAGGAGTGTGTCGGTAGAGCTGGAAGGAAGCGGCCTCCACTTTATATTGCACACAAACCTCTGAATATTTTGACTCCAGTGCGTCTCCACCATATGGACATCACTGCGAGGGGACTAACAAGAGACGAGGAGGAGGAGAAGAAACAACGGCTTAAAAAATTCAGAGAAACTGCGAGAAAAACGAAGGGGAGAAACCAAAGCAAACATCCCGAAGGCACAGATTCCTTTTATGGTTTTATTAACATGAACAAACATTGTCATGTGTGCATGAATAAGAAATATTGTTCCAGGGTGTCTATTCAAAGTCTCTGGTCCCACGACGCTCCTCCTTCTGATGCTGCAGCTCCACCGTGGGCACCGGGTGGGAGTGGGGGGGGGGTTGCACAGAGAGAATATGTTACAGGGGCTGACACGGCCACGGCATGTCACAGGGGGCGACAACCCGCCCCCCCCCCCCCCCGCCTCTTTCATAAGTCATTCGCGTCCTGCCTGAGAAATAAAACAGCCGTCGCCGTCGGGGGCGTTAAACTTGGGTGCGACCTGAGCGAGGATGTCAACGACGTGTCGGCTCCGCTCGGTGCTCGGCTCGTCACGGCCGCTGTCAAACACCTTCAGTGGCCAAGTTGCTGGAAACAGAGGGTAGGCGGAGCCAACAGGATGGCTCGGCGTGATGGTTTCTTCTGGAAGTGGGACGGCTCCAACAGGTGTGTGTGCATTTGTGGGATGAGCAGTGTCAATCAAAAAACTCTGCTTCAGACCTTTGACCTTGTCACAGTGCTGTACTGAGGGAAGAAAAACACAAAGAAAAGTTAATATTTCGATTTTTTTTTCTTCATCTAAGCTGTAAAACAGAGTTAATCCCTATAAACAATGAGTCACCCGACACTTGTGTTGTTTATGTTTTGTTCTTTTTAAACCTGCTCTTAAAATCCTTGACTGTAAATCTGCCAACTTCACACATAACACACATTGAACACAACAGCGCTGCAGCCTGTTAGTCATCCCACCACCAACGGCAGCGGCGGTGGCAGCAGTGGTGACGGCCTCTTCACTTCCTCCACAAATGGTGGCAGGTTGGTTTTTATTCACAGATGTGACTCGGTCCCAAAATGGCAACCTCGTGAGGGTGAAGGGGTTAATACACAAACACACACACATACACACACACAAACTCGATGTGTCAATGGTGGAAACCCATGACAAGTCAGCTCGCAGGTCACGCACCTGTTGTTGTCGTCGTAGATGGAGGATAACGGCGTGTTCGGCGAGAAAAAAGAGACACGACTGTCTTCAAGAGCGCGAGAACCAAAACTCAGATGGAGTGGAATTACCCTTTAACCTGGACGGTCCGTGTTCAGTTTCTATGCCAACAGCAGAAGGAGGTTTTTACTCTGACTGGCCGTGTGTGTGTGTGTGTGTGTGTGTGTGTGTGTGTGTGTGTGTGTGTGTGTGTGTGTGTGTACGTCTATTGACTGAAAAAGGACTTGCGCCGCACTCCTTTGACGAGTTTTGCGGACAAACGTATGTGAACACTCGAAAATCCCACTCCATTAGCAGTCAGTCAACATCACACTGCGAAACAACAGAAGCTGATGAGCGGCGTTAGCATTGTGAGTGTGAGCACTGTGAGTGTTGGCAATAGCAGCAGCAGCAGCAGCAGTGGATGTTTTGGTCGGTCCTGGCGCTTTCAGAGCAGATTGAGGTCGAGGCTTTTCCTTTACTCGCATCTTTTTTCAACAAACCGTTCAGGACGAAGTGAAACTGCTGCTTGAGAAGGTCCAAGGACCAAACCGAGCATTCCCGCCAAAGAAAAAGTCTGCCAAAAAGAAGAAAAAACACCCCATAACTTGGCTTCATTTCTACATTCGTGCATTTTTAAAATGATTTATTATTCAATAAAACCAGATAAATTGAACTTTGCTTGGGAAAACTCATTAGCTGTGTGGTCTGTGACTGGTGTGGCTCTGCTGCCCCCTCTGACAGCAGCTGGAACTACACACTCTCGTCTTGTTTGTCCGAATAGTGTTGCCGTACTCGGCTTCTAACGCAGCATTCCTGCCGTTTTTGGAAGGAAACATTTAACAGAACTGCAGCGATTAGAGAGTAAAGCTGAGCGCGTTCGGCTGTAAGCGTCTGCCGGAGACCATTAGCATTAGCAGGATATCTGGAATATTTAATTGCACTGCGTTTTGCTAAATTAGGAGGCTGCTTGCTCTGAAGTCGCACCAACTAATTAACCTGCAAAGTGCAACTCCGAGCTGCTGAAGCAGAACAGGCACAGCTGGATAGGAAACAAGTTTTTCTGATGCAGAAAAAGTATCCGGGGATGAAAAGAAATATGCAAACCGACTTCTGTGTGTTTATTGTTGTGTGCACAGTGAGCCACAAATTTGTGTGTGTATGTGTGTGTAAAGGTGAAATTGTCGTTTTGAGGCGCGTCGGCGATAAGTTACAGTTTTACGGGAGCGCGGCGTCCTTCCACCCGCTGACGCCACATTGTTCAGCTGATCGTATCGCGTCACTTCGCCGCTCAGCCTCTTTGTTTTGTGTTGGGTTTTTTTTTTTTTACTGCTTCTTGCTCAGCAAAGATCCGGCTGTGATTTATGATTCGCTCTGTTTGATGGAGGAGGAGAAGTTTACACACTGCAGGTTTTTTGGCTTTGCACCTCGGCGGGGACTTTATTTTGAAGGCAGAAGAAAGACGCGTTTGTGCGTGCGTGCGTGCGTGCGTGCGTGCGTGCGTGCGTGCGTGCGTGTGTGTTTGTGCGCTTGTGAATCCAATCGACTCCTGCTTTTATTGTGGAGTTCTCGGATCGGGCCGGCGTCCCGTTTCCACCGAGCTTCTCTCCAACTCAATGGTCACCCGAGAGAAAAAAGTGTGCCACTTAACAAATGGACCGCTTTTTGCTCAATACGCAATTAACCTATATCGCGGGCTGGAAGTCTTCAGGCCGCCGAAGAGAGTTTTGACGGAGTGAATATCTAAAAATGGCCGTATACTGTGCAGAAATCAATCCCCTTTCTCTCCATTGATTCCATTAAAAGCCTTTTTGGAGATTGATTACACTGAAAGCCTCCCCGCGCTTTGGATTACAGTTGCACAGTTCCAATCTCATTTTTTACAGTCCAAAGATACGGGCATTTATTCTATTACACTGCAAGGTGCAAAGCCTGGAGCCAGAGCATCAGAGACCCCCCTGCCGCCGTCGCTGCCTTCTTCTTGGAATAATACGGCGTGCAGATAGTGGAAACATCCGCGTGAGTATCGGGTATTGCCCCGCTCCCTCCGATAAGTGTTATCACTGCCGTCGCTGCCTCTGCAGATCACTTTTCACCCATCAAGATCAAAACGCGTGTTTGGTGTAATCTGAAAACAAGTCTGGCGGAGAGAAGCTTCGGCTCCTCCTCCCACGCCACCGATAACACCTGTCAGCCCAAACATTAGGACCACCCGAGGAATGCTGTGTTGGCCCCACACCATCGGCGAGGCTCGAAAGGCTCAGTTAAAACAGTATAAAACTTATTTAAAAACAAAGAAAGAAAGTTGATGACTAGAATGATATCAGTCGTTAAACAGCATAAAAACTTGTCTCAAATGTGCCTGAAAATCAGGTCAGTAACTCGACCAGAATTAAGTTTGAAATTTGTCCAGCGAAGCAAGTTAAAAACCAGAAAGTTGTTGAAATAAGTCCAGAAGTGTTGAGATAAACACGTCCAGACTCACTCCAAAACTCGTCTCTAACTCGTCCCAAACTCGTCCAAAAACCAGTTCACAACTAGACCGAAATACTTTAAAGAAACAGCCCATTACATACAATAAGACTGGTGTAAAACCTGTCTCAGAATCACCTAAAACGACTACGAAACCAGTTTCTAACCTGCCAAAACTAGTTCAAAATCAGTTTGAAACTTCCATAAACAGGCTGATTTGAGCCCAACGTTGTCCAAAGTCTGTGTAAGTTTTGTGTCCAAAACTAGTTTTACAAGCAGTCTGCTCAAAATTGTACGTAACCAGGAACGAGTCTGACTAAAACAGTTGGAACTGATAAACTTTACCCTCCGTATTTTGCTCCATTCTGCCTCCATCACATCAGGTTGGAGGAATTTCTGCTCGCTGCGCTCTGAAGGGGGTTATAATGTTGTGGCTGACGTGTGAGCTGCTTTAATGCGATGTGAGCTGGTTTTGTTTTATGTTAAAACTCAAATTGAAGTCTAAGAAAAAGCAGGAAAATAAAGAATAATGCATATAGATTTCCTTCAATCCGCCCGTCTTATCTCTGTAATGGAATATTTATCAGACTGAGAAATGCATAAAACATCCGTTTCCTCTCCCCCTGTTTGTAAATGGGAGAATAAATGATTGGAAATATGACTGCATCCGCACTCAGCGCCACCTTGAGGGGGGTAAAAGTTTGGGACGGCGGCGGCGGCGGTGGTGGCGGTGGCGGCGACAACATCCTTTCTTCCCCTTCTGCCCGGGATTCATTTAGGTGTTTGGTGCGTTTCTGCTGAGCGCGCCACTATCTGCTGCCGGGATGTTTATGAATACATCCACACACCAAAATGATATGAAAGCAATAACACTTCACGGGATCCGTGTTATTTCGCCGCAAAATCGATCAGATGCATCTCTGGAAATTGCATTTTCTCTGACTCGCCAGTTGTTTAATATTGTATGTGTTTCACAGTCAGAGCGGCCGCGAATAAAGACGAGGCGCCTCGCTTCTTTTTTATTTGCATGGGACTGCGCGTGACCTTTCGCCACGCTGCTCCACTGCTTCGTACAGTATTTTGCTGGACAGAGAGGGGCGGGGCTTGCTGCTGGGTAGATGCCCCCCCCCCCACCTGAAAGCTGCCCCCCCACCCCATGAGGCCTGGCGGCTTGCGACCACGCTCGCATTTTGAAAGGTTACTTTTGGGGTGCCAGCTCGAGCCCTCGCACGCCGCCCGAGGCGACTCAGCAGCGGCCCGGCGCTGCGGTCCTCCTTCGACCAGACGGGGGGGGTGGGAGGGGCCTGCTGATCACATCCGACCTTCAACCAACCTTTATTGCCACCGTGTCCTCGTTTGTGTGTTCATTAAAACAACCTAGGTCCCTATCTCCATCTTTAATTCGTCCAAAACATTCCAGTGAAGACAAACGCCGGCATAAACACACACTCTCATCAACATACACAAGCAGAAACTTTCAAAATAAAAGCACCAGCCTGTGTGGTTGCTCTGCTTTTGGTTCGGGAAAGTGTGCATTTCTATTTTGTTAGACTGTTTTTGTATCCCGAGTTTTTGTCATCGACGCTCGTTAAAAACTGGCTGCAGTCTGTGTTTTTTCTGTGTGACGCGTTTCAGCGTGTCGCCTTTGTTGCCGACGAGCTCTCGGCGCTCTCACCTCCTCGTGTTGTCACTTCTTTTGTGGCGTTTTTCCTCCTTAATTGGGAGAACCTGACAGTGCGTTGCGTCGCCGGCAACACCTGCACATTATTGAACTCCATCTGACCGGTGCAGGTGCGATCGGACCCTCCGCTGTCGGTCGCACGTGTCCAAACGAACACGCCTGTTGTGATTGTTCAACTTGACATTCATGCATGTCTGAGTTGCCGCCTGTTGCCCTCACACTCGCTGTCCATTGCGGCCATCGAGAAATCTCTTCCTGATGCAATTCGAGTGTAACAGATAAGGGACAAAAAAAAACAAACCCACCAGGCTTCGTTCTGTGCAAATATGAATTTTAAAGTTCATCTCGAGCTAATGCGAGGCTGCGGCTCCTCGGATTAGTCACCGGGGTGTCTTTTTCAAAGTTGTACAAAATTTTCTCTCTTCTGGGTGTGTGTGTGTTTGGAGAGCAAACACTGTTTGTGGGATCTGACACTACAAACTTAAAGGCTCGCTTGATTTGACTCGAGTCTCGCCACCAAAGTCGCGTATTAGTTGGAGAAATGAGGATTTGCTGCACTGAAAAGAGACTTCAGTGCTGCTGAAGTGGTCGTTGTGTGTTCTCTGCGTGTGAAGACCAGTAATCTGCTGGTCTCCTGCTGGTTCGCAGGTGTTTTCAAGGATTTTGTCCTGTCTCACAAATACAGCACATGCAGTGGAGGCCTGGAGGCTGGAGAAGAAAGCTTTAGATGCCAAATAGCGCAAATACTCAACTTTTTCCCACTTAATTACTTCCGTCTGAATCATGCTGATACTACTCATTTCACCCATTTATCTGCAGGAAGCATGATGTATCTATGTATGATGTTCAAAAATGCTAATGCTTTGGTTTGGTACCACTCAGTCACTGGTAGCATGCCGGATTATGCTAATGCTTTCTGTTCCCCCAACTTTATTCACACGTAGCAAACAGGATCTCTTTGTCTGACGAATGCTAACTGTTTAATCCATTAACTCCTGCTCGCACTATGTATTTGGCTTGTCAGTGATCGGAAGCTTTAGCTCTCTGATAAACGCTAATGCTATTTGTTTGGCCCGCTGAATTATTATTATTAGCGTGCTGGCAAGATTTTGGTAATGCCACCAGTTAAACCTGAGATCTTGACTCTGCAGGCGAGGCGACAGAAGCTGATAATAGTTTAAGAGGCCTCGTTTGGTTACATTCTTTCATTTTAAGTGGCTTTCGAAGCCCAAACATTTACTCTGAAGGGACACAAAGACCCCCTTCGACCCCCCCACCCCCCAGGAGACACCCACGTCGGAGGGAGTCCTGTAATTTCTCCTCTTTACCTCCTCTCCGTTTCTGCTTCACATTTTGGTTCAAGGCTACAATCAGACATGTGTTTCACATTGACTGCGAGGTTTCGGGGACGGGCGGTTTGTAATCTGCGGCGTGTGGGTTTCACCCGCCAAGGGAAAGCAAACACAACCCACACACACATGTGGACCCACATACACATGCACACACACACCTACGCCCACAGAGCCATGACTAAGCCCGCTAGATTACCCAACGTCCCTGTTGGCACCGTGCTGCCATTGGGAACATCGGGCACCGTCCTGCGTGGTTGGCTGGACGGTGTCCTGAGGGTCCGGAGTCACGAGGCTGAACTGCTGCTGCTGCTGCTGCTGCTGCTGCTGCTGCTGCTGCTGACCGCAGCCATGTGACCTCCTTTCCCATTCTGACCCCAGGCAGCGGGCAGCCTGCCGCTTCATTAGGTCACTCCACCACCTCTAGCTTGGGGGGGATTTGAAGGCAGGTCCGGCCCGGATTACCATATGGCCTCTCCAGGTTTTTTGCTGTCATGAAATATGGATCCAACACAACGAGGCACTGCGCGCAGAAGTGTTGTGGTTGGGGATCCATGTTGCACTTTAGGAATTGGGAGGCAAATGTCCACCTTTCTGTTCACACGTTGGGAAAAAAATCCTCTCCTCTCTTTTCTGTGTCAAAAAGCAGGACGGACTCAGACAGACAAACTTAACGGTTTAGAAAACAGGAATCCAACTGGAATTTCCTCAGCATGAGACCAAAATGTTCATCAATCATTAGCATTGCTAACAAGAACCAGTCAATCTCTCTAACGTCCAGATTTCAGAGCATCTTCCTCTCATTAACATCACGATTATAGAGCATCTTCCTTCAATAACATCCAGATTATTGAGCACCTTCCTCTCATTAACATCCTTGGCAAGGGAAAGTATGAAGCCTCCTCCTCCTCCTCCTCCTCCTCCTCCTCCACCTCCAGCTGCAGCATAAACTCCCGTCTGTGGAGGAGCAGCGTAAACGGCCTGTTGAAGAGCAGCCTGTGAGGAGGTGAAGCGGCGTTGGGCCCAGAGGTGCTGCAGTGATGGAGGCCAGATGGTGGCGTCTCCATGCCTACGGGCGAACACGGACCGACAGCACCGCCCAGGGTCCCCCCGTGTTGAAGTGCCTCCTGCAGCCTAAACAAAATGACTCTATATTGCACCATGTTGTTTTTCTTCTTCCTGAATTATTAAAAATGACAGACTGCAACCTCAACAACAGAAAACATGTCCGATCGCTCGGCTTTTTCTCAGTTTTCTGTACGTCTGCGGCCCAATTACGAGGTGTAGCGTCTGCTATGAATCGCTTCTTTCTCCTTTTATTGTTTATACTTCAGACTTTAACCTCACTACAACCGAGTATCCTTCCTGACTCCAGATCAGTGCCTGGTCGGTCTCACTGTGCTGCATGAATCCTGATCAGCTGTGGCTAGATTCATCACAGGTGGAACTCTACTGAACTCTACTAGTTAAATTCAACTTACCCGACCCCTGTTTGGGGTTAAACTTATTTGACATTATCTCTTTCTCTCTTTTCTCCTGGCAGCCTGATTTGTAATTATTTCCCCCCCAAAAATGATCATCTCAAAACCTTGAAATCATGTTGATAAGAGTTCCTGGAACCTTTTCTGAGGGTGAATATGAAGCCAAATATCTCAGACCTTAAATTTGGTAACTTAACACCTGATTTTTGGTTCTTTTTCGTCCCCTAAAACTCCCAAATTAACCGGATCGGATGAAGGTTTTAATTCGAAGTCCTTTGAAATAGCTCAAAATAACTCACATTTTTCATTCTGAGTTTGACAATAAAGCAAATATCAAAAGAAAGAAGTGCAATAAAATCAAAAAATAAACCATTTGGATTGTTTCACCCATCTGGCAGATCAGCTCCCTCATCTGGCACCAGATCGTGCCCAACTGGCAGCGTTTGTCCGGATGAGGAAAAATTGGAGCCGCTTCCAATTCACAAACTTCCCGGCTGCTTTTGCCATTCCTGACAGGTGTATCAGAAAAACAATATCTCACACTGGCGGTCTGGAGGCTTTGGGACAACCTTCAGGGCGCTGAATGTCACCATCTGTTGAGGACCTGCTTAGTCGGAGTCATTACGACGGTGTAGAGAGGGAGCACGGCGCCGGCACCCTCCTGAGGGGGGAGGGCGGCGGTTTATTGCACAGAAACTCAGGTGGGCCCCTGATCGGATTTCAGAGGCCCGGTTGGCTGTTGTTGGGAGCATTCGGCTCGACGTGATCCGCTTCCAATGGTGGTGCACATGAGGAGTCGTGCTCATGGATGCTGAGGTGATTTACTGGGCCGTCCAGAAGAGCTGCGTTGAAGAACGCAGCCTCACGCGGACTGTGGTCAGTGAGGCCAAACGGCAGGATGAGTGAACATATTCCAGTCTTCAGCTTTGTCAACCTTTTCGATTGGTTTCAGCCGCTATCATGTTGTTTACGTAACTTCTTGTGTGGTACTATGATAACCCCTCCATAAGCCCACGTATGAACATGAATCCCTGAGGCTGTTGCTGTTGCTCTGCTAAAAAGTTTAAATTTTCACATTAATCAAACGAAATCCAACGGTTCCGTTCTGTCGAACTTTCTGCCCGCATTCGAACGCACCATCACCAAATCGCCGATCAATCAAACGAAGCTATGTGGTCACGTGACTGCATACTAACTGAGTGTACCTGCAACAGGTCCGTGTTCCTCTCATGTCCTCGTGAAAGGTAAAAAAAAAAATGCTACACAGACGCATACACAATCCTCTCATGCTTTTACAGATAAACAGTCAACAACAACAATAACAGAGCTCAGCTGCCTGCACTATTTGTCCGTCACAACAACATTGTTGTCCTGTTAGTCCACTTATCCTTCACATCACCGGATGCTTCCCGGCTAACGTGACAACCGTCGCCGGACAACTGTTGCTTAGACGTGCACTTCACATGCTCAGCATGCTTGAATACAACACGAAGCGCCTCGCAGACTCGCTCCCTCTGAAGCATTGCTAGCGTTAGCATTAGCAACGTCCCGGACTTCAGTTAGCTTTAACACTCCTGCTTCCTTAATTTTCCCCAGAGCTGCAGTGTTGGTGGTTCCTATGCCACCAGTTTGTAAATGACAAAGAGTATCTTCCTTTGACTGACGTCCAGATTTTAGAGCATTATCCTCCTGCTAATGTCCATATTTATTAGCATTATCGTCCAGCCAACATTTAGATTGTCGAGCATCATTCTTTGATCCAAACTTTAGAGCACATTACTTCCACAAAACTGTTATTTTTTTCATATTCCTCTCACTCACGTACAGATTTCCGAGCATCTTCCTCCCATTGAAATAGTCATCCAAATTGTGAGTTGTTGATTTTAATGTTACTGGGAAAAAATTATAACAAATGAGCTGAAACAAGGAGAAAAGTTGAGTTTGTGTCTGTTTTCTGGAGTTTTTGTTGCATCTTTGTGCTGGAGAATCTGTCACATCAGGTGATGTCGTCATTCACAATTTGATGTGAGGATAAACACTGTAAGTTACATTAAATGCACAATTGAGTTCAGCGTGGCTCCTTTCAGCAATAAGGATCCAGCTGTGTGCAGCCACCAGCTGTAATTATTTGCCTGTTTTGTGCAGCGGGTGCGTACAGTGTGAAATACAGGCGGCCTACAGATGACTCAGGTCCAGCGCTTTGAGATGCTGCACAATTAGTTCCAGCAGTCCTCCACGGTAAATAGAGTTTGATTAAGTTTGGTGGTGTTGATGTTGGAGCTGCAGGGCGCTCCAATCTTTCATCCTCGCCTCAGGTTTCCTGTCACACATCAGCCCGCGAGGAGACGCCGCCGCCAAACTTAGCAGGTAATTCTGGAGAGAGAGAGAGAGAGAGGGAGAGGGAGGAAGGAGTGGTATCATGTTCCCACCGAACCGACTCGCAGCCGTAGGATCCCGGTTGATGCGCCTCTCAGGTGGCCATCATATTGCCTGAATGGATTTCAAGCGGTGATGTGGAACAATTCCTACGAGAAAGGGACCCATTCAGACGGAGATAAAGTCATTAAACGGCAGCAGCTGTCCTTGGATCTTTGCTTTTTCCTCCATTGCCTGTGATGAAAATGTGTGCTGCATATGTTTCAAGGATAAGATACTCACGAGAACGATGCTCATTCGCAGCGCGGCGCTTTTGAGCGGCGCTCTTCTCCATTACGGCTTGAGGACTGACAGCTTTTTTATTTTCTTTGTCAATCAGCGCAAATCAGTTTGATTCCTATAATTTCGAACGCATGCGAGTGAAGGCGGGCGAGTTCGTTGCCACCTGGCGCGATTCCTTCAAGCGCAAGAAATCACACGAGAACGCGGGATTACAAAGCTGCCTTGCTTCACTCGAGGGGCTAGTGATACAATGGCGAAATGCTATGACGACCAAAGCAGGAAGTGGTGAATTGTGTGCTCACACTGTGGACGGTACAGTCGCTATTTGCACCTAAGTGTCTCTCTTCCAATTGTGTAAAGGGAACGCGAGCACGGCACAGTTACAGGTTTACTTTTCGAGTCTCCTGAGAGACACTTGAGCTTGAATCCGTCTCACAGAACGAGGGTTTCGCCGTGTCGCAACCAAACGACCAGCTCGCCTCTGAAAAGCTCAGCTGAACGTTAAACGCTACCGCGACCGGTTTTCACACCGCGGTAATCTCATTTTCCAACACGGTGGCTGATTTCTTCTCACAGTTTCGAGGTGAAATCGTGCATTTTTGGTGGTTATTTCTGGCAGCGTTTCTCCATTTTCTCTTGGATAATCCCACGTGAGCGCTGCCAAATGTTTGGCACGGCATGAAAATTAAAACAAACACCGTTTGACTGCCCGTCCCGGATCTGAATCTTGGCAAACGCCCGCTGCGCCTTTAACTCGGCCCGCGTAGCTCCGCTCCCTTTTTCCTTTGTGCGTTTTGAGCGAGCGCGTCTTCTTTAACCTCCCCTCTTGTTATCTCTATTGTAGGAACACAACACTGCAGCGTAGCACTCAGTGCTCAGTCAGCGAGGTTTCAAAATAAAATGCCTCAAGCTACAAAGTAATGGGTTTTTTTTATGGCTATTCTTGTCGAATTGCACCTTGAAGAAGGTGATTCGGCCCCATTAAATCCTAACGTGTTACTACCTGCTTTTACCAGTAAGTTATCTCTCTTTTTTGGTCTTTTTCTGGGCAGAAACATTCGATTAGTTTTATTCTGAAGGCACCTGCTTTCCTACGTTGCAGAGAGAGTGCGTTTCTAGGCGGTTTCTGTGAATCGACTGGGTTTTTTTCAATTTTACTTGGAGAGGTCAATGCTGTCTTTGCTGCAGTCGACTGAGTTGGGCTACTATTCAACCAAACTCCTGTTTATCAAGCTGTCCAGATACAGAAAAGCTTCTAGTTGAGGATGGGCTTTTGAATTTCAAAATAAGGCAGGTTTCAAACATGTTAATTTGAATTGTTTGCCTGACTCATCACGCGTGACCCCAGCCTTTTTTTTTTATAACATATATATAAATCAGAGCTGTGCTAAGCTAAAACGTTGACGTGGTTAACGTCCCACATGCCAAACATCAGCATCTCATCACAGCTCACATGTACGTTTCATGCATAAAGCAGCAGCAAATCAAGGCGAGGTGTAAAAATATGCGCAGGGTCATGTTTATGGGTACACAGTGACGACTTAAAAGCAAGCTGTCACACAGCCTGTGAAGACAGCTGGATTGATTAAAAACGTAGCCGCGCCGCCGCACGCCGGCGAGACAGACGGCAGCGCGAGCCGCTGTTTCCCGACACGTTAGCACGTTTGGCCAGTTGTGAAACGAGACAACCACGACTCGTTAACGTGACCAGATTGTGGCTGCTGGTTGCAATCGCATCGCCGCAACTCCAAGACAGCTTTCGGAGGAGCGATAAAAACGGGTGCAGGAGGACGCGGCGGTGATGTATGTCTCTAAATTTAGCAGCGACGGCTGTTCGACCCGCAGTGTTTTTAATGAAAAGATTGTTGATGAATTAACAAGTTTTCCACATAGTGAAAATCTCACAATGCTCCCTGACATCTTTTCTGAGCTCGTAAGAGCCAGAAAATCATTTTTTTTCTGGGGGAATTTCTTTATTTTTCTCAGAATAAAGAAAAGATGTATCTATGATGAGAGTAAAACTACTGTGGGATCGTCCCAGATGGTTCGTCTGTGGTATTATCAATCCATCTCTGCCAAATGTTTCTCAGTTTTTTTTAAATATTTTATTTCACGAGCTCCACTTTCCCAGTATCAAAAGCAACATTTGCTTCCAATAAAAAAAAAAATTTTCCCTTTTTTTTTGGGACAAATCGATGTCGTTTCAACATTTAAGAGTCTCTGTGTGTTCGATTGAGAGCGATCTACGAGCGGAAAATTTCATTTGGCATTCAGAATCGTCTTTTTTGTTCACGTAAAATCACCAGAAAAGAAGAGCGGTTGGAGATTTTGTACCTTGAAATTGGCTTTCATTCATTCCAGCTCAAAAACACGGTTTCATGGCCACTGTAGGTTCTCATGAATGCCTTGATTCACTGTGTTTTTTGTTGCGTTTCATGGCCACTGTAGGTTCCCATACAGGACACATACTGTAAAATCCTTTCAGGCGCCAAATAAAAGCCCTCTGAACGTGGGATCTCTTTATATCTTTATGGCAGTAAAATAGTACAGACATTAAAAAGTATATTGATTTATTGAATCTTCTTACTCAGTCCTATAAAATTCCTATTTAAAATCCTTTTTTTTTCAACTTTTATGTTTCATTTTTGATTTTTTTTTCTATATTTGAAAGTATTTCCTTATATATTTTTTTCACCCTCTTCCTATCTTTTAATTTAGCTATTTTTCGATATTTTATTCCTGTTCTTCTGTTGCATGTGAAGCACATCGTGTTGCTGAATGGTGTGTGATCGAGCTGTGACGCCTCCGGACTCCGATGTGACAGCAGGTAGCGGCGCCTCCTCGCTGTATTGTTGCATCAGCTCTCGGCTCGCGTCCCCCCGTTGGGCTTTGCCTGATAACGCTCGGACACGAGTGGCTACTTTTGATTCCAGCCGCCCGGCACGGCATCGCCGCACCTCTAATCTCGGCCCACGAGGCGATCAAAACCACCCACCAGCGCCGGCCACGAACGCCCTGAAGCTCGGACCGCGTGCGTTAAGTCGGACTCCTGGCGGGGAGAAACGCATCTGATTTTATTCAGGGTGTGAAAGGCGCCGTCATAACAGAAGCTCCGCAGCACAATCACCTTCAAGGAGATAATGTACGAGACCTGTGTTGTTATCTACACTCGCACCCAAATTAGCTTTGCCGGTAGCCGAAGCCTTTTCTGGCTGCGGTAACCTTGTTACACCGATCCTGCACACACTTAAGCATTCAGCCCACTAAAACGTTGGATCTAATCTTAGAAACTTGAACTAGAGTGAGTCTTTATTGATTGTGAGCCCCGGAGAGCAACAATGGGCGCTTTACCCTCTAATGGGATTGTGTTCTTTGTTTGAACACAGAAGTACACCTCTGACATGACTTTTTTCATTCGCAATCAAACAAACCGTGTCCGCCCGCATCGCGCCGAAGTTAGCCCTCTAATGTTACCGAGGCCCGGAGCGATCCTTGATTGTTACCGCGCCGCCAAAATTAAATCTTTTCTAATTTCACCCAGCTCTTGTCGAGATTGTTGCCTTTGATTTTTCAGATTGCTTTCTCTGATTGTTTTGTCTCTGAGCAGCTCAGATTGCCTTCAGTAATAATGTGTCACTTTTCATGTATCATTTTATTGAAGTTTGATGAAATGCGCTGTGAGAGACAGTAGCTGGATTACATTAAAAGGGCCGCTGGCTGTACCGAGTTCATTATTCTTTCCCTTTTCTTTTTCTTTTTTTTTGCAGCATTTATAAGCCTGTCCCAGAGACGCTTCAGAGATTTGTATGCTTGATTGTATCCTTGATGACAAAAAGGAGTCTCGGAGGCTTTCAGGAGGATTATTACTCCATTGTGCCGCTTTTATCTAGGCCAAATTACGTGTTAGCTTGAATTGGTAATCAATTGAATATTCCCTGTGCTTTTGGTTAGTGAGGAGTAATCACAGTTGTTCGCTCTCCATGTCATGGCAGCACACCTGTTTATTTCTATCAGGGGCTGAATGCATGTGCCATTGTCTGATGTGCGGTTCTTGATGAACTGAGTACCACAAATTACACACTGCAGATCTTATGAAACACATCACAGGAAGAGAAAAAACCAAAAAAAGCCAACTAATGCATCTCTTCTGTTGGAATAAGTAAAAATGTCCCTAAAATGCTGCCACGATTATATTCTAATTTGAAAAAGTTCTGCCGGCGTCGATTCTCTGCAAACTGAATCCTTCAGCAAAGCTTTCAGCTGTTCTCCGAATTGTTTACAGACGTGTTAGTGAGAGAACCAAAGGCCTCGTGTACCGACGGGCTCAGTGCGGAAATGTTAGAGTGGATGTCGCGAAGACGAACGCAGATCTACTGATAGGAAGCACGGAGGGCTGCGTCTGCCAGTAGTGACTGTGGCTTATTGTGAAAGAAGAGCACAGACTGTCGGAGAGAGATAGAGAGAGAGAGAGGGAGATACAGAATACAGGAGAGAGGACAGACTACAGGAGGGAGAGGACGGACTACAGGAAGACACTTTAGGAATTATCTTCATTAGCAGCCTTAGAAACGATGTCGGAAAACTCAAAATAGTTTTTAGAAAGCAGATTAATCATTAAAAATCGTTGATGAATGCAGAAAAATCTGCAAGTTTATGTAATTATCACTCGAAATGCAACAATCAGTGATAAAAGTGGTATCTGGTTTCATCAGCATTGCATGTTTTTGATTGGGATTGTGGATTTTCAGCAGATGAAAACCCTCATCAGGTCACTAACTATGGAAATCCTTGAACTTACCGGAATAGATTTTAATGGTCCCAGACTGGATTTTTCTCTGATGTCAGCTGGAAGCGAAAAAAGGAGCCTGAAACTCGACTTTCACCGAGTCTTCTTGGACGGGTCGATCTCAGCGGCTCACACTAATGTAATTTTTTCTTTTTTCTTCTCCCTCCACCAAATCTTTTATCTACTATTTCAAAAACCCCGTTTGATCTGAATCTACAAGAGAGATGCGGGGGGAGAGCCCGCGAATGTTATCATTACGAGCGTAATTTCAACTGGAATATTATTTTTCAAGGAAGCTGCACAATAAGTGAAACTGACAATTTCAAGATGAGATAGAAAACAGATGGGGACAGAGACTAAATGAATAGCTCCAAACTTAAGAGGGGCGACTGTAGTTTGTGAAGATAGTCAAGCTGTCTGCTTTAAATTATATTTTCTTGGAGTCCTTGTTCTTTCTCACTGTCTTCATCAGCTATTGAATGGAAAATAGACTCCCTCTTTCTTTTTTTTGCTTATTTGTTTCATGTGGGCTTCTCTGCGTCCGCAGACAGAAAAAGCACACACGCACACACTCTTTTAATTAAATCTTTCCATGGTGGCCGAGAGAAGGCATTGTTTTTCTGCACCAAACTGATGCTTCAGTAAAGAAAGATCTTATCGGACTGCATGTAAATAAACACATCAGTCCCTCTTATTTTGGCGGCGCTTGGACACAGAGACCCCCCCCCCCCCACACACACACACACACACACACTCTCCTTCTCAGAACACAAAGCCTTTCATTCCCAAAGTATGGCTGCAATTTGAGAAATTACAACCTGTGATAATGAGGCAGTTTGGAGGAAAAGAGGAGGAAAATGTGTGTTTTTATTTGTTTATTTGACCTTTATTGAATCACGGCGCTCTCCTGAGATCGAAATCTCATTTCACAAAGAGTCCCAGCTAAAATGGCAACATAATGACGTTACAGGAATCGCAGGAACCGGCGACGCTTACAGGAGGAAAACATAAACAAAAGGCGTTTGAACGGCGTACAGTGAATTAAAACCTGCGATCGAAGCGATTCCTCCAAAGACTCAGTCACAAACCGCCAAACAAGCGATGACAGAACGTCTGCGGGGAAGGATTAGGACGAGTGACGCAGCCTTATTGTATAAGGGACAGAAATACTACATGAGGGAGAGAGAGACAGAGAGAGAGAGAACAGACAAAAGAAGCGAGAAGGCACAGAATAAAGGAGATAGAAAGAGACATCGAGGGCAAGAGAGAGAGAGTACAGATTATATGGGAAAAAGAGAGAGAGAGGATGGCGGTCACCATCCTGTTAGCGATGGGGGATTTGATGTCTACCAGAAGCCGAGGAGCAGCGGGAGGCCACGCCGGCTTTGCCGACACAGAAACTCCATCCTGGGGCCGGCAGGCGGCAGAGGAGGCGGAGGCAGGTTTCACCTGTCACCAGCGCTCTCCCTCGGTCCACTGCGCCCCTGCAGCCCAAACGGCGGCGACCACAGCCTGCAACCCGAGCGTGTTCGAGACGCTTGTGGCGGTTTGCGAGCCAGCTTCCTGCTCACACAGCTGATGTTCTTGATGTGCATCCACAGCGGGAGCGCCGGCGTCCGCCGGCTCTTTGTAGTGGAACCGGCTCCTGAGCACAGCCTGTATGACACTGCAAGGAAGCGATAACTTCACACACGCCAACTTTGTTTTATGTCTCCACTGAAAGTGCACTTTAAAGGAGCCTTCAGTGGCGTCAGAGCACCTTCAAAGTGCCGGAAAGCTCGAGCAGAGGCCTTCAATTTTCCATTGTGTTTCGTTTTTTTTTTTGTTCTCGCTCTTCTTTTGTCTGTCTTCGGCTGGGGGAAAGTAACAGAAGCCAACTGGGTCAGCACGCCGCCATGCTATCGGGTTTCCTGTCTCACCTCCAAGCCGCCGAGCGGCAGGATCCGGTGACGCCGTGTTCGCTGAGAATGTGTCTCTGTGTGAGCGCTTTTTGGAGATTGGAGGAGAAATGTGACCGTGAAACCTTCAACCTGCACAATCAAGCGTCCGAGCTTAAACCTATTCATGTTCCTGGGCGCATTGTTGGAAACACTGAATTTTCCATGTCTTGTCAATGTTTTTTTTCATTATTTGGCGACTTGACACTGGTGGGGGATGGACACATGATGTGACCTGTAGCATTAGCATTAGAAGTATTCACAGTAATCAAGTTCAGCATCAGTAACCTGAATCTAGCTTGTCACCTGTTGTCATTATGTCGGAACATGTTGACTTCCTGCAGTGTTTTTTTGGTTAAAATAAGGTGCTAGTTCGTCTGAGCTGACTGTGAGCTTCAGCATTAGCACTGCTTACTGGAAGAGCAGCACCTCGAGAACAATGGAAGTCATGTCAGCATTAGCCTGTTTTTGTTGCAGCTGTGATTAGTATTAGCAGCCTCGAGTGGAGGATCTCCATAACCGAGACCCCTTAAATCAGATCCGAATCAAACCCGGTGCTTCATCGTTCCGTCAACGTCTCAGACGTTTAGATTTTCCACCAGGCAGGTTGTGATGAGACCATCTGGGAGAGGTCACGTCCAAAAAATGCTGCATTAATTACCACCGATACACAAAATCAGGGTGTCACTTACGCAACGATTTTTAAATTATGCATTAAGGCCGTCTCAGCATGTGAATATAAATCTGCCTGCCTGTTTTCCAGAGTGTTTTTAAGGTCACTTATGTCACACGTGTGCGAAGGCGGCAGAATGCAGGAGTGGATCCATGCATTGACCTGCTCGTTTGTCAAAAAGCCATCCTTATTGGCCCTGTTACGGCTCATGGCCGGACGCTGACAGCCAATCAATGAGTGCTGTGGAGGCTATTGCGCTAAATACTCTGAATCGACAGAATCGGTGTAATATATAGAGTTAGGAGCGCAGCTGTCATTTGGTAGGACAAGGTAAATGGATAATTACTCCCCCTGTGTTTATCGCATTTGTTGGTGCAGTTTTTCAAAGGAATAATTATTTCCTGTAACAGCTAATTACGCATGTATACGCCGCCGTCGCGCTGCATCGGTTGCTCCGTCTCCTACAGGTGTGAAAACATTTTTAAACGATATAATTGAATCTATTTTTTTTTAAATTGCAGGCCTGTGGGGACGCAGGGTGGCAGGTTTTTTTTCTCACCTTTCAGCCTGAAATAAAACAAATGCAGTGAACAAACTGCACAGAGTTGTTATTATATTTTCAGCTTGACGTGCGCAACGTTATATTTAGCTGTGTGCACAGAATGCACTGAAAATAAACACCCGGCGACAAACATTAGAGGATATGAGGTGACAACACTTTTATCACACTAATTACTAACACCGAGTACCATTGTGTGACTAGACGAATATTAAACGCTGCATACTAATCGTGTAAAATATATCATGACCTTGAGCATCACAAGATCCTTCCTGCCTGTGGATCAGTACCAGTGAGTCACAATAGAGACAGTAAATAAATGCTGAGTCGATTCTCTTAAAAAAAACCTCTCACGCTCGCTTTTATTTTCTACTTTTTGACCTGATTGCATTCGTTGATGTGTTTTGTTTTGTCAGAATGTCTAAAAGTTGATGAATCCTCCCCCGTTCTTTTCTGCAGAGTGGTTCAGTCCGTTTTTTGTGCCTGTGGACCAGTGGAAGTGTCTCAGAATGGGGGGAGACGATCACCTGTGTGCCTAAAGTATTCACCCAAGATCAGAGCACCTGTTTCATGTGACCTGCCTGTGGATCAGTGGGAGCGTCTGTCGGAGGTAAGCCCCCTCAAATGAGTGACGACTTTCTTCAACGGACCAGGAAGTCCAAATGTCCTCTCAGTCCCATCACATGTGCAATAGAACAGCTCATACGGACGGACGTCGCCGCCTGTCACATGCCGCACGTCTCGTTCTGGAACAAAGCGCTTTGTATACAAACTGGTTCCACTTACAGGCCGGCTGTGCCGGCGTACGGGGGCCCCGTGCCTCCTGCAGCAGAGCGGCGGCGGCAGCGACAGCCTCGAGTCACATATGGCATGGTGCAGATGGACAATCTGTGTGGGGCTTCAAAGTTAGAAGGCAAAGTTCATTAACACGCCGTGAGCTTTCAGCCCGCCATTAGAAGAATTATTTCATCATCGTGCTAATTAAATTCAAACGCTCCAAACTTTGTCTGTTGGTGCCAATCACAGCAGATTTAAATAAGTAAGTCGCCTCTCTGAGGAGATCAAACAGGCTTTGTTTGCTGCACAGAGCGAATGGGCTCCGTGTCTCGTATAGTCTGTCCTCTCTCTATTTTATAGTTTATGCCCTCTGCAGCCATCTATGTCCTCCCTCGTATAGTCTGTGCTCTCTATCCTGCAGTCTGCGCTGTCTCTCCTGTAGTCTGTGCTTTCTCCTGTTGTCCAAAGAGACTAAAAGTGTCCGTTGCTCGTTTCTGACCATCAGCATTTCTGTTGTACAACTTTAGAGCAACTCTCAGTAAGTTGTGAGCGAGCGTTCGGCTTTGAAGGTGCTTCAGACTGATGTTAATTACAGGAACAAGTGCTGCACTGGAGACTGGCAGGAAACCACATGAAGCTGGGCGTGCAGGCGCGCCGACATGCAATATTTCTGAACGGAGGTGTAACAAAAGAGGACATAAATGAAACAAATGGGAAGAGGGAATTCCAAAATTTAATAATGAACACATTTTCATCCAATTATATTACTCCCCTTTGTTTAACACAAGCAGACGTGTTTACTTTATCTTGTTTACGCTCTCCTCTGAGTTTCCCTCCCGCCTCCCTCCACCTGCATCTTAGCGAGAAAAAAGAGGGAAAACATGTCTGAGAGCGCGGGGACATCTTCCAGCGAGACTCAGAAAATAGCCGGCTCTCCTGGGCCGCATTAGTCTGAAGGTCATCGAAGGGGAAAATGACCCTGGTTCCTCCCTCTCCTCTCTCCTGCTGGCCCTCTCCTCGTCTCTCTCCCCTGTAATTGAGTATGGTGCGTGGTCAGGGAGCCTGTGCTCATTGGCGGCCCGAACATGGTAGTTAGTTACACACGTTTTCACCGTAATTACCAGGCAGACTCTTGCCTGTCTCCAGATCTTTTCAAGGTCGCATCAATTTCACAGCTATCCACACTATCCACCCCCGCGCAGTCTCTGCCAGCCGCTGTCATTATAGGCTTTCAGACCCCCTCTTCCTCGTGGTGAACTTCCTCCTCCTCCCCCTCCTCCTCCTCCCTTTCTTTAAAAGCATATCAAAACCCAAATGGCAATTATTAGTTGATCATCCAATCTCTCTCCCGCAATCGTGTCGGGGAAGAGTGTTGCGATCCCCTCCTGGGCTGCTGGGAGTGACTCATCACCGCCTGTAAATGTTATTACTGACTCACTGTCATGCAGATTTACTACTTCTCCCACCGCCATTAAATGCAGTTTGATTGCCTGGGAGGGAGGAGGTCAGTGGTTTTTGGCAAAGGCATCCAAACACGTCGGCTGGAAGTGTAGCGTGCCCGGCAGAGTCACTGACACAAGCAGTTCTGCAGCACCTGAAAAGCGCCGCCGCATTCAGTGCACGTCCCCCCCCCTCCCCCCAATCCCCTCCCCTCCCGCCGCACGTCTCGGATCAGCTGCGTTGCCTATACATCCGGATGTCGGCTTCCTCCGTCTCTTTTCTCCGCTGCACTCCTCCACCGGCTCCCACTCATTTGCTTGACAACCTTGTCAGACCGTGCCCGGCGAGGAGTCGGAGTCAGTACTTACTGGGTTCACAGCCGCTGTCAAGTCCTGGGATGCGAGGCCCGTCAGCCGTGCCGGGGACAGTCTGTATACTTCAGTAGGCTTTAAAAAGCATGAGCACCACTCAAATCAAGGCGCACAGCACAGCCCAACAGCTGTTTCGCCATTTTATTCCATTTGGTGCAGCGTGTCTTGGCAAGGCGCCGACCGGGCCACCTGTTTACCACCGGCGCGCCATAACCCAATCCCCCCGACCGCAGTCTCAATTTTGGGTTCTCGAGGAAGACGTCCGCCGAGTGCCGCTGAAACGATCGCTCGGCTAAGTGGTTGTGATTTGTTTATGTTGCCGATTAAACTAATAAGTCCTCATATCGTTGTCAAAGCTTGACATTGGAGAATGGAGGCGGATTGTACTCGCTCTGATTACATGGCACAGTGATGGCATAGATTAGCGAGAGAGCCGCTTCACGGATCCTTGTCCTATGAGAAAGAGGTTTGCCTCTGTGTGTGTGTCTGTGTGTGCGTGCGTGTGTTGCTTCATTGTGCCTCAGTTTGATTGAGTTGCAACGTGTCAGGACTATCAGCCCATGCCATCTGCACGTGTCCCGCATCCTCAGCGTCGAACTGATTAAGATTTATTGTAAAGGGATGATTAAAGCAGCGGCGGCGGAGTCGATCGCAGGCAGAGTGACGCCGCGAACACGCATCAGCTTCCTGTTCCGACGGGGGCCGGGCGTCTCCGCCGGCCTCCGAGGAGCGAGTCATTAAAGGGACTCCGCTGGTGCCGGTACGCTCGGGCGAACGGGGGGTTGAGCGTGCGAGGCTGGGAAACGCACCCCCCTCCCCTCTCACCCCCTCCCCCACCTCAGGCTGAGCGTGCCCTGGGATTGGCAGCACTCGGACTAATGCATCTCAGAGCTGTCCTTGAGTGGATACAGTATCCGCCATGCCAATACCGGCATGATTAATTGCGCGGCTGGTCTCATCTCCTTCGGTCCAGGAGAGGCTCTGAACCCCGGAGGAACAAACAAACCTACTTAACCATTTAGTGCTTTCTGTGCCTCCGGTTACCACTCAATCCACCCACCTGGATGCACCCTGACAGTCGCGGACGCCGGGGAGGCATGAATCTTACAACGCGGCACTCTTAATCATTCTGCATCTTTGCACGGATGTATGAAGGTTACCTCGCGTTTGGCAGGTTAAAGCATCCAAGCGCCGTCCTCTCTCGCCGCCAGCATCAAAGAAAATGAAATAATTTGCTCCCTGGGTGTTCATTGTCAACTTTATTAAGTCTGGCCTCCCTCCGTGTGTGCGCGAGGAGCTCGTGCCCGGGTGCAATAACTGTCGCGGCGTGCTCACAGAAAGTAAAACTTGACTTTTTCAAAGGTTGCGGCGCTTTGCTCGGGCAGACATGAGTGTGCAGAAAAAGCGGCGGTGCAGCGGGTAAATCCATCCTGATTCAGAGCCAATCCCTGCGAGGCCAGCCCGCGAGTACAAACCGGTAAACCGAGTTCTGTCGGCGCTGATAAGGGGGTCAGCGTGGCCGAGTGACACAGAGCGAGATTGCCGGACTTCTCGCGGTCAGCAACCTTTCTCCCTCTAATGCAGCCACCTGAGCTGACCCAGATTTCTGAACGTCTCCAATTGGCCCTTAAGGAGTCCGTAGCAGATGGCCGTCATACACCAAAGGGTGTAGATAACAGCCATTTATCAAAGCATTAGAGGACTGCCACCGAATAAGGCCACCGGACATGCATCACCCCATCCGCAAATTCTCACCGCTGTTTCCAAAATGTTGCTCATAAATAATTCATGTGCCGTCGGGGCCACTGCTGACGCACGCTTTTATGGGATATTTTCATAAAAAAGGGCTGTTTACGGCCTCTGAAGTCGGCCCACCTTCCATTGAAATCCACTCACAGCTTCTCTTTCTCACCGCCGGCTGAATCGAGTCTGGTGTGACCTTTGTGACTCCCTTTTCTCTCTCTTTTTTTTTTTATATTCACCTCCCATTAAAGAGGCTGATGCGCTCCAGATCCCCAATCTTTCAAGTGGAACTGATGTGTTCTGGATCCAGTAATTCACAAAAGGGAGCGACCTGCTCCAGAAGCTGAGGTCCGTGAAAAGGGAAGCGACGTCTCCGGAGGTTAGGAACCTTTTAGGTTCACCGACTTCAGTTTTACTTTGGATTTGGAACGGATTCATTTTTCAAGGTGATTCAGCTTTTGGAAACTTGTTTCTCGACAGACTTTTTTTTTTTTATTTTCAACTCAGAATCCAACTCCAGGACTTTTACTTCGAAGTTTACAGAAGATAACCTTTGATTCTTTTGGATTACAGAACTTCACCTTTTCAAGGACTTTCGTCTCTTCTTTCTTTTCCTTCGTTTCTTTTTTTCTGGACGTACAATCGAGCAATTAAAGCAATTTATCCTCTAAATTTGACATCTATTGAATTTGATGTTTTACCATTTGAATTTAGACTCAAATATCATCCAGATCTGCCACTTTTTTAAAAAAGTTTTCTTCCTTGAAGAAATTGGTTCTCTGAATTTGAAGTCAGATTCCAGAATTATCCTTTTTTCAGACTGATTTGAATCTGTTGCTCTTGCCTCTGATTATTTGCACATTTTGTCCTTTGATTTGGATTCTGTTGACTTTCACATCTTCTGGTTTGGAAGCTGATCCTTGTCTGTATTTCTTTTGTGGTGACTGTTTACATATTAAACCCTGACAGGACGCAATTAATCCCTGACATTTACCAAAGTGCTGATTTATAAATCCAGGATCGATCAGACTGACTCGTGTCAGAAATTGTCAGGCAGACCGAACATTTCACAGTAAAATGTTTCGTTGGATTCAATCGCCGCGCTGCAGGAACGGACCAGACCGCAGCTCCCTGGGCGGGTTCGGGTCTGTGGGAGTCTGAATATCAGACTTCATTGTTTTTCTGCTGTGAGTGAGCTGTTAGACAACATTGCAGACTTCTTTGGCCGAGAGCAGAGTTTGCATTGATTTTTGTAGCCACAGGGGTCCATCACCCCGTATATATGTGGCTGAACTGTGAGTCAAACACTGGAGGGCTTTTAATTTGAAATGAGGGCCCTTATTTTTTGCTCTTTTTAAAAAGCGGAGATTACATTGTGACCGCTCAGTGAGGTAACTTTATCACACAATAATGCTGCGTTCACTGACTTCCACCATCCACAGACGCAATCAAACAAACTTTTCCTCCTTAATTACGGCGTTTTAGGCCTTTTGCTAACGAACAAGACCATTGATGAGCAGTTCGCCGTCCACCGATAGCGCTGATTATAATTTCCACCCTGTCCTTTTGTGCGTCTTCGTTAAGCCGCGGGTGACGCTGTTGGGTCTCGTTGGCCCCCTTAATTCGAGGTAATCAAAAACTTGGCGTGAACTCGGCTGATTACTGTTGACTCCACGCGCCGCCCAGGAAACCTGCCCGCGATGACAGTTCATCCTGCCATGATGGAGGGCAATTTCCTCGCGTTTGATTGGATATTTGTCATGTGGGTAATTCCTAAATAGGAAGCATTAGTGATCTAGGTCAGAACCCAGTGGTAGGAGTAGGGCTGTCATTGACCATAGTTCAGTCAGACATATTTCTTAATTAGCCTCACTGTCTGCTCCCCTCAAAGTAATTAACTTGATCAGAAAAGACCTTGCCTGAAGTCGGAGTAGAGTCAGAAAGAAAAAAAAAAGAGTCACGCCAATGACTAACTACATTAAAAATTCTGAAATCATATGTTTATCCCAAGCTGTCTGCAATTAGTATGCATAGAGCGCAGCCTAATTTTAAATCCTCATAGATTACTCTCGGGGAAGTGATCTGGGAATGTGCTATCATAATTTATTTGGCTCAAGGTGTTACATCCCCCCGCTCCCCCACCTCCCCCCCGACTTACAGAACATTGTTGAACAGGTTTGTACTATAACAACAAACAAATTAAAATTGAACATGACACTTTGGCTTCTGCTTGTTTTTTCCCCCTCGTCCCCTCCGCCACACATGCGGCTGTGTTTCTCATAAGAGAGAGAGAGGGAGGGGGGAGGGGGAGAGAGGGAGGGGATGAAACTGTGAGGGCAGGTTCCACTCAGGCTGGGAGATAAAGCATCGCATGATGGGCGCTGTAATTGCATCTGAGACAACGGAGCACATTAAAAAGATCCCCTCCCTTTCTTGCATGTTTTATTGCCCCCCTCCCCTCCTCCCTCCCCCCCTGTGATGGAAATATTACCCCATTTGTCCTGTGAAGTCTGGCAGAGCCCATTCAGACCAGCAGCTCATCCCAGAGGCCAGATCGTCCCGTGATAGAGACCTGTTAGTGGGACGCGGCCCCCGACACAGCTGCGTATTATCTTCCCAAGAAATTATTCTCATATATTTACCATTTCCCAGCTGTTGTCTCTCTCGCTTGTTTGTGTTAATCCCCAGAACCTGAAACAAAATGTGAGCTCGGGTCGTCTGCATGAGTTTCTTCACCCCCCTCCATCCTTCCACCTCCTCCTAATCTCTTCTATGGATCTGTAGGGGCCTAAAGTCCATCTTTCCAATTGGCTAATGATCTATTTTGAGCAGTTGGAAAATATCTGTCTCAGTTAGTTCTGGTGTTGAAAAGTTTGAGAGATGGTGCTGAGGGGAGTGCAAAATCAATAAAGCTATCAGAGAACAGTGACATGATATATGCCGGCCCGGGCGGCCGCTCGGCGAAAGGGACCGGGGCACAGCTCTGGAAAGATGAATATACGCTACTTAAAATATCATAAACTGTGCACAGTAAAAACAAAACTTTATCGGTAGTTGTCTTCGCTCGTAATCGATCACAAAAAGTAGGATTTAGTGTGTTTGAGATGCTCGAATTCAAGGCTTAACCGGAGCTTTGTGGCTGAGAGGTTGAGGAAGGTGACAACCAAGCAGGCTATTGTTGTTTAGCTTCTGATGCTGACTGTTGTACCTGCCTCATCATCTGCAGCACTCAGTTGTGCTAACGTTAGCCATTTCACTCCATTTAATCCTGCTAGTATACTGTTCTACCTTGCTAACTTATGCTACTCCAACTTGTCATAGTTTAAGACGAAATGATGCTACTGTGACTGTTTTTTATTTTTAATTTCAGGAAGCATTTTGTGTCTTAAATATGCTAATGCTACCTGATTTTGTAGCCTAATTACTAGTCGTTGGCAGCGTGACGCTTAATCATGCCAATGCTACCTGGTTGACCCGCTTAGCAGCTGGCTGAGCGAAACGGCAGTGTACTGCTGCGTGGCTCCAGGTGTGAGTTTTACAAGGCGCTTAGCTTGATATGGTGCTCCCTGGGGTTCCTGCTTTTATTTTGGAGGGTGTTAAACCCCTGTGACCTCCGGGGACTTGGCCTCCTGTGAGCCTGAATCCTCTCCGCGTGTCCTTGAGCAAGACACAGAATTGGTCGAGGACCTCTCGGAGCGAGAGGGCGACTTAAGGCGCCGAAAAGTTCTTCTCCTTCGTCTGCCCGTTCTGACTCAGCTCTATTAGATGATTGCCGCCGTCCCCCGTCACCTGAATGCAGCCCCAATGCCATGGCCGTAATCCTTGATGAATATACTTGCATTATACTCGCAATTACAGCACTAATCTGAAAACATGCTCTCTATGGCAAGTTGGTGTTTTCATTCTCTTCCAATCCAGGATTTAGGGGCGTTATGGGAGCCATAGCATTGTCTGAGCACGCATGGTTAAATGAAGAAATAGATTTTGTTAATGAAAAATGCAACAGATGGTGGCTGTAAACCCGGTCCCTGCAGAGCATGAACATTTCCTGCAGAATGACGGCGAGCGGATTAAGGTCATTTTTGCCTGGTTTTTCAATTTATAAATTCATGCTCAGAGGGAACTGGGAAAAAAAAGGGAGAGGAAAGAGAGAGGGGGACTGGCATCCTGCCTCGATACTCTCTGGGAAATCCAAATGTCAATGAGCACATATTGGAAATGTGCAAATATTAGAACAAAAAACACAGTTTCAGGCAGGGTGACGTTAAGGCGACGCTTCTATCGCACACGGAGGCCGACGAGGGGCCACCCCGAGAGCGCCGGCGCCCGGAAGAAAGACGCGCTGTTTATCAGCATGAAAACAAGACTCGGGTTGATCTGCGCTACGTATTGTTTTAAAAAGATGAAAAAAAACAAAAGAACATCCAAGCCATTGTCGATTTTATGCTAATGCTCATTGCCAGATTATGACTCAGGCTTCCTGGTTGTTGTGAAGACTCGGTTCATGTGAGGTTGGTTTTTTTTATTTTTTCCTGGCGTGTCCTCGTCTGCGGGGCGACTCGTGTCGTTTCAATGTCGTAATTTGAATGGAACAATCTTCCTGAAGACAATGGCCAATTTCACTGTACAAATTGCATTTCTTTTTTTTCCCCGCCTACAGCTAAGTGAATAAAAGTTGGGTTTTCCATCTTCTTCCGTCTCTCTGGCCTCGGTAACAGGCCCCGCCTTCAGAAAACACACAACCAGGCTCTCAGTCCTCCGCAAAAACACATCCGTTCATTTGGATTTATGGCGTTTTCGTTTCATGGTTAATATTCTGTCAGTTTGCACTTTAAGTTTTTATTCAAGCCTATTTTTTACGATTGAAAAGACTCGTTTGTGGTGTTTTTTGTTAGATGATAACTTCCTGGATTTGACTAATCACAGGATCGGTCCACTCGAGGACTTTGCTTTGTCGTGCTCGCCCAACATCAAGTGCTCAGCCCACCACATTAACATGTCGACACTCTGATGTCCCCCGAACATGCAAAATGTAAAAGGAGGAGCCGCGTCGTGGCAGCATAGCATTAGCAGGAAAGCGATGCAAAGCTCAAAGCGCCCGTGCGGCAACTCCCCGAGCGAGCGCACATGAGCCAGTGGCCGTGACAGATGCCAGGGACGGCGAGCTCGAAGTGTCACATATCTGCATATGCTTGTCGGCGGTGCTCTTAGCGCCCCACACATAGGAGCATATGTCTGATGAAGGTCAGTGATTTGAAAACAAGGCACCTCGGCTGTTAACTGCGACTGCGGGCGGCGGTGGTGGCGTGCGGCGGCAGCGGCGACAGGAGCCACTCAGGCTCCTCCGCCCGTTCCCCTTTTAATCCTGCGATGACAGAACACAGCTAATGACCAGCAGATGGATGTGACAGAATGAGGATGATATACGGAAAGAGCCTGAAAATCTGAGGAGAGGAGATGACGGCTATAAATGAAAGCAGCCAGATTAACGCCGAAACACTGCTGCCGCCACGCAGGGGGCGTTCGTTTCTTAACTGCCTCGGGAGCGCTTGTTTATCATTTTCCGAAGTGGGCAGGAGGAGGGCGTGTTGGGGGGGGGGGGGTAGCAGCCGTCATTTAACCCTTTCCATCTGGGCTTCAATCCCAACATCCTTGTTGGTTTGGGAGGTTTCTGGGCAGCCTTGACATTGTCATTATCATCCATCATCATCATCCTCTGGCGAGCGTTCGGTACAAGTTGGCGGTTCGGCGTTAAACACACAAACACTCCCGGCCTCTGGTTTTACTCGCAGGCGAGTCGTGGTGTGTTCGGTGGAAACGTAGCGGTGAACGGGATGTTAGGGGACCCGGGGAGCGAAAGTGGGGGGGACGCTCCCCCATTGGAATTCAGGCCGGCGAGCAGGACGCATCGCGAGGAGGGAAAAGTAGAACAATGAGCCGCCGCATCCGTTTATTAGAGCAGGAATGTCTAGAAATTTAAGACCACCATATTTTTAGAAGCCCATCAACCTGGCCTTTATATAGCGCGATAAAATAGGCCTCCGTGTTTCCTCGCAGATTGAGCTTGACTTATCCCGCCATCTGAAGCGACTCGCTGCTTTTGTGAACGCCGGTGCTCTCGGGGGGGGGGGGGATGTATGGGCGACATGGCAGCGTCTTATTTAGATTGATAGAAGCTGCTCAAGCTGTCGGCGTCCCCACGCGAGCGTGTTTGTGAGCAAAATGACTCAGATTAACTCGGGAAACCGGCGAGCAGCGAGCGAGGGAAAGAATCATCCGTAATATTTCTTCATGCACGTCTGAAGCAGAGAGCAGACTCAGTACATCTGTCATCGAGTCAGAGGGGGACAGCTAACACTTTGAATTCCTCCCTAAAAGGAACAAGTTGCACAGTCGGTGTTAGAGGGAGGAAGATGCTCTATAATCTGGATGTTAGGCATCCTGTAAGAGGGTGAAAGCAGAAACCAACCAGCTGAGATAAACTACCTGAACGCAGACGGCTCTCAGAAAGGGAAGATGACCTTTGTTCAAGGTTGCTAATGCTAATCACAGCTCGTGTTGATGCATGCAAACTCTAATAACGAGGTGCTTCTCGAAAAACAGGAGTTTGATGAAATAATCATGAATGACAACAGCTGATTCTTGATGCTAACAGTCAGTTGGATCTGCAGACAGCAGCTTGGTTTCTGTTGGCAGTGCTGATGCTCTCGCTGCGCTCTAGCCGACAGGTCTGAGGAGTTTTCATCGAGTTTTGAAGGTTTCGGGTTCCAAAGTCAAAGTTTTCGAGGAAACCGTCAGATTGTCGCGAGCGTCCCGCTCTTTCCCCCGCGTAGAGACATTTGAAGGCGAACAGAGACACCCTCCCCCGCCGCCTCTCTCCCGGGGCGTTCGTTAATCACCTCATTGAGATCTGCCAGCCAGTGGGCGGGGCCTCTACCCTTCAACGCCAGCTATTCAGGCGCACGTCTCAGCCCACCGGTGTGTCTCCCCCTAAAACTCCACCTCGTTAGGAGGAACATCGGAGATGATGAATAAATAAACAAAGCGTGGTGGGTTCTGGGAGGCGACGGGCGCCGTGACAGCTCGTGGCGTTCATTAAGACAAGGTGGCGGGTCTCGTGCTGCGCGCAGCGCTGGGTGGCAGCCGGGGCTTCGGCGGCGACACCCTCCTCTTCTTCCTCTTCCTCAACCCTCCAAACCTGCAGCGCCCGTCAGCCCGGTTTAAAGACAGCAAGCTGCGAGCTGTCAAAGTTTCCAACTCTCGTCCCAGAAGGTCGGTGGTACCTTGACATCAGGAAATGGGTGTAAAACGTGAGCGAGCGACGTGTTTCTGAGGCGCCAGCGACGTGTGGTGAGACGCGACGAACGGGATGGTTTCGTCCGACAGCCCGGAACATCGCAGAGGGGTTTCATTTAAAAAACGCTCTCCGACGGCCGCGTGACGGCCGATTGTGATCACCTGGAATGAGCAGGCAGGCGCTGATGTCTCGCGGGTTTGTAAATCCGAGTAAACAGCGAAGTAACCTAATTGACCAATTCAGTAAATGGTCAATAAATAACGCGTTACTGCCAATTAGACGGTGTCGCGTGGGGCGTTTTGTGGCAGGAGCCATCTGTTCCATCCAAAGGTGTCTGACCTTGGTTTAGGAAGGTCGCAGCCATGACGCCTCCGCCGCTCTTTGCATCTCACTCCGCTCTGCCGACTCCACCGGGTGGCTTCGTACTCTGCCGAACCTAATGTGCGAAATGCATGACGCTCCTGTTGTTTTGTTAATTCCCTTTAACCGGCACTGCGGCTGACACTCTGATGAAACAATTTCCACATGCAAATGGACATGAAATGAGTCTGGAACAATGTGCAGTGGAAATCGAGCCTTCCCAGCTCCAAATTTAAGCCCTTGTGAAGTTGTGACAACCCTGTCAGCTGTGTTACTCGCACAAGTCTTCTGAACCCTGGCGTGAGATATATTAGGCTTGATGTGCCACTTTTCACATTTGCTGTAATAATACTGATAAAAATAGTCCTGAATGAATTTTTTTGGAAAAGATCTGTAAACATGACAGCTTGTAAAAACAAGCAACTGAAATTATCCTGATTTTATCTTGTTTTTAATCTTATTCCATTAGTTTTTTTTAAAAAAGTATTTCATTTCTTCTGTTTTAATTAGTAGTTTTGAACTTTTTTTTGATTACTATTATTTCAGTGTACTGAAAAAGTACCCTTTTTGATTCCCGCAGCTGACTGGGAGCTTTCCAGTGACACGCTGTGAGGGATCTGCCCTTCTCTGCTGACTTCTAATCATGCTAATAACGACAGACTTCAATTCTGAGCAGCAAGCTTCATTTTCTGGAGTTTAACTTGAGTTGTGACCGACAGAGAGTCAACGTGATTAGCTGGATTTAATCAGATAATATCTGCAAGTTTGCGAAACTCAATAATAATAATACAACTTTCAGAATATTCCCAGTGGCACAGAAGAACCAGGTGTTGGTCAGGTCGAAGAATGTTCAAGTGAAGGTCGATGGGAGGAAGATCCTCGACCACCTAGATTCTGCTGGGAGGCAGATGCTCTGTGTTCTGGGTTTTAGTGTATTATGTGTGGTACACGCAAATTATTCAGCAGCCTTAGGATGTGATTTTTTAAGGCCACAAAGGTCACGGCAACCTTTCTGTTTTTACACTGTTACCATGACGACGCACTGTGTCAGGACGCAGCGACGCCGCTCAGCTGTCAGAGTAGAAGTTTGCGACACCCGACTCTGCGGTGTGGATTCCGAGTCAGCCGTTTTCTCTCTCCTCACCGCCGCCGCCGCCGCCGTGCGGTTGCAGTTAATCGTGAGTTATGGTCCGTGTTTGGAGCCAGTTTCAGATTAACTCCAGTCAACAGGCACAACTGCTTCCAGTGTTGATTCGCCGCCGTCGCTAAACAACCTCGGAGAATAAAAAGACCCTGCCAATCAGGCGGGTTTGTGGCGCTCAAGGGAGCTTAGAGGGACTGCTGTCGCTGGCAGGTCGATTCTGACGGCGTTTACAGATACTTTCACTAATTACTCTTGGAGACCAAAGTGAGGTCCGGGAGCCCTCCGAGGGTCACTGGAGGGGGACGATAACCTTTTCTGCAAGTCTTGCTCTTCGCATTGTCTGCAGACTGTGTGACGTGGAGAAGCTTGGAAGTATTTCTGTCGTAAGCACAGCGAGTTTGAAGTACTTGTGTAGCATTGTTACAGTCGCTGCTGACTTGGTTTCAGGCGTGTGGAAGGAGTACGGGAAACGTGATCTCCGTTTCCACTTGAATCGTCGATTTGCAGGAACAAAGTCTCCTCGTCCACTCCGTGACCTTCAGCGGGGTCGAACACAAACCGATCTCACGGCTGACTTCCTGTGACGAACGGCAGCTTGTGAGCGAGACTCGATCTGACTGTATTCAGAAGTTAGAGACCATCAAACGGGCCTGAATACGCTCGAAATTAAAAACTGGAACGTCGAGCTCCCGGTGCGAGAAAAGTCGTGATCCGGCGGCGTTAAAAGCGCCTCGCTGTCGTGAATTTGACTTGAGGCGAATGTGCGATGAGCGATCGCTGTGCGAGCGACTGGCGGAGCGGGGTGAAGGAAATGAAGGGGAACAGGTGAACAGAGGGAGGTCACACTTAGTGCGAAGATAAACAGGAGTGAGAAACAACTCCCGCGCACCCGGCACAACAAACAGATGGAGCCGTAAACTCGGCAGATTAATTAAAAATACCTCCAGTCTTCTCGTGGAGCCGTCCGAGGCGCGGCGGCGCTCTGACACGCTCTCAGCACGGCTTTCTGGAACTAATCAAGTAAATTTCCTGCAAATTCTTTCTTATTCATTCGTCTCTGCGTTCGTAGCGTTGCCTCTGCTGCTTTTATACAAAAGCCACAACTAAAGACTCGCCTCCTCTTGTCCAAGCACTCAACCAATATGTGCACTCTCAACCACACCCTCCCCCCTCCCTCTTCCTCCCCCAATGGATCGTGCTTAATATCTTGAGTGGTGATACATTATTTTTATCGTAACTGAAGGTAATCAAAGGGGGAGACACAACAAAACATGCTTTTTGGTGGTAATAGTGAAGTCGCACAGAAGCTCTTAGCGGCGGGAAACGCTCGGGAGTCGCAGTAATACGCTGGAATTACCAGGTGATTGGTTGCACGGCTAATGGAGAGCGACAACACCTTTGCGAAAAAAAGGTAGAATCGCGCAACCCCCAGCCGCCCCCCCCCCCCCCCCCCACGAGATATTTCCACTCACGTTGCAGCTGGGGTCAACCTGTCCGGTCGTTTGACAACGGCGTTTGATCAAAAGAGGTAGAAAAAAAGGAAGAGGAGGGAAGCTGCATGAAAGATGGTCACGCACGCTGCAGGTTACTGGGGACGGATGTGAGGGTTGATGGGAACAGACAGGACATCATATACCGCACATGTTCCATCAGATTTCCCTCCGCGGAGACGCGGGAGAATATTATGCTAATTTTCGGTCGGGTACTTTGAAATTAGTAGCAGTCGATGCGCGCGGGAGGCGGGCGGGGTCGATGCGGGACTCGGGCCTCGGGATGGAAACCGGGAGCAGCGTTGTGGCGGGATCTCGCGGGGGAGTTGGTTTGCCCCTTCGTCAAGACGGAGCCGCTTCCCGTGGGGCGCTGTTGCTCGATCAAACCACGTAAAACGCGCAGTGTTCTCGGGTAATCGAGCACAACGCAGGTGTGGCGCCTTTCAAAGGGCGCCATTTGAGTGATGATACGCTGACGGAGGCATTGGCGGCGGCGGCGGCGGCCTTTGTCAAAGTGCACTCTACTTTTAAACCTCATTACACCGAGACGTATCACTCTTTTACTCCTCTTTGCATGTATAGAAGAAGCAATTATTGCAGGAGGGATCGGGAGTAATGAGAGGAGGGTCGAAGAAAGGTCCTGCTGCCATAAAGTGGGATATTTAGCTTAAAAATGAGCCAACATCAATTTTTAATAACTCATTTTTACATTGTTACTCTCTCCCACCATAAAACACAACCATACACCTCTATAGGAATCGCTCTGCCCTCTAATTTCTGCCTTTTTGTTCTATTATCTCGATACCGTCTTTTCTTTTTAATGCAAAATATGAGAGGATTTCATAACAAGCTATAAAACTGCTTTTTTCTGCTGTTTATATGACAGTAAATGTCTTTAATCGTAAAAATACACGATAAAAATAAGTATTTTTTATGTGAAATGCAGCTCGCTCCGAATTCAGTTACAATTATAAGTTATAAAACATTCATATTTTTGTAAGATGCCATTCATATTCGAGCATGCAAGTAGTAAATATTTTTAGTACTTTTTAGATCATTCACTGCTTGAACGAATACTTTTAAGCACTGTACTTTCTACTTTTATGGGGGGAAAAGCAAGTGGTACTTCGTGACATTAGGCCTCATTTTGCTAATTACAAAGTTTTATGCTCACATTATAAAACAAAATCCTACAGTTTTGTTCTGTCGGACTCTCTGCCTGCATCCAAATGCACCATCGCTGAATCACTGACCAATCAAATGAAGCCATGTGGTCGAAACACAGAAGTTCAGGGGAATGTTTTCTCTCCTTTCCATGATTATTCCTCCTATTAAACAAGTCACCAGTACACATGGTGAATGAATTCACGCTTTAACAACGGCATGAGTAAACAAGTATGACTTAAACAAAGCAGACTGGACGCTACAGCTGCACGACTCCTGCCAGCGAATCTTCAGGGCCGATCTTAATTTCTATTAAACATCAGCCGGCTCTCGAGGTCACTGCACCTTTTCATTTAAAACAACTTCACCGCGAGATTCAAGGACGAAGACTTGGCTGATGCTGAGCGTGAGTCAAAATGCAATTCGCACCATTAACCCGTCGCAACCCGCCCCAAAAAAATGTCACCATTGAAAGGCGGAAGAGATAAAAAAAAATGTTGTTTACGTATTCTGGAAGAAGAAAACTGACCTTCAGCGTTCAGAGGGAGTAAATAAAAGTATCCAATCACCTGAAGAGTGAATAAAGAAACAGGAACTCTGGCCTCAGAAGAGGAGGAATCGCAGAGACATTTGGAAGTCGTCTGTTTGCGCCACAAATCACAGTCGCTCGCACGCACCCACTTAATTGCCTCCCTGACACGCATGGCATCTCGAACACGATTGATTGCTGAAAAGAACCTTGATTTGGACGCGGCAGACTCCTCCGAAGCGCGCTGAAATTACCGCGGGGAGCGCTCTCCGAGATTCTCCGTCGACCTCAGAACATCTGCCAACCGTCTCCCCTCTTCTCCAGGCGTGGCGGTCAGATAGTTCAAAATCCGGGGCAGGTACGCCCATGTGGCATCCGCGCCCACACCGGTCCGGCGCGACGCCGTTTTGTCGCAGAGAGCGAGGAAGTTAATTGGATTTCTCCCTTCCTTTTTTTTTGAATTGATAATCTACAAAAAACCCACCTTTGACTCTCCTCTTTCTGTCGGCGGTGCGGTGTGATTTTAAGCGGCGGGTCAGCGTTTGACCTTTTGGGGCAGCGCCGGTAATTAACAAGCATTCACCGGTTCCTCCTCTCGCGGTCGTGTTATTCGTTATTTACTGGGTTGGAGTAAACAAAATGAATAAATCTGTCGGGAGTCCAACAAACTGTCGCTCTCCTGAGGAGGTGCTGCTGAACGCCACTACACACACACAAATGCACACACATGCACACACACGCTCACACACACATTCCTCCACGCCTGCTTGATGGCGCTTCCACGAAGTGGCTCTTTCCATCGAGTCAACACTGTTGTACTCGCTGCCAATAATACATCATATTTGTCACAAACCTTGAAACATTCGCGCTGCGGGGTTTTTTTTTCTCGCTGACATTCCGACGCTTTTCTTCACACAAGGTTTCCAGTTTATGCAGCGAGTGACGCTGGAATGAGTTGAAGTGCACATTATCGCGCAATTGTAGTTTTTTTTTCCAGTTTGAAGGCTTTACGTTAGTGCAACACGAACTCTGTGTTCAAACGTAGGGCTTTGATGTATATATCTGTCTCTCTAACTTCCTTTGATTTTGGATTCTAAACTAGGAAGAAATGGTCTAAAAACGACTTGATAAATATGACAATGAATCTCTTTAACATTGCTTTCTTTGCTTATACACTTGTATTTACACAGTAAAAAGCTTAGTCCCTCATCAGGGAGGTTCAGTTGATGACGTTTGGCTCCTGTATTGGACTTAAGTTGTAAAGTTGGCGTTTTCATTTCATTTGAAGTTGAAGATTGTGATTCTCTTCACAAAACTCTTTGTTCAAATTCCAGCAAATATGGTTGATGAGTTGTCAGTGAAATGTTGATCAGTCGCATATGTTTTACGAAGAAAAATTGCCAGTTTGGTTTTATTGTCTGTGAAACAGTGGGAAAAAAAACCCCCACACGCACAGACGAGGACACAGATTTCACGCTTTTCCTCCTGATTTATTCAGACTTAAGAGGGACGCAGTGATGGGCGCAGCGGCGTCGACACTGGGAATGAATTCTCACAGGTCCCCAGATGTTCAACACTCAACATTGAACCTAATTATTACGGAGAAAATCCCTCATTTACTTGGTCTCTCTCGTTTCAGGCGATTTTTCCCGAGACAAGTTCTGTGATTCGAGGCAAACTAGTTAGATCGCACCGTGTTTACATACAAACACATTCTGGGAAAGTTGTTGCGTCAGACAAACGTGTCACTGATGCTGTGACTGATCTGAGGTCTGACTCAGTGAGCGGCCGCTTCCTGTACGAATGACTCAGCGAGTTGTTTCGCCGTGTTTGATGAGGCCGGATGAGTCCAGGCTCTGTGATATCGCACATAAAACTTGGAAATACCAGCTGTCAGAAACCCGGAGACGTTTGAATTTAGCCGAGTTTTATGCGGCGCTGCGTTGAGGCCAGGCGCGCTGAAAAGGAAGGGGGCAGCGCGCTGTCAGACCACCTTATTCCTCCTTTATTTTGGAGGGACCGAGCCGGCGACCTCAACATTTTCGGCAGTTTTTTTCCTCTCCTAACCTCAGAGGGGAATCCTTGTCGACTGGAGCCACCTCAGCTCAGCACTGCAAGACCAATTAAAACTTTTCTCTGCTCCCTCTGCCCTCCACCCCCCCCCCCACCCTCCCTCGCCATGCTGTGTTGCTGGTGGAGTCACTAATTCAAATCGAATCCGAAAGTTGCGCGGGGAGAGCGGGCGGCAATCGCAATATGTTTGCAGCGAGACGCATACGAATCTGCAGGCTAACGTAATTATCGGCGTGCTTTTTGTTTTTTGGGGGGGGGGTCGCCTGCTGTTCGGTCCCAGATGTCCGTCACCGGGTGCCAAGTCTTTGAACGCATCGCAGCCAGTCACGTCTTGATTGGGAGAAACGACGCAAAAGTGCACGTGAAACACATTATTTAATCAGTTGGTGTAATGAGAAACTTTGGGAAGGGAACACTAAACGCCTCTGCTGTTCATCATAGACACAAACCGTTGCGATGCCCCCCCCACTGAGGCTCCTCACAGTGGTGTGGTCCAACTTCCTCCCTGTGAATCAGTGATCCGAGCGACTTTTAGGACAAAAAATAGCAACTTTCCAGCCTGACGGTAACTAAACTGCATTAAAAAGGAAACTGACCGATAAAATACACATACACAAAGTGTAGTTTCGGGTCAGACGGGATGTACTGACTCTGTGTCACAGTATTGGACACGAACAACGGCAGTGTTTCACTTTAAATGGTAAAAACTCGCATTAAATCAATAGAAGTATAGAGTTTAAGTCTCTGGCAGCCAGTATGAAGATGAAAATATATTGCTCTTAAGACATTTCCTCTGTTTATTGTCCTCCCAACAAGGAAATAAGATGATTTATAGTTGGAAAAAAGACGATATGTGGGGAATGAGGCAAACAATTTTTGTTTGATTTGTGCAACATCTTGTGTTTTGCATTAAAGAAAGAGAAAAGAAGCTGCCTGAAACTGTGAGATTTATGTTCCAGGGACCAATTTTCTGTGGATAAATCACGACAGTTTGCCTGCGACTCCTCGGCTGTGCCGCCTCACGCTGTGTGTGGGCTCCGCCATTCGTTCGGGTAAATCTTCAGGGTCCCACTCCGGTTAGATGAGACTCTCTCTTCGCTTTTCAGCCGAGCTAAACTTGAGAAGACAAAAGTGCTCGCTCTCTTTCTCCCTCTTCCCCTCCCCTCCCTCCCCTTTTTTATTCTGGCTCGGTGCAGCTCTGGGTGACAAAGGGAAGGTATGGCCGGGGTGTAACGGGGTCAAAGTCATCTACATGTGTCACCGAACTGTGACATTTAGAAACCACTCGACTGCAACCGCGAAAGGAAACAGAGAACAGCACCAGAACACACGGCGGTTCGCCTCTGGGGGGTTTCTGCTTCCTGTGCCATGTCTCCCTGCTCACCTTGGACACTGGGTCAGTGTCAGCTGTCAGTGTCAGGTTGAGAGCGCCAATGCTAATGGACCCTCACCGCATCGCCCCCCCCTTCCCCCCATTTCACCCCAACCCCCACCCCCCTGCTATCTGTCCGAGGGAGGCCGAACCGTGAGCTGTGTTGTAGTGAAGGAGCTCAGCGCCTGCTGAGGCTGCCTCTGCCAAACAAAGGCAGGCTCAAGTCGAGCAGCCCTCGGCTCGGCTCGGCTCGGCTCAGCCTGAAAGGGGGCGGAGACTTGTCCGCGTCACAGACTGACGCTAAGAAATGTTACCTTTTAGTCATTGTGAGTGAATCAAAGATTGGTTGGTTGTTTGGCTGGTTGGTTGGTTGGCTGGCTGGCCAATTGTAAGTTGGCTTTCTCTGGTTGGTTGGTTGGTTGGTTTGCTGGCTGGTTGGCTGGTTGGTTGGAGGACAAACTATTGTCGGCAAAACCAACCAAAGTATAAAACCGTCTTCTTCATTGGATGCTAAAGAAGGTAAATCCGTCGACTTTGATTTGAAGTATTTGCTTCTCCATCTGCGGGCTGTGAGATATTCAACACGAGAGGTTCGTCACGGTTCTTTAGTAATGCGTCGACGTGTCAGCGCGCTAATTTATGTAATCGCCGTGTCTGCTGGCGTAAAGTGTCAGTGAGTGATATCTGCAGGATCGCCCAGGACGGGGTTAGAAAAGCAGGTCAGACTCCTCGCTAACGACACCCGGACGAACTGGAAACACAATGATTAGAAGTGACATTTCATGAAGATTTCAAGTGCAGTCTTTCATTAAAAATGTGAAATGAGGGGATATGTTTACAACCGAGCAATCACTCCCCGAAATCTCATTGAACTCTAATCTGACAACAACAACAACAACAACAAGCTTCCTCTCTTTTTTTTTTTTTTTCATCCTACCGGCGCAATTAATCAAAAAGCAATTACATTAGCATGCTGGGGAGATGGATTAAATGATTTTGACAATTTCTGCGGCTGCCTCGGCGCGCTCGGGCCGCGTCCCGCCGTCCGGCCGGCTCTGAAATCACCAAGACGAGAACATCGGAATAATTAGTCCAGAGGATGAGCAGGGTTTGTGCGTGTCTGTGGCACATCTCCAAATCCAGCCCCCACGTGCTGTTTCCAGCCACCGTGTATTAAAGCAAACGTCTGTCTAATCACAGTGCAGCACATAGCCTGCATGCTTTATTAGCCTATAAATGTGCTGAATGAAGGCCCAGTGCCTAATTAGGGAAGACTTCAGTTCACTTACTATCGCATACTGTTTTCTCCCACCTTCTCTCTCTCTCTCTCTCTCTCTCTCTCTCTCTCTCGCTCGCTCTCGCTCTCTCTCTCTTTCTCGCTCTCTCTCTCTCTCTCTCTCCTCCTTCTGTCGCTTTCTCTTCATGCTCTCACAGCAGCTTCCTCCACAGTAGGAGGCAGCGCTGAATCCCTCCGGTCGTAAGAAGTCAACTCGCCTCCAACTTAGATGTTGAGGGGATTGCACCGGAGGCAAATCTCTCTCTCGCCATTTCAGCCATTTTTTGTCGGAGCAGTGCAGGTGGCCTTGGTGAGAGCGCCGGAGGGAGGGAGGAAGGGTGAGGAGAGGGGGTGGGGGGTGTTGGAGGTAGTCATGCAGAGACGAGTCCTCCATCTCAGCAGATGGACGATCAGCGGTGGGAGTGTAGCACCGGGGCTCAAAGACCCGAGCTGAGAGGCGCCGCTTCTGAAAGAGTTTCAGGAGGAGAGAAAAGGGGTCGGGAGGTTCCAGCCAGAGGGAGGGAGGGGGGAGGAGTAGGGAGGGAGGGAGGAGGGAGGAGTAGGAGAGGGAGGGAGAGAAGAACCAATTTACCAGGTTAAAGGGAAAAGCAGAAACCACACAGTTCATCCAAAAGTCTGGCTAAATTCGTTGGTACGCTCGTCACACAATTGGCTTGATCAGTTAGATGTTTGATGTTGATTGGTTGGTCAGTTAGTTGGATACTGGACTCCTTTTCTTATTAAGTTACTTCGTTCGTTTGGTTAATTGGTCGGTTGGTGTCTGTTGGCTTGTGAGTTGTTTGGTTGATTTTCCTGTTGGTCACTTGGCTGGTTGATATTATAAATCGGTTAGTTGGGACACTATAAACTATTAATTTGTTATTATTACAAAATACTTTACAGCCACGTAGTTCTTTAATCATGGCTTAGTACCAGCACTCACCAACATAGGTCAAATTCCATGCTTTCAGAAACAGTTTTTTCGACGGTCCTGACCTCTTTGCTGCCTGCAACAATCCAATATTTGAAAAAGCGTGCAAATAAACATTCTGAATTTCAAAATAAAAGGAGTGCTTCCAATCTGACCATGCAGCACATGGCAGCGTTGTTTAATAGCCTCGGCAGTTGGATATAATGGGTGCAGCCTGTGAGCCGGGACAACCTGAGCTCCAGTCGAGGTCCCGGCGGTGGAATTAGGGTGAAGGACAGCGTTAGAAATACGAGGCGCCGCTGCTGGGAAACCGCCGCGCCCGCCTCGCCTGCCATTTATTTATATAAGCCTCCTGGTTCACGGGAAAAGGTTGGTAATTACCATTAGCAATTACCACTGAGCAAGTACAGACACCTCGGTGGCTCTGGCTGGAGGTGCCAGATGTGATCCGGAGGTGAGAATGGGGTCTCTGAAACACACCCGGGGGCGCAGTTTCAGATCCCTGATGCGGCATTAGCAGTGTGAAGCACATCTTTCCAAACAGCTCTGACTCAAGCGAAGCGCCGCGGAGGCTAAGTCGGGGCAGACACGACGTCTTCCTCTTTTTTTTTCTTTCTTCTATCTGGCACAAAAATCTCCTTAAGATTGGTGTTATTATTATCTAGCGGAGGTAACGACTCCCCTGCAGGAGGCGAGCAGGAGAGGAGTCGCACGTCATCTCCATCCAGGAGAGGAGGGCTGAAAACAGCGCTCAGTGAGGGACAATTACAGGCGAGGGGAATAATAGGTCTGGCCGAGCGAGCGTGTCACTCTTCCAGGTAGAACAGGGGTCTCGCTTGCGGGTGGGGGCTGAGCATTCGCAGCGGGTTCACTACCCTATCGTACCGACGTGCAGGGCGACCGGACGCCCGCTCGTCCTCGGCTCAAACGGGCCGAGATACCGGAGACGTCACGCTGTTCATGGAGAGCGCAGACGCCCCGCCACGCTGGTAATGAGACAAGACCACCACCACTGAGGCCGAGGCAATAATTACACGCACACGCGCGCGCACACACAGACACACACACACACACATACACACACACACACACACACACACACACACACCCACACAGAGGCAGGAGCGCCGCACAATAAGCACATAGTACCTGTTTATTTTCAGCTACAAAATGCCGCTCTAACTTTGTCATTGTGTAAAGGTGAAGGTGTGTGTGTGTGTGTGTGCCTGTTTGTGTGTTTGTGTGTGTAGGAACAGTTTGTGGTTCAGCAGTAAAGGCTGACTCAGCAGTGAAGCCACAGTAAAGCTTCGTATCCATCATGTTTTTATGTTGTGAACTCAAAACCGGTTGTTACACTTCACACAAAAAAAACAGCAAATATTTGTCAAATATGACAGAAAATGCAGTTTTATGAGTTCGTCCTTCCGATTATGGATCCTGGATTGCCTCTGAGGAAGCCTGAGGAGCCCCTAACAGATCTCAGATATCAGATCTCAGATCAGACGCGTCTCTTCTCACCGACAGACTGCAAGAGGAGCCTTCAAAATAAAAGTGATAAGCAGCTTTTTTACTCCTTTGCTAAAGTCAACTCATGTTTCCCGGAGAGGTGCGTCAATGCTCCTGAACAAACTCTGAAGGTGTCCCACGGCAACATTAGCATTAGCCTGGGTCCACAGATGAATGGCCTGCGGTAGCATTCGCATTAGCCTGCTATGATTAGAATGAGCAACCTAGCAATTAGTTTCCCTTTGTGTGAACTGCCTCCTTCTGTTTGGTTGTTTTTTTCCCAGCTGCTCATCCAGGTCATAGAGCATCTTCCTCCCACTAACCTTCAGAATGAGGAGCATATTCCTCCCACTAGCATTCAGTTCATAGAGCATCTTCCTCCCTTCCAAGCCCAAAAACTTTTTTGTTATTGAATTTTTGTATTTTTTAGTATCTTTCCGGATGTATACCTTCTGTTTTAGTATTCAGGTTGTGAATTTTTTTTTTTTGGCCTCAACTGCCTAAAAAAAACCCCAAGTATTACTGCAAAAACAACCAGTTTATGTTTTAAAAATTGGGCAAACTGAATTTTTTTCCAGTAAAAAAAATTATATTTATAGATATATATGTGTGTGTGTGTGTGTGTGTGTGTGTGTGTGTGTGTGTGTGTGTGTGTGTGTGTGTGTGTGTGTGTGTG
>JASSRZ010000002.1:3212899-3248710 GCA_032164315.1 Malacoctenus gilli
TGTGTGTGTGTGTGTGTGTGTGTGTGTGTGTGTGTGTGTGTGTGTGTGTGTGTGTGTGTGTGTGTGTGTGTTCAACTATCCCAGGCTAGTATGTGCAAAACATGTTTGGCATTGCTGAATATAAAGTCAGATTTCCATGACTGCAGCAGTAGACACTCGCACACACATGCATGCACGCACGCACACGCACGCACTCAGAGTTCAGGCCCGCACACTCGCTTCAGCCTCTCCTCCCAGAGTTGTTGTTCAGGTGGTCAGATAACTGTTAGTGTTCACCTCTGCAGTGCTGCGCTGTGCCGTGTAATTATCTTTCGCCGGGATAATCAGTGGTGCTAAAAGGTGATGGATGGCGAGGGGAAAGCGTCGCAATAAACCGAGCAGGCAGGCAGACTTCTGATTATCTGAAACCGCTCCGCTCGGCTCTGCGAATCCGTGATGTAGCCGACTGATTTCGAATCAAAACACGGAGTATTTACAGGCTTCAGCAGGTGTGCTAATTGTAATGCAAATAAAAAAATGTTACTTTTTTATTTGTTTCTGCTTTTATTGTTTGAGGGGTTAAAAACTGAATTTGTTTGGGTCCTAAACTGGAACAATAACAGGCGGTAAAATATTCCTCACACAAAGTACAATTTCATCACTTTCTCGCAGCATCTGATTCGAGTGAAAAATGCATTTGCATTGCAGGCATTTAGCCGGCGCTCCCGTTGAGAGCGGCTGGCGGCGAGCGAGCAGGCAGGGCTGCAGAGGCGCGTTCAAGGACACGTTGACAGAAAACAGGGCTGTTTGCTGAACATATTGTCTGTTGGAATGATGAACACCTGCGACCTTTCCGTTTGAGGACAGTTTCTGAAGCCGAGTTTTAAAAGTCACGGCGGAGGAGAGACGGTTTATACGTCTTCATTCTTCCTGGGCTGTCAGCGCCGCCTCGGTGGACCGCTCGGCTCCCGCCGACCGATTTAAGGCAGGAAATACGTGGAAATGGTCAAATCTCAAAGTCCGTGCCAATAACTTCAAAGGTTTGTTGGAACAGAGGTGCTTTGTTGTGGCTCCAGTCCATTTTGGCTCTACACAACTCGACTCTACTTGGTTTTGGTCGTTGGCGAGGTTTATTCTGTCATGTCTCTCCTCCTTCAATCAGAGTCTAATGATGTCACACTTTCAGCTCGCTGGAAACCTCAAGTAGGTGCTGAAAAGTACACAGTAAAGAAGAGTCAAGCAGGTCATTTGAAGCCTGTATTATCGTGGTGAAGAAAAGCCTAGAAACCTGTCATTTAAAGTACAGTTGCCAAAGGGTGGTCCGATCCTCGCCTGGGTGGGCCTCTGAGCTGCTGCCTGACACCTTTGTTCCCATTAGAGAGCTAAAAAACAGCGACTTGGCTGCTCTGTAAGTGGAAGCTATCGGTATCACACCGTCAGAAATGTCATCTGAAATCCAGGCGAGCAACAAATTATTGATAAAATGTCCCATTTGTGCTGCGTATCTTTACTTATTTATCGTCTCAACTGTCCCTGTTAAAACACCGACACTGCAAAGGTGTTAAAATCTCCCCCGTCACAGAGGAAGAGTCTCCTGCAGAGTGCCCGACGGCCGAGCCCATCGACACGTCCGGTTCTATTATTTAGCGCCATCAAACCTGCGTGTGGGACTCGGCGTGAGTGGGGCGAGGACAAAGACAGCGATGGGCCATTGTTTCCTGGTCTGAGGCTGTCTGGGCAAAGGCGTTTGGAGCTCAGATGTTAAGATCAGATCCAGTCTGATCTCTTCTGACCAAAAAGTTGCCAAAAAATCAGTAACTCTGCATATCGTTGGTTTTGGATGTCACACTTTGTGTCAGATGTATCTCGGCAAAACTAGAGTTTTGTGAACCTTGCGGCTGTGACCAAAAGCGAGGCGGCTGTACGTAAAAGAAGTACTTAAGTAGTATGTTTCCTCTTTCTGAAGCTTGCACCTTACAAGTGACTCCAACATATGTCCGTGTCCTTTGTCAACCTCAGACCTATTAAACAGTGTCAAAAGTGGCCATGTGTTTATCTTGAAAGGTCAGCAACATCCTGCAGAAAGACTACATATTCATGCAAGACAAACGGGAAGGGCCCAGTGCCAGTGAACGCAGCGTCTGCCAGCGTTTTGTTGTTGTTTAAGCGTCGCCGAGGCCGGGCTCTCCTCCAGGGGCGAGCGAGGAAGACGTCGGAGGACTTCTGTGCTGCAGCGCGGCTTCTCCCCGTTTTACTGATCTTTTATTGCAGACAGCAGCTCGGCGCAGTCTGTTTTATTTGACAGCTCGGCTCGGACTCGCGCCGTCCTTCTCGCTCCCAACAAGGTTGTGGAGAAAAGTGAAACCTTTCGGTGCAAAGTGCTCATTAATCACCACGGCGCGACTCTGACACAATTAAAGGTCCTGATTCAGAAGCTCTTTGCTCTGCCTGCCGGCTCACATGCTGACGCTCATGTTAAGATAGCAGGTGATCAAGACCAACGCGTTGATCCAACGAAGCTTAATAAATCACTGATAGTTGTTTTTAACACTTGGACTAAGACTTTTCCTCATACATCACACATTTAAGCATCTTTACGGAACCAACGAAAGTGCTCAACAGATTTTTTAGGTGTGAATTTCTTTTGATTAATCACGATTATTTTAATTGTTTTCAATCAAACGCGATAATTTTTTGTTTATTTGTGAAATAGGATTAATAATTGTTTTCAATCCACATTTTCTTTTTATAGAAACGTGTGATTGACTGTAAACAATCCACAACTATATATTTGTACTTTCTTTAAAAAGTGTAATGAATTGATATTAATTCCCAAATATTTGGGAATTTTTACGAAATGTGATTAATCGTAATTAATTCACAGAAACTCTCTGTGTTTTATCTGACAGCCCCTGAGAACCTCCTATGGATGATTCACATGCCGACGCACCCACTCCATCGGGCTCCTGGGGGGATGTTGCCTCAAACTGCAGAGTAACTGCAGGAGTGAGATCCCGAAGTTGCTGAATACGGGAATCGTGGAGCAAAAAGTAGAGGTACTTAAATATTTATCTGAGTACAGTGACTTGAGTAAATGTACTTAGTTAAGCTCCACAGCTGCCTGCGCCACGTTAGACCCATATGGTCCCTCAAGGTGATAATTTCTGCAACAGTTGCTGAAGTTAATTGTTAATATGTTTCCCCGCGGTGCATGCGGAGCCTCCGTGGCTACACGTTTTTTCAGGGGCTATTTTTACAGATTGTACGCTTCTTAGAAGTTATTCAGCCGTGCATCAGCTCGAGGTGAGAAACAAGAATCCTTCCATTAGCCGCTGGTGCGCTCGCAAGAGAAACCCGGCGATGGAAGGTAAAAAGAGGCAGGATGTCGACGCAGGCCGTAATTAAATCTCCTGCCAACCGGTGGAGTGGCTCGTTGTGGGCGCAGTCGCTGCGACTCTCCACTGAACGACCAGTCGGCGTGTCCCGCCGAGGACCTCTGGCTGGCAGCGGGACGGTCAACGAGCTCGTTGGCGGCGAAGAGCCTCAACTTTCCTCGCTAAACAGACGTCAACAGCTGGCCGAAGGTTGTTTTTTCTTTTTCTCCGTTTCTGCGTGGAAGCAATTTTGGCTTCACGGGCCGTAACTCAGCCTGGCGACAGAACAGAGGATGAGGAGTTGATAACGGCTTTAAAAGCTTCCCAGTTCTATTCAACTTCTATTTTAGACACAAGCTGCCGGAGCAACGGATCGAACTGATTGATATCGAAGTTCTGAGATGTCTTGTGTCTATTTTCTTTGCGTGGGGAGGTCAACGACGCCGCCGACGCTAATGTGCAAAAGGGGGATTTGCTCTTCTTTGGTCAATACAGGGCTCGGTTATGTGTTTGTGCTCTGGCTGCTCTGAGACAAAGAGAACACATTTACCCTGCAGTATCTATTGACATTTTACAGTGAGCACTTCACTGATGTGCAGAAACAGGCCGAGCACCCTTTTTCTCTGCGTCTGTACTCTCACAATTAAAGGTAAATGCTGCTTTATTAGCACTTGGAGCGGATTTGCATGGTGTGGGCCGTTTATTCTCAGTGGCTGAGATCCGGGAACACTGAAACATTGTTAAAACACCCACAGCATTATTCAATTTGCATGTTGGAACAATCACTCAGGCACTGACCAGCTCTCTGTTTTAAATATACATTTTTCAGGCTGTAAGAGGATATACTAAGGGTTTTTCCCCGTGTAAAATGATCACAAATACATAGAAAAGCTGATTTACTGAGATGGCTCAATGAGGACTTTGATTTTATCCAGTTTGCCTTCACGAATAAATAATAAGTGTTTGTTTGATCAAATTGTGTGAATATTCAAGCAGGTGTTTTAGCATGATTTCTTTCAACACATAATAGGATTTATGACACCTGAAATTGTTTGTGTTGTTCAAAATGATGACGATAAGGAGGGGCTGACTGGCTCAGCCTTGACTGGAAGCATTCCTGTAATTGTGCTGATCTGCATCAAAGACTTTGGATTGATTTTCTGTCAATTAATCCTAATCTGCTCAGAAATGTTTCTAAAACTGTTTTCACCAAAGAGAACTTGCCCTTAAACACTTGTGAAAGACAGTAAGTTACCAGTGCTTCCCTTTTACTGTTTATTGACAAAATAAAAATAAAATGCAGAAATAGAGTTTTAAATCGACCTGATATTCAATATCCTTATATTTACATTTTGAGTTGGATGTCTAAAGTGTGTCCTAACATCACATTATGTCGACAAATGTGTTCTGCTCAAGCCGCCTGGTAACTTCCCACCAAAATGTGAAAACTTGGCCGGAGGATTTGGGAGCGCGAGTGAAAAGGTCGGCGCTATTTTGGGCGGTGAGGCTTCGCCAGCACTCGGGGTTGCAGTTCCCCCCAGAGGTGATGGACGGGGTGGAGGTCAGACCTCTGTGCAGCCAAGTCGAGCTCCTTCACGCCGAAAAACAGAGAGCGCTGCGAATGTTTGAACCGTTGCAGCAAAACGTCGCAGTTACAAAACTGTTAGTGTTGATGGTTTACATGTTTTTTTCCAGAAGGAGGCACAAAAAGGCTGAAATTCTGTGTTTGGGGTCCAAAGGATGAATTTGAATCAAATTCTCTCTTTAGGTGATAAGTCGCATGCATTTGTGGGATGAGCTCTGTTGCTCTATTTCTGCTGAATTAGCACAAAGAAAACTTTATTTAATAGAAAAGCCCATCAAACGTGGAAAAAAGCTGCAAAAAAAGACTGTTGAACTGTTTTTTCCTGCAATCCTCAACTTCCTGAACTGACTTGTTCAGTCAAGATATGATAAACTTCCTCCACCAATCCCGGCTTTAGTGGCAGGAAAAGATGTTAGAAAGCGGGTGTAATTTACAGTCATGTAATCTGACAGTGAGTGTTTTAAAAGGTTCCTTGAAGAGGTTCTTAATTTTGGCCCCGTTTCGTGTTGTGCATGATTTATGGGCCCCTCCTGTGATTCGGGTGTTGCGTTACTCCGACTTCGTGGCTGCACTTTGCCGCGTATGTAATGGAGCCTCCCGTTTCACACGGCATCCGTCAGAGCGCAGAGGGCGCCGGAGCGAGGGCGTCCGTCAGCGGCGCGAGCAGCCGGGAGAAAATGTAACACGGAGGAGCCGCTTAGCAGTTCGCTAACACCGTCGACGGCGCCCTTTCCGGATAGTTAATGTGGGGGGATGTGGAAGGAAAAGGAGGAAAGAACATGAGTTTTTATGTTAGGAAAAAAAGAGGAAAGGCGTCCGCAGCTCGGCGCTTGGCTCGGTTTCTGATGAAACTGGCGGTCTTTGTTGTGCGATGCCATGTGTTCGACATCCCATTCTGCTGTGCGCGCACAGGGCCTACAGCAAATTCGTGTTTATGGGAGTCGGATGGAGCCAGAAAAAAGAGGAGAAGACAGAGTGAGAGGCAGACAGACGAGAGAGAGCGAGAGAGAGCGAGAGAGAGAGAGGAGGGCAGTTACCTCAGTTTGCCCACATCTCATTAGCAGCTGCTTTCAGCCCAGCTGATGTTCACCACCTCCTGAATTATACATCCGCCACTAATTTGGGAAGGATTTAATATTGTATCTGCTTTATCTCTATCAAAAAAAGAGGCTTTTCTATAATTTATTTGTTAGAGCCCCTCTAGTTATACCTTCTAAGCTTTAGCGGCAGGGGAAAAGAATCCTAAATTAGCCTAATTTTAAGTGTTATGACCCACATGTGTTTTGTGTTTTTTTTTTTCACGCTTATCAAAAACGGAGCTCACAAAAAAAAACCTGATTTATGCCATTAAACAAGAGCAGATAAAATGGGGGGAAAAGTTGCAAAACAAAACACGACACTTTAGTTTTTATTATGCGTACCACGAATAAATTACAGAAAGTTAACGTGATGAAACCGAACCATCGTGGCCCCAATTTATTCATCAACTACTGACAATTTTCAAACTTGTTTTGAAGTGTTTTTAGCTGTAAATTGCTTCCAATGAGACTCATTCAAATATCGAACACACAGGTTAGCTAGCATATTTAGCAGGCGAAGCTAATGAATTCATGAGTTTTTTTGTTTCTCATATTTCTATAATTTCATACAAAAAATTGTACTTCCATGTGACCTAGCATCGAAGACCAATGACTTTGTGAACATTAAACCGACTCTCAATTTTCCACTTCTTGCTGTTCGTTTCAGCTGTCGTTTCCCCATACCATCTTTTCTCATTTCTGGTCTTTTTCTTGCACTTCCTCCTCAAATTTTTGTTGCCTCAACTCCTTCCACCTGTGTCTTGTTCGTCCCCGTGCCTCCTTAGTGTATTTGTCCTGCCCAACCTCGATGTGTCATTCTGCCTCTTCAGGTGGTCCTTGTTAAAGATATTTCTTATTTTGCTCTATCTCATGTTAAACGGGTATTTGATGTCTAGTTTGGACAACCATCAATTGTCGTATTTGTGAGTCTTGATGAAGAAATGTTAAGAAATGTGAGACCAAGCATTTGTTTATGGCTTGAGATGGCGTGAATGAGCTGCATGTGGCTGCATGTAGCCAGGAAAATGATCTTTCACCTCCAATTTGGGGCGTTTACGCCGAGTTATTACGTCTGTGTTTATAGTGATGCTAACGGAGCTTCCAAACGGTGCCGACAGCGGCCACGCAGGCTGATTATGTTACAGTGATAGAAGTAATGCCAGCCATCTATCAGAGGTTCGCAGGGAAACTCTGTCGCCGTGGGGCTGCAATGGGCTGGTGAGGGGGGGTCCGGGGGTTGTCTTTATGAGCGACGTAGCTTTTCGAGGAGGCAGGTTACAGGTGAGTGTTAGGGTACGGGTCCGGAATGGCGGCGGGCAGCTCGGTCGCCGTCCAGACGGCACCTGGCAGGAGGACAGGTGACCCAAACTGTCCGGCGAACAAGCTGCTTCCACTGAGAAGCTGCGCTGGCTTGTAAGTGGGCGACGAACACAAAGACGGGCTGAAACGGCTCCAGGCGGAGAGATGATGGAGGGCTGGATGTCGCGTGAGCGATGTAGAAACGCGTGTCAGCCTGTGGTCTGGAATTCAGCCTCCAGGTCACTTTGTTACCTTCACATGCAAACAAAAAGAGCAGATGAATTCCGGCGTCTTCAGGTCTCACTGTTCTCTGCCGCTGCCCCGAGACTTAATCTTGTGCCCCTTTGAAGTTACATTTCAAGACTTTAGATTTTATTCCTTTAATCATTTATCTCACATGAGGAAAGTTATCTTATGATGACAGTAATTCCTCACCTGAGGTCTCGACGGGACAGTTTGCTGGAAATTTTGGTCGTTTTATTTTGAAGGTTGAGAGTGGGTGTGTCCACGGTTTGTTGTTTTGTTTTTTTCGAGTCATTTTTAGATGAAAATCTGGATGCAATCAAACAGAAACTAAGACTTTGACCTGCATGGGGGGCCCGCCAAAATAAAAGTGATTTCACTTTTTTTCGTGTCTTACAAAAACATAAAATGAATCCAGAATTTGTTCGGGACGCTTCGTTTGTTGGCCTCTTGTCCTTCATTTAGGAGTCAATTTAAGAAATCCCCGTTTAAATCCGCTCCATTTTTACCTCGGATTGATTTTGGAGAAATAAACTGGCTTCGTCTCGCCTCGTCTACAGTTTCTATTACAATTTGGAGTCGCGCCTCCATCCAAAGATGAAAAAAATAAAAGCGCCACTTCTCTTCAGCACATAATTGAGACCAGAGATTCAAGGCGGCATTTCAATCTGTGTCCCTCTGATGGAAGATGACACTTTTGTATCCTTTCTTTTAGTTCAGCTGCCAGCCGAACCTCTCGTCACTCCGTCGAGCTGCCGTTTCGAGAAAAGGAGAAAAAAAAAGCGTCCCGAGTTCGCATCAGGACGGGAAAAATACGACTTTTTTCGTCTGGAGGAATGTGGCGAGCTCGCGACGCCGCTCGCCAATTCTTCTGTGAGATCACCTGCTGCTGTAGACGCACGCGAGCAAATCAGAGTTAATCTCAGTCAGAGTCACCGGGGGAACGAATCGCTCTCCCAGCTCATCACTGCCAAAAGTACAGGAAGACACCTCCAGCGAAAAACACCTCGTCACCGCCACCAGTCCTCCCGCCGCTGCCGCCATGTTTGGCTGTCTGTGCCAGAGGAAGGAGGAAACTCAGATTAGATCGTATTGGACGGGGAGGGGGGCAGATAGATGACCAGAGACGTGGGATTTGGTGTCTCTGAAAGTGACGCAGCAACACGGACCGCGATCGTCCGGTGACTTCTGGCACAGCCGACGCCGACTTTTCTCACTGAGGTTTTGTGGGGCCGCCACATCACGAAATCACGCGGCCGTTCTTTTACCGTTCTGCTGACAACAAGACTCCCCGGACGCTCCGCCGGTTAATTATCATTCCTTTATAACGTTGAAAAAAACAGCTGAGCCCCATTTAAGAATACACACACACATTATTCCCCGAGACCACCAAGCACCGCCAACCAAAGCCCCTGTGAAGGCAGCCAGCAGCAGACCCTGCGGAGACGCCACCACGAGCTTCACAGGAAAAGCTCACTCAGATTTGATTTGTGGATCCGAAAAAAAGGGGAGATAATTACATAAACATCACGCAGCAACGTGCAGCTTTTTATTACGGCATCCAGGAACTGAACGGGGGAGCAGGAGGCCGAAGTGTCTGAAAGTACCCGGTTCCTTTGAGCAGAGGTTCCTCAACTGTGATGTGGGAACTCTTTCAGTGGCCACATGAAGCCCCCAAAGCTTCACTCTTTGTCAATTTGCAGCAAAGATTTGAACGATTCATTTCAGCCTTCTGGATGAAACCTGAGCAGGAGCTGCAAGTTGAAGGATCCTTCCTTGCCCCCTTGCTTCCTCCTTTCCTTCCTCCCTATTTTCCAGCCTCTCCAGAGGAACTCGTAAAAGAAGAGCCGGCGTGTTTGTGAATTCCTGCCGAGGAGCGATCTCAAGGAGCGGCGCCAAATTACGGGCGCAGAAATGAAAGAAACATCTCTGAAACTTCCTGCCGAGCAGCTGAGCTCTCCCGGCGCCGAGGAGGGGAATTTGATTTACGTTTAATTTCACTATTTTTCTTTCCCCTTCGCACCTGAATCCTGGACAATGACAAGGGCCTTGTGCTGTCTGCTGCAGCTGCAGGGGAACGACTGCTCCGAAACCGCCTCATCATAACTCATCTGACATTCAGCTGCGCAGCATCATCTGGATTCCTCATCATCCACGCCGCATTTAGGATCCATCTCCCCGCCTGATTACGAGCCCAAAAACAACAATTCCCTTTATTGAACCTGCTCCCTCCGACACGTTTGCGCCACGACGGCTTCAACGACGCCTCGCCGCGGCCCGCCACCGCCATCACAGAAAGCCCTTCATCATCCCAGCTGTAATTGACGAGCTTGTTTTAACTGGTCGCGGCCGCGCGATTGTTGTTTTGACATCTGCCGCTGAAGCCGTCGCTACCGCGTTATAGATTTCTCTCTTAAAAAGCAGTACAGTGTTTGAGATGTAACCTTTGTGTTGCTTTTTCATCTCGTTTTTTTCCTTCCTCTCCCTCCCTCCCTTCCTCCCTCCCTTCCTCCCTCCCTCCGCCCACTAGTATATTCTGGTACTCTGATAAAACAGTGAAATTAGAGGTCATTCTGCTGCGCTCCAAAAATAGAAGGCAATCCAAGTTTTTCCAGTCACCAGGTCTCTGTGGAGTCTGGTAAAAATCAGAATTGCTGGAATGTAATACTAAAACAATGTTAGGAGAGGACCCTCGGCTGGCTGCCAGCAGCAGCAGCAGCAGCACAAAGTGTGTACCTCCGAGAGAGACACACCCCCTCGGATAACATTGTTTCATTAGACTCACACGGCTGCACAAACACGGAGTGTTTTGTTTCGGGAAGCGCCGCTACAACCTGCGTTTAATAATTCAGCTGTAGAATTGTGAGAAAGTGACGAAGAAAATACAAATACACTTCGTTCCCTCAGATCCACACTGTAAAAAACACGCCGCTAAAGTCATGAAATGCAAACAGAAGCAAAAACATCAGAAAAACATTTCGAAACCTTTTATTTAAACACTTTAATGGAAGAAATTTGTCGGTGACGTTCTGCAAAATAAGTTTGTCATATTATAAGATAGCGCTGCATCAACAACCAAATAGACTCGTGAAGCCACACAGCACGAACAAGCAAGCTATTAATAAATGCTAGTTGTTGCTAACAAGTAGCTAATGGACCGTTTCGCTCGCCACCTTGTTCATGTTTGGAGTGAAAAATGTCAGTTCACAGATCACGTCTCTCTAACGGACCTACGGGTTGGTTAGTTTTGGTGTTTGGCCTGGTGTTGTTTTCACTCGAACGGGTTTTAGAGTGCATCGCTCCATCTTTTTTATCTATTGGACAAAGCCTGTGACTGCGAGGAGAGGAGGGGGCGAGGGGGGGTCAGCAGTAATTTCCTCCTCAGTGACACGGTGGGCAGAAGCTCTCTGATGGGGATGTAATGGAAGCAGAGTGTCACATCAGAACTGCTGAGACATGGATGTGCTGAAATGGGAGTGAGAGGGCGGCCTGAGGGGGGAGGGAGGAGGGGGGGGGGGCTTCCAGAGCGGGTTAGGGAGGCAGAGGAACAGGGATGACTGTTATTCTTTACCCCCCACACACACACACACATACACGCACACAGGAGAGATTCAAATAACATTAAAGACGAGGAACAGAAAGAAGTCTTTGTCCACAGTCCATTTCCACTCACTTCCAGATGTCACTTATCAACATGCATCCCGTCTTTATTACGAACTCTTTGTTACATTTCAGCCACAACCACTTCAGCCAGTTGAGCTATTTCATAAATCTTCCTATAGGTTCTTCAGTAGGACTGAAAAGTTACAGCTACAGTACAAAAACACAACTAGCGACTTCGAATAAGAAGCTCTTGATGTGTTTTTTGTTCATTAACCTTTAAACCTAAGTCTTTGGGATCCGTCCCTCCACCCCCATCTCCTCTAAAATTGGCATTTTTTTTCTCTGATGTTTTGGACGTCAGTTTATATGTTGTGAGTTGTTCTAAAATCAGCCTATATGGTCGTTTGCTGAGGCCGCCGCGTTGCCGTGTCGGGCCATTAGAAGGTCAGTTGTGGGGTCGCGTCTCGGCCACGCGTTCGCGTGCGTTCGCCTCATTATTTCAGAAGCAGAAGAAGAAGAAGAAGAGGAGAGTCTGCAGGCTTCTGTTATTTTTAACTTGAAGGTGCCGAGTCTTCGTCGCTGTGATGTTTCCCACTTCTGCACTTTGTACAGATCGACTGTCAGTCACGCAGAGCTGCAGGTTCTCTGATTTATAAGCTGATACATTTGGGTTTCCAACAGCTTTCTCTTCGTTAGCCCAGCTTTGCTTCCACTCTCTCTGTTTTTTTGGAGGGGGGTCTTTATTCTGAAATGTAAATGAACCTAAATGACCTCAATTGTGTCCCAGCGTAGCGAGCGACGGCTGAAAAACAACGGTACAAAAAAACAAAAAATAAAACCCCAGTAGAATTTAACAGCTGTGTGCTGCGTTCAGCCCACTCACCAAACAGGACGTTAATAAAAGGTTGGGAGAAAAACCCTCTGTGTTTGTACAGCAATATTTATTTACTGCGAGTATTTCCACGGTAACCTGGCAGGTAAACGCTACAGTAGGAGTACTCAGTTACAGCGCATCCAAAAGATGTTTTCCTCAGAGAGCACTGCGAGTTCAAACTGAGGTCTTTGTCTTTTCTTCTCAACTCCGCTGACGGGAACAACAACCTTTTCTTATTTCTCGTCTTATTCTGAACCCCTCACCTCCAAAACTTGGACTGCGAGACAAATGAGTCACAGTCCAATTAGAAATCTGTTGCTTGTCTAAACACTTTGTTCCTTCAAAGAAAGGCATCAAAGTCCATCTAAAAACTGACAGGAGCCTTCACAATAAAAGTGTGTGTGACTTCTTGTATGCACAGGAAGAACCTGAGACCTTTTCAGTGTGCTGAATCTTTCACGGCTTTCACAGCATTTACTTGTAATCTAGCATCAAAGTCTTTCCTTTCCTCCCGCCTTCAAGCCGCCAAACATGGAGGATCTCCTTCCACAAGCATCCATCTAGAGCAGAAAAGTGTTGATACTGATGCGGCTCAACATCGTCCTCGTCTCGGTGTTGACTGGAAACGACAGGACGGATCCCTCGGCCGGCCCCTGATTGGTCGTGGCGAGGCGCCACGCGCGAGCCGTCGTCATCCCCAGAGATGGTTCAGACCCCGCAGACACGGCCGGGCGTTTACTTCTGGGCGCGAGACCCAATGTGACACGTTCCCCGCGCCAAAGACGGAGCGCTTTACCCTCCGCTTTTGAAACGCTGTCTAAAGGTCAGAGCTCTGCTCTGGCACTTAACGTTGGCATCGGCGTCCCACAGCATCACCGCGAGGAGCCGGCGTCCTCGGAGGAGCCAGGCCGCCGCGGCGGACGGAGAGAAAACAACACTGCAGATGTTTTCACTGTGAAAACGCGGCGATTGAGTAAAACACACTCTGGAGTGATAACGGCGGGCAGGAAAAGGAGGAGGAGCGGTTCGAGCGAGTGTTCAAGCAACAGGAACGTGTGCAATTAGATCGCAAGATGTCGCCTTTTTTTTTTTCAACCTGGATCCTGATGAGAGACGGCGAGAAAATGCAGAGCGCCCGAAGGAGGCGGGGAAACGGCAGAGGACAGGGAAAAGGACGACGTGAGGCGAAATCGCAACGAGGTGCTCTCAGAAACGGTGTCCAGAGAAAACTGTGTGGAGAAATTCGAAGTTTGATCTCGGACGATGGCGAATGAAAAGGGTTCTAGTGTGGCGCCTCTGCTTCCATGGAAACCCTCGCACACGCGGCCATGCCCGGCCACGCCGTCACTGCCGCGCTCATGCAAATGAAAAGCTGCCACAGCTTCTTCGGCTCCAGGACCGGAGTTAGTTGTCCTACTTTCTCAAATGCCGCAGTCAATCTGAAGGCGAAACAAAACACAAACTCTCGAGCATCTACGGTAAAATACACCGCTGTGTGTCGCCGAATATGCGAGCTGAGTGTGGACGCCGTCGTAAGTTTGCAGTTGTCGGCAAAATTCTGCTGAGAACTTAATTAAGCTCTTTTTAAGTGGGTTAAACAGGAGTTAGTTTCCCTTTGCAAGAGCCGTCTGTGTGCTGGTGGTTTGTGTGTTGGTGTTCAGTGATCTCACAGTTGCGGAAGAAAACAAACAAGATAGTTACCAGATGTAACTCACAGCTTTACTCGAGTAGCTTGTCCGTGTTGGCGGGGCAGCTGGTGTGTAGGCCACCTGCCTACAGCAGGAGCGCTCTGAGGTGGGAGAGGCGACTGAAGTCGCAACAAAGAAGAAAGCCGCAACAAATGTTGCAAATTTGGAGTGTTTGTTCTTGTTTTGAGGTTGGGAAATGAATCAAAAACAGAATCCAGTTAGCGTGCAGCGCTAAAGCCCGAGCGGCAGGAGGAGCAGTCGATTGTGGACACGTGAAGCATCGGTCAAGCGTTCACAAGAAAACCTTGGACAGATTGTTACCGTGGATCCCTTGTGACCCGGCGGCGTTTCTTGACGCCCGTTTAAAGAAACGGGAACAATAGATCGCCCGGACAACGAAGGAACCGTCTGTCTGGACGCAGTGTAAGAAAAATGAATGGCGTCGGGATGGCGAGCTGTTGGTAATGCGGCGGCGGCGGCTGTGGCGGAGCTCGGAGACGTGTCACAGCGGAGCTCCTTTATCAGTGGGAGGAGGCAGAGGAGGAGAGGATGTGTCACTTCCAGGTGGGGGGCTGCTGAGGCAGAACCTATTCGCTTTGACCTACATAGGACGGGTCGTCTCCGGCGAGGTTAACGCTCCAGCACCTCGTTCCCGCCGTCACGGGATCATTAGTATCCTTTGCTGTTGCTGCGCCGCCGCTCTTTTGATGCCCCCCCTGTCTCGGGTGGAACTACACTGGGGGGCGTCCCATTTTCCTGGCCCTCTTTTTGTGGCCATTTCCATTCGGAGGAGGATGACTCCCCTCGCCGCCGTCTTCCTCCCCCCCACTCCTCCCCCGCTTCCTCTCTGGATGAGTGAAAATGAGACGAGGAGGAAATTGGAGCGGGGTCAGCGCTCGGCGTCCACGCCGGCGTCCTCATCCTCGCTTGGGAATAAGTGAGGAAGACTGAGAAAATATTCTGACAAGGCGGCGGCGAGGTGGTAACCGAGGAGATGACAAGAAGCCGGCGGCCCGGTTTGGCAGTATACGGCGGACAGGTGGCTGGAAAGTGGCGCCATGTTGCCTGATTCATTATCCAGCCTGAAACGCTGCACTTAAGTGGATGTTTTCCATGTTACACGCTGCCTGTCAGCCATGGAGGGATCAGCCATAACATTATGACCGCCCGCCTGATGGTGCTTGGACTGATGGCGTTGCACAACCTGCAAGTCCGGTCACTTTTGCAGTGGTGCCATTTTCTGTGCTGCACATCCCAAAGATGCTGGATTGGATCGAGATGTGGAGCTTTATGCGGGTTGTGACTTGTGACGATGCTTAGTCGCATCAGCCTGAACAGCAGAACCTGTCATGTGTTCCCCAGGTAGGCCACGCCCACACCTGAGTCGAAGCGCCCCTCCCCCTGGTGGTGAGCGGCAGTAATGTGCAGTCCCGGCATGTGACCTCCTGCAGCAGCGGAAAAAAGGCGTTTGTGCCAATTAATGAGCCGATGGGATTATGATGCGCTGTGAATTCCCTTTATGAGGTAATAATGACAGAATTTATTCAGACCGATGTGTTGCCAGATTAATTTTCCACCAATTCTAAACAATTATGATTATTGGGGGGATTTTATTCAAGATAAATGAGGTGAGGAGAAGTTTGTGCAGATGAACACACACAGAAAGAGCTTCCTTATTAGGCAGCGCTTCCAATTCCAACATCGCTCTCATTCATCATTCATAAACGTTTGTTTTGTGTTGTTTCTATTTGTTTTCTTCTTGTTTTCCTTGTCGGGCCTTGGGCTCCTCCTCACACACCTAAATGCGTCGGTGGTGGAGCCCGAGCGCCGCTTCCTCCCCCCTCGGACTCTCTAGCGGCGTTTTTTTTTAATGCATGCTGTGGAAACGTGCTCGGTGAGAGTCGAACTTCTCCTCCGTCTCGTGCCAGACATTCAGGCCGTGCTGATATTCGCCATTGGGCGGCTTCGGCGGCTTTATTGGTTGCCATGACAACTCTTGCGATAACCAGGAAGCTAATTAGCACCGTTGCCTTGGTTTTTTTCCCCCCCTTTGCTGTTACTCTCATGTTTTTATGCATTTGAAATCTGCCTGTCAAAAGTTTGAGCTCGCTGTGTTTTCTTGTTTTTGGAGTAACAAAGATTCATGTGAACAATAACAACCAAATGATTTAAATATTCACTCAATGCTGCCACACAAACACTTTCTTTTGATTCGTTACTGTAAAATAATAAATTACATCTTTGCGAGTTTTCAGAGTTTACCCTCTTTGGTGCCAGTTCCTGGAACTGGGTACTTTTTTAGCACCTTCTCAGCCAGAGTTCTTCTGAATCATCACTTATGAGATGGAGAGAAAAGATTCAAGTAAAAAGCTGTAAAGATATAAAACTTCAACAGCAGATTCACTGGTGTGTATCTTGTGTACACAGATATTTGTGTATCTGCTGCGTGTCCGCCTCTGCTGCCTGCAGCTCTATCTGCGATCGCATCACCGCTGCCGCCGAGATCCAGGCGTTTTGCGCACAGAGCGGCGGCGAGACGCTCTGTGATGCGCCCGGCTGCAGACGACGGCTCGCCAAGGCGCCGTTTCTTTTCTCCGCCGCGAGCCGTCTCGTATCGGCGCAGATAATTCGCAGCCTCGCCTATAGCTTTCATGTAAATGTCAGAGGCAGAGGCGTGTCAGACAGATAAAAGGCCCGATAGTCGGCCGGCAGTCGACGCACCTTCAACAATGCGGGGGTGGAGAGGCAGAGAGCGGCGGATTGTGTACGTGTCAGGCGCAGGTATTGACGGCTGCTGCACGCTGAGCGCCTCTCGCTGTGTACGAGCCGTTTCCACGCCGAGCTGAAGTTTATCTCAGCCGGCCCGTCTGCTGAGTCACCGACGAGTCGCTCCGTGACTCCGGCTGTGAGCGACGCCGAGGCGAGGAGGCAAAAAGGCACAGGCTTTTATTTTGACATTTTGAGTCCCAGAGACTCCGCAGGATGTCGTCGGGTCCAAAGGTTTCAGGTTCAAACTGCTTTCTTGTTGTCAAACGTCGAGTCAAATATTCAAGTGACCAAAACTCATCGTCTGTTTCGTCCTTCGTCACAAAGTTGAGTTGACGTTGGTAATGCTCATCAAAGCTACAAAGGCTACAAGCTAATGGTAATGCCAAGGTCAGTTATAGGCAGTGAGTCAGATTCTTCTTCTACAGCTAACAGGAGTTCAGGATATAGTAACCTACAACCAGCTCGTGCCAATGCTGAAGGACTGCACTTGAGCTCATGCATCTTTTTTGGACTGAATGAAGGGGCTGCGGTGGGATTCCTCTCAGATATTCTCTTCCATGCTCGGATGAATTTGTGCCACGTGCGCCATCATCACCGAGGGCGGCGAGCAGTGAAGCGCGTGATGCCGACTTCAGCGGGGGCTCGCCACCCTGGCAAGGTTCCCTTTCACTCTGAACTCTGGGACGAGGTCGCCCACCTCGCTCTCCGAGGGGGTCACGGCCACAGATGGGGCCCCGGCTTTCACCGCGGCCATTTGATTCCGCAGCGCCGCCGCGGGCCTCGGCGAGGGTCTGTGTTTACGTTACCTCACAGTGATCGGCTTCAGCGAGCGCCGGGGTAATTACCGGGGTTTGCCTTTATTGAGTGGTAATTACCAAAGACAAATAGACTTCAAGCGACCGGCTTCCTGAGCAGGACGGCTCGCTCCCTGCGCAGCTGTGGGAGGCGCCGCCGCCAAGTCGGCCCGTTTGTTTTTGGAAATCAAACTTTGTTTCCAGAACTTTTCGCACATTCACACTTTAATTCAGAAGGACGAAAGAGGAGTTTGAAACTGATGCATAACAACAAAAGAATGAGCTGACATCAACTGGAGGACGAAAGTGAGGGGAGGAACAATAGCCCAGGATCGCTGGAGGCTTCGCCCACTGACCACCCAAAGACATCGAAATTAGAGAACGCTGTTTGACCACATTTCTTTATTTCTGCGAAGGCCAAAAACCCGCCGCGCTCCTCGGCTGGACAGCGTCGCCTGAATCCGACAAACTCTTTTCCCCCCTCTGACATTCACATTAATATCATAACGACCTCCGACAAGCTGCCATTTCTGAGGCCCGGCGCCGTTCGCGAGCGGACGTGGAGCTCGCACATCATCGCCGTAATTGACTTCTGTCCAGGTCCTGACTGAAGGTCACGCAGGCAGCCAGACAGATGAGTAATTAAAATCTCCACTGCTCTTTAAGACACTCATTGAAGCCCACCTTCGTTTGGCCGCATCATTAGTCATGCTACGACCGACGCGGACTTTACATCACGAAACTTCTCGGCGCCGCATTTGCATTCGTGCACAATGTATAATCATTAGCAATATCGCGGGTAATTGAAGGTGGCACTCGGGAAATGGTTACCTGACACTGACAAGCGGAGGATGGAGGGCGCTGTCAGCGAGGTGCCGGGCTCGTTACCTCCCGCGCTTCATCAGTCATAATCTGTCACAGCGCGGCGAGCGGGAGGTGAAAACGGACTCGAGTTCCCCGGAAAAACCGGACGCAGGTGCGAGCAGAGACCGCCGAGCACACGGGCGCGACGACACGCAAGCTACCCCTGACTCAAGGTTGCTAACGGCAAGCCGTGAAGCGTCTTGTGGTTTGCTGCACCTCAGCGCTGAAGAAGCACCTCCTCTTTTTTGGACCTCCTGCTACGGTTTCACCGTCTCTAAAGGAAGCAGTCGCCACCTCGACGGCGTGCGAGCTGTGATACCAACCAGACGAGGCGCAAACAAACATTTCTCGTCGACAAATCCTGCAGATTTCATGCACAGACTCGACATGAATACGTGCATTGTGCGAAGCAGATGTTTAACAAATTGGCAGGATGCTTTTAGCAAATCCTTCCACATACCAGTCACTCGAATCAAAACGAAGCAAAGTAAATCAATTACAGCGGAGCTCATCGTGAGATCTTGGACGGTTTGAAGAGACGCGCGTGCAGGAGTTCTGCTCTCCTCACGCAAACGTTTCCTTCCAGAAGATTTTCTTTGGACTAAATGCGAAGCTCGCCCGCAAAGCATGCAAACACTGAGACCAGTGCGGCATTCGTGTGCTGCAGAAGATCGCAGACTGGCCGTGGAAACCTCGGGTGCGGGTCAAACGAGTCCTTCAGCGAATCTCAGCCGGCGCTTCGTTCTGCAGCAGCGGCGTCGTGACAAACGTCTGCCGCCGTCCTGCCCGGCAAACACAGCGATCGTGGACGGGTTGAGCAGGTTCTGACGCAGCGCGGCCTCGCCAATTTGTCATCCTCCCAACGTCCTGCTGAGCTCGAACACACACACACACACACTCCTGGAATCAGTCATCCGCTGCTCTTCCACGACCTCGGCTCGCCGCCTGACTGACGCCGCTCAGCTCCCGTCTCCTCGCCGCTCTTTGATTCCAGCCCGACCTGGAGGTTTGACTCGGGCTCTTCCGGGTCCGGGGGCGTCGCCGCCCAGGTCTGACAGGTCGGCGGCGACGTCTCAAGCGACTTCTCGCTCACTTAGCTTGAGCCGGTGAGGACGATGTCATTTAAACTACAGCGGCGTGAAATAGCTGCTCTGCAAAAATGCTGCGAGCAGCCTTTTTTTGTACCCGCAGCACAAAAAGAGAAATGGCTTCGAATTGATGGAAACAACCACGAACTCAAGTGTTCATCAGCGTGAGGAGGAAGATGTTGGCGTCGGTCGCCAGCGTTTCAGGCAACGACTCTCGAGTCTTCTTGACTTTCCTGTCAAATCCCGGGACTCTTTCTGGTTTTGGAGACTCTGGAGCTCGCATTGTTCTCCTTGCTGTCACCAACTGATCAACCCAGCTGCCATCTTGGAGAGCCGCGTTCGGCAACACCATTGAGACGGACGACGTCAGTCTCGCCGGAGGTCGGAAAAATGACCAGAGGAACGACCGCCACCACCTGCAGAAACCCACCAGATCTAGGAGCTGCAGGATGACAGCTCGCCAAAGATTTTGACCAATTAACCGTCCACACGCAGGTCCATGTGACTGTTGTTTACACGCCTTAATTAGACATTAAACGAGCCGAATGCGAGAAAGAATAAAAGCGTCCGTCACAGCAACGAACCTGCAGAAGAGATTAAACAAAGTGCCGCCGCCGCCGCCGCCGCAGCAGCAGCAGCACCTACAATATTGATGTCGTGTCGGATTAAATACATCACGCCGAACTGTCCGTCCGCCAGCTCCTCATCAAACTTTGATACGCGGCAGTATAGAAAGAACCGCAGCAGCCGGAGTCGCCGCACAGGAGGAAGTGCCGCCACTTTCCTCGGGAACGCAGCGGAAAGTGGCCGCGACTCGTTTCTCAGCAGGACCGGCGCCGTTTCCGGCACGCAGGCATCAGTGCTGCCATCAGCACAGAGATTTGTTATGTTTTTATATGGAAATACAAACAGCGCGACACGAGTGAGGAAAGGAGAGGAGTTTAGGTCGGACAACAAAACCGGAGGAATAAATGGAAATATCAACTCGTGAAAACACAAAGAAGGGAATGTTTCTATAAAAAAGAGGAAAACTGAAAGACCCAGGAAGTTTTCGGGTCTGCTTTCAGAAAGCGTCTTTTTCTCCGTTTCTTCGGTACCTCAGAGCGACAGGTGATCTCTGGCGCCCCCCGCAGGGGGTCCCGGACCGCTGCTCCGCAGGAGGGAGGGGTCCAATTCAAATGAAGCTTCTCTCCCAACCCGAGCGAAGCGTCGGCGTCCTCTGTCCCGCTGCGGTGCAGAAACAACGGCGTTTACGTTGGGCACGTGTAACAGCCGCTGGGCTCTGACAGACGGAGGCAGCGTCCGATGAATAAAACATCTCTGGAGACAATCAAACTGGCTTTGACACGTGCCGTCCAATCCCACGCCGCCGGCTCTCTGATGGCGGGGAACACCGGTGTCGAGGCAAGGGAAGGGTGTGTGGAGGTGACGGAGGGAGGGAGGGAGGGAGGGAGGCGGGCGAGCTGGAGAAGTCCATTATCTGTTCCCTCTCACTTAAACAACGCGGCGTCCCCTCGGCCTTGCCGCCATCACCTGTGGACTTCCTCCCGCGGTTCAGCAGCAGGGAAGTCTGATAATTGGCTGGAGTGCTGCACAGTCAGAGGAACACGGGCGCCTTTTTTTTACCTCATTACAGACGCCCGCGCGGCCGCATCGAAATTTCAATAAGCTGTTTGATTCGAGCCGCTTTGACATTTGCGGATATTCTATCGACCGGATGATATTCTGTTTTGCACTCGAGGACGTCGGCCGCGCTCGTATCTGATTTCGTGCGACGGCGAGCCGCGATGCTACGTCTGAGCGGGAGACATCAAGCGTGTTTTCCTTCGTCTGCATGAAAGTAAATTCAGCCGGAGTTTGATCCAAACATTCTGTATCTGTGATTGGAGGAGATGTGGGGGTTTCTCTCCGCGCTTTGATTGTCTTAACGGCACTGAACTGAAACACTTTTATCCACCTACGCCTCGTGTTTTTGGTGCCAGCCCGTCTTAATCGGTCCGCATTGTGTCTCGCACACTTTGTTTGCACTTTGCGCATGATTAAAGAAAGCAAACAATACTTCTTTTTCACAGGCGACAGTATGGAAGCTAAACGGTGTGTTTGTTTAAGGGCTGAAAGGATTTGCGTCCCACTGATTCAGGAGAATCAGAGCTTTGTTTTCCCAGCAGCAGAGCTCATCACATGTTAGCACCCAGACAAAATCAGCCGTTTGATCCTTTAAATGAAAAATTGTATCAAGGAAACCTGCGAAGACAGAAATAATTCATCTGAGCAAACTTTGTGACCCTAAAGGTTCAAAATGTTATTGAAAATGTTTTAATGTTAAAGAAAAAATTTTAAAATCGCGTTTGATTAAAAAATACTTTTTTCTTATTTTTACCTTGACAAAAAAATTGAATAATGACAGTAAATTATTGCAATATTATTTATAATATTTATTAAATATAATTACTTTTATCTCCCAGTGTGGCTATTAGAGGGTTAAACATACATGGTGGTAATTAAAAGGAAGAAGGTTCCAGTCAATTAATAAATCAACCTGCCGTTTAGCTGAGTTTCTCTGAGCTGAGAAATCAGTTTCACTTCCTTTTTTCAGTTGTTTGACCCAAAATTTTCACGGCTCCAAATACTTGGAGTGAAGCCGTTAGCAGCTTAAGAGCCAAAAATGTCCCCCAAGAGGTGACGAGAGACCGAAACAGCTTAGGAAGAGGGAATACTGCTGTTAAATCTGCCGGCGAGCCAGAAACATGACTCTAAATGAATAATGGTGTTGATCTGCAGTGGCTGCGAGTGCGCTAATTAACAAGCTTCAAAGAGTTCGACTGCAACGACTTTAAAGGTGACGAAATTTCAGGACTGACTTGATTAAAAACCTGCAAAATAGAGGCAACAAATCAGAAACAGATAAACAGTAAAACCTCATTTAGCCTTTTGAATGTCTGCACTATTCTCCGTTATTTGCACCTCACTGTCATTCTGCATCAATCGTTCAATTAGACAACAATTATTCTCACTGCTTCTGTCAATGGAGCCAAAGTGCAAAGTTGAATAAAGAGTAACTCAGCTGCTGAGTAACTGCAAGATCAACAGTGCTGTCCAAATGGGAAATTCCCACTTTGTGGTGGTAAAGAAGAAGGAAAGGAGTCAAACTCAGATTCTAGGAAAAGCCAAAGTTCAGCCTGAAAATGATCATTTTTGTGTTGGAAAAGTTATTTTCTGCTGGTTATTTAGTGACAGTTTATTTTTGACTTCAAGTGGGACTTTCCCAACTGGTCATCTTCCAACTTACCACTTGGGGGATCGATCTTCTCCGCCTTTATTTGTTTTATTTGATGAATTTTATTTTGTTCTTCACGCTCTGACAGCTGAAATTAAGACAAATTTCCCGGAAGCGGCTGGTGTTTCTTTTTTTTTCGTCATGTGAACCGTTTGAAGTGTAAAACGGGAATTCCCAGAAAGAGTTTTCTGCGGGCTGAATCGAGCTCACGTCGCGTGTTGAAGGTGGTTTTGGACGGAGGAGGATGTCGAACATCATTTTTGTTCCTCCAAAAACATCTTGATTCTCTCCATGAGAGCCATGATCGGAGGTGACGTGGTGAATGACCTCATGAAGTCATTAATCGAGGGGTCGTCTCGGCCTTGTTTTTCTCCCGCTTTCCTGAGTAAACAAAGAGGCAGAGCGATCGTCCTTGGTACCTCCACATGGGGTGATACCGGCGCCCCGATGCTCCGATGAAGTGGCTCGGACCCCCGTGGGCCGCGCCGCTTCTTTCACCGCGCCGACCCCAACATGCAGCCGGTTCAGGCGGCGGCGTTTCCCTCCCCTGTCTGCCGACGGGTTCCCTGGAGGGCGGCAAAGTAACTGTTCAATCCCAGGTAATTAACTCCACCGCGACCCGGGGAACAGTCACACCAGACGCCGCAATCCTTTAAGCACAACACTCCATTAGTCATTTCCCACAAGGCTTTGCAAATGGCAGGACAAAAACAGGGGCACGCTGCGGGCTCATTCTGCCCGTATGATCGCCGGCGCACCAGCAAAACATTTCTATTAGCCCGCATCATCGTCTCACAGTGTATTTTTGTGTCGCACCGACACAACCAGTCGGGAGCGTTTATTTACCTTCATCGTGATCAGTTTTTGTTCCCTTTGTTTGTGCCTGTGAGCTTGTGAAAGCAGACCACACCTGCAAGTCGGCTTCAAAACAAAACGTCGATCAGGAGGAAACGGCAGCCGGTCCGCAGTGCTGAATCAGGTCCTCCGTGTGAAACCGGCAGGTGCTGCTCAGTTACACCAGGAAACTTCAGACGGATGTAAAGAGACGCATGCGCATCCATAAAAACAGTGAACTAGTGCGTAATTTAAAGAATAACAAGATAATAATGAAACTAACCCCCCTTCTGTGGCCTCATGATGGTACGGTCCAATTTCCAAGTGTGTAAAAATGGATCTAAGAGACAGTTCAACTAAACTGCTCATTTTTGGACAGTTTGCTTCAATATTTTCCAACTTCATTTGTTGTTACGACACAATATGAGGCAACTTGTCGAGTCATGTTGAGTGTTTTTTTCTCGTAGTAGTTGAAGAAACTTTCTTCTGTTGACGACCAGGTGATGGTAAAATCCACCGACGCGAACGCCAAATTTTTCATGAATTAACGTCGCGACTGAAAAGCTGAATTTTCCTGCATATAGCCGAGAAAGTTGGGAGCCTAAAACTCATTAAACTTTGTTATCAGTGGGAGCAGCGAAGTCATTGTACACTTCATCCAGGTGACTCCTGAACAAAAGCACCGTCGCCAAGGAACCCCCCCCCCCCATCCCAAAAAAAAAAACCCTCTTCCATCCGTCAGGTCTCAAACAAATACCCAACTTTAAGCTGTGGAAACAAGCGTGAGCGGCAGGAACTCGCAGAGAAAGAAATAATTTGAGGATGCCTGAACGTGTTCGGGTGAAGAAATAAAAAATAAAATTAGAGAAAAAGATGAAGAAATCCCTCTGAGCGTTGGAGCGTTTATCAGGGGATATATATCCCCAACTAGTTGGCAAGTGTGCAATGAAGCCTGCCACAGTGTCACGCCGCACTGTGGCTTTTAATAGGAACACGGCTTAAGAGGCCCTTACATCTTTCGTTTCACTTGAAGTTGTCACTCAGTAATCCCTCGGTAAAGTGTAATGCCGCTGGATTAGCGCCGCAACCCCAGATTTCCAAATTATCATCTGAAAAAACCCACTGAATGATGTCGCTAATAGGAACCAAATTATGCAAAGGAAGGAGAAGGCCGCTCGCCTGCTCGCGCTCGCTCGCCCGCCCGCCGTAGCCTCTTTCAATTTGTCATGTCACTTTCTCTCCCCCCTCTAAGTTTTCCAACGGTCAGATTAGCATGCAGCTGTGTTGGTGTTGGAAAAAAACCCGCTCCAGATGAATATACAGCATCACGGGAGGATTTATTAATAGGGGGCAGTCTAAGTCCATCTGTGGTCGAGCTCACGCCTAATCCTCCCCCGCGCTGGCTGCGCGCGCAAAGTCCCCGTGATGGCTGGCGTCGACGGATCCCCGGGTGGGAGGGGGGGGGGAGTGGGGGAGGGAGGGGAACGGAAAAAAGGAGAAGCCTCCTCCTACTGTCTGCGCTCCCCGGAGCCGTTGCGAAACCCGGGCCGGCTGCGTCGTGTGACATCACTTCCTCCCGCCGGGATGCAGACGATCGTGCAGACACGCAGCTGCTCCTTTTCCAGACTTTTCCTTTTCACATTTTTCACCCACTCAAGTCGATTTGTGAGCCCTGAAATGTGAGGTCACTGCTGGATGTCGCCACGTTCATGCCGGTCGGCTCCAGGTGCGCCGGCGTTAAGGACCACTGCGTGAAAACCAGGAGTCATTTTGAAGTCATTCACCTCCTTCTAGTTCTTCTTCTGCTTCTTCTTCTTCTTCTTCTCGTTTATTATTGTTGTTTATTCAACGGGGACAGATTTCTGTTTGAAAGAGCAAGTTTCCGTTCAAAACAAGAATTCTGGTAATAAATGAACAAGAAAAAGTAACGCTATAAAGCTTCAGATGCTACAGTGTCATTTTTAACAACTTTGTGTCATCGTGCCGTAAAAATAGACGAACCATCGTGACCGCGACTGTAAACGCCCCCCCCCCCCAGAGCGTTGATGTGGGGGGGGGGGTACTCTAGCCGTTCTACTTCTTTCTTCAGACACAGCCAGGGGACACGGGGGGAGGGGAGAGGGGCGGGGGGAGGAGGGATGATGGGAGCTTCAACCTGCCCTCGCAGCACAATTGGGCTGCCTGCCACGAGCCCCGTGATTTATGATGCCGTCAAAACGTACACTGTTTTTTCTGTTGCTTCACCAAGGGTCACTGTGTTGTCTTAGACGCCTCTATCTCCCGGTGTGCCGCCACTGCCGCCGCCGCCGCCGCCGCCACCGCACGCTCACTTCCACGGCAACTAATCTCCTGCAGTCACCGCTCGTTTATCCGCTCCCGCCGAATATGATGTTAAAATGCTAATCCTGCGTTTTCTAATATTCCTTTTCATTTCTCGATGCTCTGATAGGATCCGTTCTTGGCCTTTGTTGTGCGAAAATGCGCCTCATCTCAGATGCTTTGTGCCCACATTGTCTTCAGATGTTAGCACCAATTACCAGAGGAACCTGCAGAGCTGCGTATCTACATGGAAGCCGCTATTAGCCTTTGAATATCACCTTCCAATCCAACGGCTGCATTTAAACCTCTACATATGCATGAAGCTTCTCTGTAGAAAGCTCTGCAGAGGAGGTGGAGGGACACACACAGACACACACACGCACACACCTTGAAAATTTTCAGTTAAAAAGTAGAATCAGCATCGTTTAACGGGACGCTTTGTGGCTTTTTTGCCAAATCGGAGGAAGTCAAACTGTTTTGAATGTGTGGCTAATTTATTACCCCCTCACCGCGCCTCTCTCGCTCCACACCTCCCCCCTCCTCCTCCCCCTCCCCCTCCTTCTCCTCCTCCTCCTCGTCAGAGCACCGCCGGGTTCATCTGCAGCGGCGCTCCGACGGAGAGAAGGATTTCTCTCCGTCAAAGGACACGGCTCAGCTTGGCTGATTAGCCACGCTCACTGAGCATGCCCGGACGCCTCGGCCCCGGCGTTAAAGAGGTGGAAAGGATTCGGCTGATTCGCGAGGAAGGAGAAACGGGCGGGGGGTGGGGGGGGGGTTGTCGATGCGGGACGCTCAAGCTGAGCTTGCATGCTAATAAACACAGGGTGTCACAGCGTCATGCAAATATAAACTCCCATTGGAAATTTCCCCGCGTGTTGGATACACCCGCCGTGCTCCTTGGCTTTTGTTAACGTGGCCTGAAGTGCGACTCGCATTTCCACTTTTTCATAGTTTCTGTCGAGCATGAGGGCCTCAAATATCACCCGGCGCCGTTCACAATCCTTTACGACGCTTCGCTGTGATTTATTTAACGGCTTTAGAGTGCCGGGTCACCTCCGCTCGGAGCCACGCTCAGTATTTTTCCGCGCTACGATGAGAAAAATACTCAATGGTTATTTTTGTGGTGGGGCTCGATTAAGCAAGTTAATCTATTCAATCAGAGGCTCCGTAAATAATCACAGTTAACTGCATTCTCATCGTATATCAGTATGAATACAAAAAGCAGCGTTTTTGAGGGATTCCGTCAGATTTCAGTCGATGGTTGAATCAGTAAACAGATGTTTAAACAACAGAGTGACGAAGTTTCTCTGTGATTAATGAATCGAGATGGGCGCGCCAGAGCCCCGGATTTGGTTCTGATGTCGATTCGGGATCAAGTCGGATCAGATCAGGTCCACATGGAGTTCGGCGCCCCCGCTCCAAAGTCCCCGAGTGGAGGGGTTTTTTTATGGCTCTTCAACAAACATGACAATCGAGACCAGATGATTGGCGCCAGCGTGTGAGAAGGAGAACGCAGTGGCGTCTCCGCAGTATTTCTTTGCTGCTTGTTTGAAGCGATCTGGGATGAATTAAGCCTCCGGGGCTGCAGCGGCTCCTTTTTAAAAGGTTCCCATTGACTAATCTGCTGATCAGCATGAGGTGTGGCTGTCGTCCTGTCAGCAGAGAATCATGCCGATTGTTGCACCATGTCAGAAAAATCTGCGGCGGGTCGCGGCGCGACTTATTGGAGGGTAATAAGAACATTTCCGTGGCGCATCGTAATCCTCGCTCTCTCTTTTTTTTTCTTCACTTAGGGGGAAAATTGCAACAGCATTCACTGATAATTCCCCGCTGAAGCAGAAAAGGGTATTTTGGAGACGGGAAAAGGTCATCTCATTATTGGGAATTACCACAGGAAGCCATATTGTCATGTTCGGTATGTACACGCAGCGGCCAAACACAAGAGCAGAGACCTTATCAGGTTTTTTTTTTTTTTTCAAATTAGTAGTACGTGCAAAGAAGAAACGGCACTAAGTCTGTCGGGGTGTTAGCCTGCTGATCCGCGCTTTAATTGGCTTCAGTATATGCTTAGGTGCTCATGCCAGTGTCCTATTAAAACATGCTAACCGTTGTATATGTGGAGCCACTGTACCATGCTGTAAGTTGGATGAAACAACAACAACTTCTTGGTCCTTATATAGAAGGAAAAAATAAAGGAAAGTTGATGAGCTGAAAGTTTCCCAGCTAAAAGGCTGCAATTCAGACTTTATTTTTATCTTTCGCCTGATTTTCCGCGGCGTTTACGGGAAAACGACATGAGATGGTGAGTAAATAATGACCTTTAAGTGCTCGCAGGAGAGTCGGACGGGGACGCTTAAATGGGACACAAACAACACAACAAACTTTTCTCTATGGAGGCCATTTGGTGCAAACTTCCTCGTTAGCAAACAAAGAGCGACTGTGGTGAGAATCAGAGGCTGGAGGGAAACGCGGCCACATGAAAACGCTGTCGAGATGGAGAATAAAGATCTGCTTTGACGTGGAATCGGTCCACCGTCACGCCGCCGCCGGAGGTCAGCGTAAAACTACACACACTCGTCACTTCAGCCTGAGCGGATGTACTTGTGATAGTACAACTACTGATTCAGCTTCTCTTCACGTAAATGTATAAAAGTAGAGGCTCTTAGGAGTACTTAAAGTCGCCCATGAAAGGAAAGAAATGACCCTTTAAAAAGACGCTCCGACCAGATGTTTCAATTGAGGCGTTGCTGCTTCAACGAGCTGTGAATCCGTAATGTTGTGACTCAATATCTGCTTCACGCTGGGTGCTACAGCGGTCAAGTCTGAATGACGAGGCGCCGATAAAGACCCCCAAACATGCTCTTTTTATGCGGTTATTCAACACCTCAATGCCAATGTTGACGTTCGCGAGTCGGTCACTCTGCACACAGACTCACAAGTTATGAAAGAACCGATGTCAGTTTCACCAAATCTGAACTGCAAACCCTCAAATTTCAGCTGAGGGAATCAGAACGATGCATCAAAGGAGAAAACGGATGATTTAGCATCCAGTCGGTGCCGGTTTCACCGGGGCGAAGCGTTTCCGACATCCCACTTCTGTTGTCGGGTTTGGAGGGAATGAGGGAGTTATTTCAGACCCAGTCTGCGTCCTCCTGAGTCCTCTGCAATCAAACAGCCCGGATGGAAACGCTCTCGCCGCGCCGATACCGGCGAGGTAAAAGTTGCAGCAGATGGACGGATTAAGGCGAGATAAACTCCGGCAGATCAAAACCAAGTTAGGAAATCTCCTTTTTTCTCGCGCACGTCGCGGAGATGTCCGGAAGCACCTTTTCCCTCCAGCCGAGGCGGAGCTGAAAATAAGGCGCGGGCCGCCCGTCACGAGGGGCTTCACACGACGCGCGTCTTTCCGCCGCTCTAATGACTGTGGAACATGTGACATTATCTCTGGTACATGCACAGGAAGAAGAGCGCTGCTGTGAGCAGCTCGGCACAACTTTCTGTAGAGTGCAATTAGAGGTTCATACAAAGCGTGCGTCCTTTCATTTCTGTCTCCGCCGTCGAGCTGAGACGGCGGAGGACAATGTGTTCTATAGTAATAAGGACGCCGCGCCGATATCGTTTGGTTGCAGGGAAATCGTCGGTGTTAAAGGTTTCAAAGGCGCCTGGAGATAAACTCCGATCGGACGACTGATAACGAGATGTTTTTAAGGGCTTTTGGCTTCAAGCGAGGCGGCAACTTTGCCAGACGGGACTCTGTCACGTTCAACAAAAAGTTCAATTCAGCAGCGACGGACTCTGTTAAACGCCAGCGTCGGGACACTGCCGCCTTTGTGGAGCCGTAATCACAGTTGGGCCCAAAATGGATTTAGATAGCGTCCAATTTTTGTAGCGAATTAACTCCGAATTAACCGCGACTTCCTGTTACTCGTCTCTTCGACTTTGGCGCAGAAAGACGAAGTCCTGCGAGGACTGAACGACTGTTTTCAGTGAAGCCAAGCATTTGCTCTCGTCAACATTCAACAGTTGGAGCCTTCAAAATAAAAGCACTAGGCAGTTTCTTTATTCTTTTCTAGGTTGTGGACAGCGCTGGTTGCGGGCCCCACTGGGACCTCTGTTGCCCCTGGAGAGAGTCCAACAGGAGGAGGAGATTTCGGAGCTGCCGTAGGTTCTCTTATGGCCTTTTTCCTCAAGATGGGGAAAACAAAGAGGCTCATAAACGCTTTGAATCAAGACACAGAAGAGAAAAGACACTCAATCTGCTTCAGGATCACCTGAGGACCTTCCCTGGTGACGACTGTGTGATTCCTCTGATGTCAAAGCGGGTCAAAGGTTGGAACCTGCTGATGTGACGAGACACACTGAATAAGCTGGTTTTGGGATACAGCAGAAGCCATGGCAGACCCCCCCCCTCCCCCCTCCCCCCTGAGCGCTGCAGGAAACAATCCAGCTCGCAGGGGGGGAAAAAACTTGTGACCATCAGCTGTTTGAAGTGTGAGTTTTTCCAAACAGAGCACCGATTGAAGCCGAGCGTCTGGACACAATGACACTGTGTGCGTCGCAAACAAGATGGCATCACTTCCTTGTGTTGAATGTAAGTTTTTATCTCGATAGTTTGACGGAAGGAAGAAAACAGCCGCCGACTTCAGGTCGCGAATTTTTTAACCACAGCCTGGAAACATCTGAACCCGTCCCGGAGGTTCTCATTTCTCGTGAGAGTTGCTAAACTACATTTATAACAAAAAACAACAACTTATGTGGGCCCCACAGAACAAGGCTGCATCTGATCCTGTGTGAAGAAGACTATGATATCTGTGATGCAGGGTGTCGGGGCGCCGGGCTCGTCGGCGCGCCCCTTGTTCACTCTCCTGTAGCGTATCGATCTTTTCCTGGGATTGTTTATAGGACTCCGTGTGTCTAAAAGGAGACCTATTGATTTCCTTTTTTGGGGGTTTTGCCACAGCGGAGCTCAAAGTCTCACCCATAAAATGAAACACATAATAAAATAGGCCGACTTAATCATACATAATGTGTCTCCAAAGTGGATACAGTCCGTTCGGGGGAGTAATCTTTTGCTGCTTTTTTCCTTTTCCAACTCTCTATAAACGGCAGCCCGGGTGACGCTTCCCTTTTTTTCTCTCCGGCAGCGATCGCTATCGCCGCTCCCAAGTCCTCTATTGCTCTTTCTCAGTCCAAAGAAAGTGCTGCTGTTGCTGCTGCTGCTGCTGCTGCTGCTGCTCCTGCTCCTCTGTAAACGTCGATTCCATCACTCCAACACTGGATCAACACACGGAAGAAGCAGTAAGTAACCGAACGAGGAAGCGAGTCGAGGCGACGCGGACATCAGGCCGTGTCTGTACCCATGACAGATTATTACTCGCTGCTTTAGCTTCTAAAATACTCAAAGAATCTGATTTCTTGGCCTCCGCTGTTGTCCGAAAAAAAGAGGACAAACTCATTATTAGGTGTAAAATATGTGAGATCAGCAAGCGAACACGAGAAACTGTTAAAAAAAAGATAATCGTAAAAAGATAATGAGACATAAACACCAGATTTAAAAGATGTGTTAATAGCAAGCTCATGCTTACATGAGCTAACTTTAAACAAGACAAAAAACTGCTGTTGAAAAATGTTATCAATACTAACATGAGCCAACTTTTAATGTCTGCTGTCAATGTTAACATTGGTTGATGTTTTTGTGTTTTTTAAGCTGTATGTTGTTAGTCAAAGTCTGATGTTCCCCCAACAACAACTCAGATCTACGAGTGGATAAAACACAAAGATAACTAACAACTGCAGTGTTAAAAAGTGGCAATCACGACCGAGGTGAGCCGTGGCGTCCAGGTCGCAGACCTGTGGGCGGCGTCTCGCTCTGGGCGGCTTCATTTCCTGTGGCTCGGCGGTGAAACGGTCGCTTGTTTTGTCCTCAACTTTTATTGTGGTTTTCACACCGTCGGTGGTGAAGAGAGGCCCAGATGGATGAAATATGGATGTTTATGGCCACGAAGAAACAGAGAGCGCGGGCGAATCTCTCCTCCCTCTCCCTCCCTCCCTCCCCGACCAATCTGGAAGTCTCTGCTGTCAGATATAATATAGCAGACAAATTTCAACACAGGCTGCCCTCTGCATCTCTTGTCTAACTCTGTGCCCCATAAATGTCAGTCTCCTGCAAAACAACACGAGGAGGAATATCTGCACTTTCTGTTCTAGCGCGAACTCCTCCGCCAGACGCGCCGCGCACACGTGCAAACCCTCCGCGATGCCAGAGAAACCGCGTCTTTTGGCGCCGTTTTCCTGCGCAACGGCAGCGGGACGTGTCGCGCCGGGACGTGGCCGGCGTCCGCGGACCGCTTCCTCTGTTGTGATGTGTCCACGGAGGCAGGCTGTTAAATAAACTGCACCAAATACTGAGGCGCTGTAAGCTCATTCGGTCGCAATGATGCAGTCAAGGGCAGCGGTTATTCATCTCGGGCTGATCTCCTGATAGAACGTGATGCCAAATGCAGACATCCCTTTGGCTCGCTGCATTCTGCGCTATAGGCAAGAGTTTGATGTTTGGTTGAGAGGACAGGACGGCAGCAAAGTGGATGCTTGGAGCGCTTCCAGGGATTAAACTCATGAATCCAACAGCAGCCAGTGGTCATCATGACACAAACACTGCATGGGTGGTAACGCATGCACAGCGTGGGGTCTTTGGCTCGGAAAGGAATCAAGGAAGGAGGAATTGAAGCCATGAAACCATAAACTGCCCGCAGACTTGCCTTCCATCTTCATCTCGCACTCTTTATGTGCGCTACGTCCTCATTAGAAATGACGTGCTTTGTGGTGCGCTAAAGCTCTGCTAAGTGTTTTGGAAAGCAACGGCAGCGCACTCGGCTTTTATAGAAAAACGGTGATTCGCGGAGTGTGATGAGAAAACCTGTTAATTTCATGTTTTCCTCCTATTATCTCCTCATATCGCAGCTTAATTATCACCTTTTCTCAGCAAGTCAAACTTTGCTGCCCGGTGTCGCCAGCTTCATTATGAAGCCATCCAACGCCGCCGCCGCCGCTCCTTTTCACCACACCGCTGCCTAATTACTGTAATTGTGGCGTCCGTTTCCGTGGAACCTCGACGCCAGTTTAGTCTCGGACAAATATTTTGATTGAACGCAGGAAAGATTGTTGCTGAAGGTCAGCGCTGGACGGAGGCCTTCCTGTCAGTTTCTTTTGTCTCCATCGCTTCTTTGGGGACTGACGTTTGTTGACACCCGTAAGGAAGACACGGCGATCTCGTGGGGACAATGCCCACGTCTTCGTGACGACGAAAGATTTTCCCCACAAGACATAAAAACACAATGTGTGTGTTTTTGTGTCGGGTGTCTTACCCGCTTTATGAGGACATGTCCTAAATAGGGAGACAAAATTCAGGAACTTACAAATGGAGAATGAATGTAGGATAATGTCAGACAAGGAAAGAGGTGTGTGTGTGTGTGGGGGGGCATGTTTTACATACATTTTGAGGACCTACATTTGCTAACTAAATCAAAAATCAAGTCCCTTGTGGGAATATGAACGTGAGACAATGTAGGACGAGTAAAGAAGTGTGTGTGTCTGTGCGCGCTGCAGCCTCACCGTTCCTCACCCCTCTTCCCCTCTTTCCTCCCCCCTCACTCACCTGCTCCCCTTCAGCCAATCAGCCCTGCAGTATTTTTACCTCCGGTTCGCCGCCGGTCAGGTCGTTATGTCCCCGTTTGTGCGTCTGCTTTGGCGGCGCTCTGTGACCAGTCCGCGTTTCTGACCCGCCGTCTTGCTGGGACTCGGCCGGCCTCACTCTGCTCCTCTCGCTCTCCCCCTTTCGCCTCCCCCCTCTGCTGTTTGTCGCTCCCTCTGCCGGGTTTGATCTCTTTGTGATCTTGCCACAGTTCATCGCTCGCCTGATCATTTGTTCTCGCCGTGTGCCGCCCCCATCACGATGCATTAACACCTTTAGAGAAAGATGCATCACAATGCAAGGCTGATTAAAGATTCATGTCTGACATGTCGGAACACTACACGGTATTTTCTGATGTGTTTTTCTACATGAAAAATGTATGTAAATTACAAATGTGTGGATTTCTAACGAGCCAAATGTTTATCTGAGACGGGAAACGTGATGAGTCGTCTTTGGGGGCGTTCGCTTTCAGGGCCGTTCTCACTAAACGTGCATTCTCTGCCAGTATGTGACAAGCTCGCGATGCTAAAAGTAGCGTTGTTGTTGACAAGATTAAAGTTAACGAATGTTAGCATGTGGCTAATGAACATGCTGCTGTGAGATAGAGACGAGCTAACGTTGTGATTATTTTGCGAAAAAAACAAAAAAAGCCACAGGAAGTCAGTTTTTTTTGCATTTATGTTTATTGCATAAACACACACTCACACACACACACACACACACAGATAAAGTGTAACAGATTACAGTGGGTAATCTCTGCTCTAGATAAAACGGGTTATGAGCTGCATTAGTTTGATTAATCCAAAACCGCCAACAGTTTACAGGCTCGCCGGTAAACACGTTCGACGTCTGACCCTCTCAGAAAGAAATCTGACATCACTACCAGCGATCGATGCACTGCAGGGGGTCAAAGGTGCTCTGTATGGGTGAGATTTACTGCCTCCTATAGGTGAGGACTGAAACTGCAGAGTTTGTCTTTCTGGAGCAAAATATTACAGAACAACTAATTTTGATGGATTATTTTGAATCTTCATAAGGGCGGGGCTTACACAGCTGGTCTCAGATACTTTGTGATTGACTGAAAGTATTCAGAAGGCTCTGAGGGGGCGTGGCCTGTAGTGGTGGAAGCTGCAGTAAGGTTCTCCTGGCCTCCCTTTTTGTTTCATTGCAATCCTCTCCATCTTCTCCCTCAGAAGCTGAGAGAAGTATATCTGCGCTTTGTGACAGCAGATAACAGCGATTGTGTTTTTAATGTTCCAGCCCATTTCTGCTAAAAGAGCCTCTTCAGGCTTTGAGGAATCAGTTTGTGGCGTGAAAATCCAAACAACATGACCGAAGTTGAGCCGCAAACAAGCGGAGTGTTTGCAGATTCATCACGGCTCTGAACTCGAAGCCCCCGCTGCCTCTCATTTACCAATTAAGGGGAAAGTTGACGGAAAATTCAACATGCAGACCCGAGAAACCGATTCTCCGTCTCTTGATTCTCTGAAGGCATGTTAAACATTTAAGGAGAAAGCCTCAACACCCTCTGAAATATATGAAACTTTTATTCAATATGTGGAGTGTTTTCACACCAAACTCAGTCCAGACCCCCCCCCCCCCTTCCCTTCCCTTTCCTTCCCTTCCTCTCCCAGTTTTTACTTTCAGACCCCTCAAATGTGGACCGGATTATCCCAGTGGGGCCGCACATCATTTAAAACCGTGTTTCTGATCAATGAAACATTTCACTTGTGACTCGTGGGGACATTTTTCACACATAAAAACCACATCAAACCAGGACCACATCACAAACTGACGTACACTCAAACGTATGGCGGAGAGGCCGAAAGGAGACTTTTATTCATTATTTACATTCATACTTTAAGAGGCTTTCACACCAGAATAGCCCGAGGACAATGCAGCCCTCCTTTAGCTCCGCCCCTTCAGGAATAAAGCACAAATTGTATTTATTATGTTTCTTGTCCTCTGTGTGATACTGTTATGTTTACTGTGAGCTCATCTTTGAAAAAACGTTTAAAGAGTTTAAAAAACACATCGTTGGAGGAAACAAAGTCATTAAAGGACAAAATACTCCTTAATACTACTTAATTACGCTAACGAGTTTAATTCGTTACTTCCCCACTTAGTTGCGGTGTTTGCATGTTCACTCTAATTTAATTACCTTTTTGTTCATCACAGGCGCTTTTCAGTGGTTTTAAAGGGGGAGATCTGCGCATGCTCTAACAAATATTAAGCAGCAAACCTTAGACTTTGTTAATCGGATTATGCAGATGTAAATAAAAAAAGACGCGTGTGTGCGATAAACATGTAAACTTGTAGTTGCGGCGCAGCCCCAAAGGAGCTGTAATCTCCCGGTGCCGCCGTCTATCTGCGCCTTTTGTTGTGTGTGTGTGTGTGTGTGTGTGTGTGTGTGTGTGTGTGTGTGTGTGTGTGTGTGTGTGTGTGTGTGTGT
>JASSRZ010000002.1:3259343-3278811 GCA_032164315.1 Malacoctenus gilli
CCCCCCCCCCCCCCCCCCCCCCCCCCCGCCGGCATCGACCCGGGAGTTAGCGACACTCCAAAGGTCGAAGGTTAGACTCACAGCGGCAGGTGGAGTGCTTACCCTGGGCTCCAGTTAATTTGGTAACACAAGCGTGCCGGCAGCAGAGCAGCAGAAGAAGTAGAAGCAGCAGAGCAGCAGCAGCAGCAAAGCTGAGCAGCAGGAGCAGCACAGCAGCAGCAGCAGATCAGCTTCAGTCACAGAGCAGCAGCACAGCGGTGCAGCAGCAGCAGCAGCAGGAGCAGCAGCAGCAGCTTCCTCCCGCTTCATCAGCCTGCTCGCCACGCAAGCACAACTCAGCGAGTGTGCTTGCGTGGACACACACGCGCTGGGAAAGAATACAATGTCAGAAGTCGACCTACAGTAGCCGAGGCAGACACTTGTGAAATGCGGTGAGGATCTCCTCCGTCTCATAAATAATGGACGTTGGTGAAGCATCTGTCAACTTTTCTGTCAACCGTGTTCCAGATGGGAGTCAGACAGGCCAGGCCGAGGAGCAGCGTGTTACATACACATAACAAACCTCCATCCAGTGTGTCTGCTGCACCCTCGGCCTGTTTACATCAGTGCACTGACACCTGTGTGCACCTACACGCCTCAGCCGATCCGCTGATTTATTAGGTCCTGCACCCGGCTTTGTCCGGCCGCCGCTCTTTCTTCGGCGGCGCTCGCCACACGCTAAAATTCAATCAGTAGGAGGAAAAGAGCAAGTGTGCTCTGAGGACCACCCCTCTGCTTCAATAAATAAACGTCTCCCACCTATCTAAATACGCACATTTCCTCTGAAAGAGGCTCCTCGCATCAGTAGCGCCTCTTCGCCCAGTGGTGGAGAGGCAGTAAACAGCCGCCTCCGGCTCGCCGCGCGTTTGTTGACTCAAATATGGCAGCGCTCGCTTAACATTAAACACTCGCTGTGAGTTCCTCCCGAACGTGGCCGCAGAGTCCGAGGAGCTCCGAGTCATCCTTGCTTTGGCATCCCGAGCGCGATGCCAGGGAGAGTCGGGGACGTGTCGACCGCGGGCGGCGGGCCAGGAAGCGGGACAGCGAGCTCGGAGGCGTCGGTGCCCTGGAAGCAGCCTCGGCGGCGGAGAGCGGCTCCTTCCTCCTCCTCCTCCTCCTCCTCCTCCTCCTCCTCCTCCTCTTCCTCTGGCAGCCCGGGTGGCTGGAGGATGAGTGTGCCGGGCGCTGCCGGGTGGCGGTTACTGTACGGTTGCTTTATGGACTAAAGCGCTGTCTTCCCCGGCCTTGTCGTAATAGAGGATTCAGCTCATAAAGCAGCATCATGATTTGCAATAAGCAGAGTTAGAGGAGAGTAATGAAGGTGTAAATCAACTGAGCCATTCTTTCTGGGGGTTTTTTATCCGCCTTCTTTTAATCTGACGTTGGCAGTCTCTCCCTCTCCGTCTTCCCCTCCTTCTTCTCCTTTGGGCTCTGTCCTCCTCCCCCCTCTCTCCCCCCCTTCCCCTCTCGCTCTCTCTCTCTCTCTCCCTCTCTCTCTCTCTCCCTTTGCAGTAATGGAAAGCCTGGCACCGGGTAATAAAGCCGAGTGAGCAGCAGTATTAGTAAACAGTCTCTGCAATCATTCAGCCAAGTCCGACTCCTTTATTTCGTGTGCACGCAAAGTATTTCACAGCCCCCGTATGGTGCTAAGGTTGTGGGCGTGGGGGGCTAATGAATGAGGGTGGAATGAGGAGTATTTAATTCCAGTCTGGGAGAGCGAGGGAGCGGCGGGGACTGTTTGTCGGGCCTCCTCATAAGACCGTCTTTGTTTTCATTTTTTCACAGAGCTTCTGGACAAAAAGCCTTCTTCTTTCTCTCTTTTTTTTCAATGGCAGCGCCGGGAATGTAGATGCAAATTCGCCAGACGAAGAGGGACCACACAGCAGCCAGAAAGGGGGGAACTCTCCCTCGCCCTGCCTCGCCGCGCCTCGCCTCGCCTCGCTCGCTCGCTCGCTCGCCGCCCTTTTCCCTAAATAAAGACGTCATCAGAATTTTGAAACGGAGCGGCGAGTTGGATTGGAAGCAATCATCAAAAAAGAGAGGCTCCAATACTCCCCGAGTTAAAACGCCTGGCTGGGAATCATGTTAAAATTTCCATTCCTCGCTCCAAATCGATCGTATGGGTCCCTGCTCTCCAATATCCATGGTCACCTTTGCTATAAAGTAGGGTATTACTTCTTTAATGCAGTGGAGTTTCATTCTGTGACCAGCGAGCGGAGGAAGGAAAAGAAATGTATCTGCTGACCTCAAACCCAAAGAAAGGAGCCTGGAATTCACTTATATTTATATAAATGTGCACGATGTGTACGGCCGCTTCACGAGGGAGATTTGTTGCTTGAAGTCCACCCGTGACATTGGCTTGAATTATTTTCCCCGTCTGCCTGTTTAACTCCGGCGAGCCTCCGCGGACACGTTAATGCAGTATTGATTGTTTATCTGTAATAACACCATGCTGTTGCTGCTCGGGTGACAACGGCGGAGAAGGGGGGGGGGGGATTGGGGGGGAAGGGGGTTAGAGGGGGAGGATGGAGGCAGAGGGTGCCGCGGGTGGTAAGGTGGTGATAGATAACGCCGTATACCCTCCTTTGACTGGTGGCCGGGCGATTGTGAATCTGGGGTAAAACGAGGTGGCTGAACGCGTCCTATCTGGCAACAGTCCAGGTGTGAAATGGGAAATAGAAACTGGGGGTGAAAACGTCGGCGCAATGTGGCCGCGGCTCGATAAGGCCGTCTCCCAAATAATTCAATCTCCCGTTCCGACCAACCTGCCGACTTCCAGCGACGCCCCGTCCACCCCTCGCCCCCTCCTCCCCGCCCGGCCGCCCGGCCGCCTGCCCCCCCCCCCCGGGGGCCCCTCGGTCCATATGGCCGGCGACAGCGTCTCGGCGTGACCTGTGGCCGCCGCGCCCGTCGTCCAGCCCGCCGCCTCCGCCGGGAGCTCGGTAATTATAAATAAGCCATAAAGTCGAGGAGCAGGAGGGGGAAAAATAAAAGGGTGAGTGTGATTAAAGACGCGCGGAGTTCAGAGGTGAAGACGCCGCGCGGATTGAATCGTGCGTCTCGGCGGCGCCCGGGAATAAAACGCTAACTCGGATCAATCGAGCTTCTTTGTTCATTAGCGTCCTCTCGTTCCCCGAGAGTGGCCATAAAGAAAAACAGCGCGGCGCTGCGCTCATTCCGGCGATGAGCCCGGACGTCCCTCGGGCGTCGCTCGCCGAGGTACATAAACATGAGTCGTCGTTAAGGTCAGAGGAGAACGCGGCCGCGCGGACGGCCCGGATCCCTCTGATTGGATCGCGAACCCAAAGACCTCCTCGTTTAACGGTGACTGTGCGCGATCCTGCCGTAAAAAACCCCCCGGGCCAATCTCCTCCGCGCCGAATTTATACGCGCCATTTGAATTCTGACGCCGTCCCGGGCGCGGGGAGCTTATTTTTGAAAGGGATTCGTGCAATTTGGACAGTTTTTCATTTGTTGTTTCGGCTTCAGTGGGATGAACTCGGGGAGAATTTCCTCCAATTTGAGGGAAGAGTCGAATGCCGGGGTGTCGCCGCTCATCCGTCGGAGGCTTCTGCTATTAATAATATAAAAACAGGTGCTCCTATCTGTCCGTGCGTTATTTTATGGCGAGTGCCTTGGAAAGGTCATTACTCTTAGTCAGGGAGGGGAAACACATCTTCTCCGTGCAGCCTTTTTTTTTTTATTAAGGCCATATTTTAAGGTGTGTGATGTCTTTGTTTTCGCTGCATGTATTATTTAGTGTTGTGTGACAGTTGTGTTCGTCGCCGTCTCCGGCGCCGACCCGCTGTTACAGTCAATATACGCCTGAATGGGAAATGCGCCTCCACGCCGCTCGCTCTCCTGTAATTGTCGCGGCGGGGAGGCCGGGAACGAACGTGGGAACACGACTCCTCCGCTGATTTTCAATTCACTGCGCCGAGTTTGACCTTTGCGCCTCATCCAATCAATGCTTCTGGAGACGCACCATTCATTTACAAGCGGCGGCTTTTCGCCGCGATCTAACGCACCAGCGGGGCGGTATTATGGAGAAGTAAACAGTGTTATTGATAGAGGAATAGAAGCTTTTAATTAGTGGGGTTTATTGAGATTATTATTCCTTCTCTGGCCTTTTGCTCCAGACTAAACGGGGCTAAACGTGCGGGGAGAGAAAACACACACTCGTGCTTGACTGCACACGGGACATGCAAACACTTGGGAAGCAAACACTGATTTGCATAGAGACGGAGGAGGCTCCCCCGTAACCACCAGTGTGTTCTGACAAAGGCCACAGTGGGGAAAGCAGGAAGCCGGCATTGAGCCTCCATTGAGCCCCCCCCCCCCCTCCTCCATCCTCCATCCTCCACCCCCCCCACCCCCACCTCCCCTGCCTTTGTCAGCCCTTCAGAAGAGAGCTGTGTCAGACCACACAGTCGCTGGTGACAAAACATGTGCTCTGGTGAGCGCACAGGAAAGCAAACAACCGAGGGATGTCTCATCTGCTAACGTGTCGCCGGATGAATGCCATTAAGCCATTATTCCTCTGCTCTTTGTGCGAGCGAGGACGTCTCGTGCCTATTTGTTCCCCCAGCCGAGCGAGGATGACCACATCTGTTTGCCACCAGGGTACTGGGCGTTATTAATCTTCGCGAGAGGACATTTAGCGAAATCAAACCTCCATTTATTAGCCCCCAGCACGGGATTGAAGAACTGGCGAGGGGAGATAATGACTTTAAGCTCCCATTTAGTCAATTAATTCTCAGAAGTGGAATCAGAAACCGCTCTCGCTAAAAAGTGAGAGTGTCTGTTGTTTATGATGACATAGTTCAAACCACGTTTCAGGGCTGGAAATCATTATTTGGCACCAGAGCTGGAACAGCAATGATGTCACCCGCATTCACTCCAGAGAAAAGCAGAGACAGCTATCTGTATGAGCAAATGCAGCCAACAGCTTCACCACTGCTTCACTTTATCTCATTTTACAGTTTACACTTTATTAAATATCCCAAACTATACTGAGACAAACATCAAGCTGCTTTATTTCTTCCGTTATATTCTGCTTGAATCTTTATAGGTCGGCACAGCTAATGCTGCATGTTGTTCTGGCGAACATCAAGTCTTGAATGTTTCGCACGGTCATTCGGAGTAGTCGCATGTTTAGACACGACGGCACGATTTCAGTCTGATTATTTAGCGAAATCTAAGCATGTTCTTTGAAATAAAAAAAAGCTTTTTACGACAAATCACCTGATCAGTTCGCTCGGTGAGCAATCTGAGCTAATCCAGCTAACAGCTATACTCCATCCTGTCTCTCCGTGACACCATTTACTTGGTGTTTACCACTGTGACAATTAGCATTGCTAACAGTGAAAATGAAGTACTAATGGTTCATATTATTTTAACTGTTACTGCCACAGAATTGGAGTGCCTGCGTATCTTTTATTCACCTAAATCTGAGCATATTTGCGGAAGAGAGTCAATTATTCGGCAGTGATTTACTGTATCAAAGAGCATTGCGAGCTAATGTAGCTCGCAGCTATACTGTAACTATCTTTTATTTGCTTCTTTTCCGAGTCTGGTTTGTATTTGCCTCGTTCAGGGACTCCGCTGCCCCTCTGCGCTGCGTTATTTGCCCATTTTTCCGAGCTGAAAATCATTATCTGGCACTGGAGCTGCAACAAAACTGATGCCACCTTCGTACCCTTAAGAGAAGACTTTAGAGAGAAGAGACCCTTTAAAATAATGTGCTAAGAGTGTCCTCTTCAGCTGCTCTGTCACTCGATGGTAAACACAGCTATAAACACTCTTTGCAAGTTCATGGAAGCCCATCTTTGTTTTTGTCAAAGTGACAACAGGGAGTGGGGAGGGGGAAGGGGGGAAGAGGAGGGGGGAGGCGGAGAGTGAGCTGAAAGACGGAGCAGTTTGTGCGTGGAGAGCTGGCAACCCACAATTTAGCTCAGACTGTCGAGAGATAAAACCGAGTGCGGGGCGGCGTGGTTACTTCAGGAGCCCCTCTGCGGGATCTGAAACTGGGCCACTCCGGCGATGGCTCTCGGACTGAGTGATGCGGGCGCCGCTGAATGATGGCACGGCGGAAAGAACTGGAAAACAGGCAAAATAGCTCTCATTGACTTGGCCCAGATTGTATGATTTATATGGGTTATTTGGTATGCATTTGGGCAGCCAGGCAAGGTAATGTGTTTGCAGAGAGCTGTGGAGCGGCGCACCGGGATGAAGGCTGAGGGCGAAGCCACAGTCTGACAGCGATAGCACCGGCTAATTTGTTTGGATCACTGTCGACGGCAGACGCTCACATATTCCAGCCATGTATGATGGGGAACTTAATAAACCGCACGGGCGCGGACTAATATCGTGATTACAAAGCCTCATTAGTTGCTTTAGCAGCGTCTTGATGGACGCTACAGGCCTGGAAATGATCAAGGCTGAAGGATCGACCGATTACCAGCCGAACGTCGACGTCCCTGGATTTCTTGTCGTCGCTGATAAGAACAGCCAATATGTGTTCGCCTTGTGAGTTAGCTTAGCATGAGCTAATCCAGTTGGAATACTCACGAAACAGTTTTTTGGAAACGCTTTCTTTCTGTCGTTTTTTGACCATTGTTAACTTGTGTTTACAAGGCCACTTTTACTGGCTGAGTTGGTCAAGTTAAGCTGTTAAAGCCACAATATCTTATCTTCAAATAGTTCAGTGGGTGTGTAATAGGCGAACAGTATCGGGGCGCTGCGTCTTCGATTTCCTGCGAGTTTTCGATGTTCTGTCTGATAATTATCTGAGCATGTGATCTGATTTTTATTACTTCCTTAGAAAGTGAATTCTGTGAGGAAACCGAAACACAATCGGAGCAGGGTTTTTTTTTGGGGGGGGGGACATCAGCTGATCACAGCTCCTGAAAAACAGCCTTCCTCGGCGCCTCCGCCTATTTCGGCTCCTATCTGGTCACATCTTCCAATTCTTTCAACTGCTATGAAGTTAAAATCCCCCTCGTGCTTCACCAACAGTCCACTTGTACCCTTTTTTATTTACTTCGTCTCGTTGTACAGAAAAACTGCAGTTGCATGAAATGTTTGTTGAAATTCCCTCAGATATCAGTTTGGAGCAAACATCCAATAACGTCCTTTAACGGCGGCGATATTGGTCGGAGGGAGCGCCTGCAACACATCTCCCACGGAAGTTTAATGTGCTATTTAGAAGCAGAAATGGGACTCAGAGAGCCGTGAACTAAATCTTGCTGTTATTCCGTGTTGTAGGTTGAATCCTAATTTGGACTCCAGCACTCAGTCAGGAATCTCTTCCGAGCTTTGCATCCAAATTTGACTTTCAGCTTGTTTGTTTGCCAGCGTTTTCGGCTGATTTCTGCCGTCCTCCATCAGCAGAGGGTTTAGTTATTATTATGATTTTCCTCGGTGGTAATGTCCCCCAGTCGGCCTGAAATATCCTCCTCGTGATCAATTTCTCCGTTTTAATCTGTGGGGCGTCTGTGCATCAGATCGGAGAACGAGGACGGGCGGCGGTTTTGTCAAGACAATGCGACAGTGTGTCTAGACAGTGTTTCTCTGCTAAACAAAAGATCAATACGTATTGACAAGGTTCTGGCTGATTTTCTTTCCCCGTTTGGTCATTTCTGTATCCATTTTCCTGCAAGGGCGAGAGACGACGAAAACAACGCCATTTCTCGAACGTTCGGGGAGCAAAAGTTCAGCCGGATGCTTCGTTCTGGATCATTTGCCGCGAAAACTCGGTGAACCACTAACCCACATGGGCCACAAGACAAATGGGGAGTCCCGGATTTAGGTCGAGTGCACCGTTTCCCTCCGATCTGGCTTCGGGCTGTGGCTGTAAATTTGTTTTCACAGAGAGCAGTTGAACATGGATGGTGAGTGACACTCGCCTGGAGGCACGAGATCGTTTCATACCTGCTGTGTGGAGTCGTTTTTACGACTGAATCGACAAACGTTTAGACGTCTGACCGACAACTTCTAAACGTGCGTTTGAGCGGCTGAAACGCCCGACGACCCTGAGGTCTCCTCCTGACCACACCCAAAAAAGACAAAAAAAACCCCTTTAGAATAACGTGGGAACCCGTCAGCTAAGTTAGACAAAAATGGGTGGATAATCCTAGCAGGTATCAAAAATGGGCAAAATAAGACAAAAATTGAGGGTGTAAGAGTGACAGCAGGACCAGAGGGTTTCTGCACTGACCTTTATGAACCACTTTCAACTGCCCAGTCTGTGGATGGGGTGGGTCAAGTTGTCGAGTTAACCTCCAACCCGACTGCTTTGTCCTTTTATGTAGCAAAGGACTTGATTCAGTGGAGAAATCCTTGAACCCTAAATATAAGTTGGTTGGTGAAGCGGTGAGTAAAAAGTGACCTGATTGGGAGGGGAACACTTTTACCTGGAACCCTTCAAGAAAGTAAGACCGAGGAAGAGGAGGAGGAGGAGGAGCATTCAGGCCGAGGAGAACAACCAGCTACTGACACCTCCTCACATTAGCAGCCTTTAAGGGCCTCCTCTGTGGATTGTAACATGACCACGTTACCTGTGGCACCAGTGCCCATTCCTTCTCTCGTCCCACCACCTCCTCCTCCTCCTCCCCTCTCTCCCTTTGCTTACCCCTTTCTCTCCCCTCCCCAGCTGACATTCTCCTCTCTCTCTTTTAATTGCACCCCGGGGGGTTTCTGGGTTGCTGTGGAAGTCTTGGACTCAACAGGCGCGATAGGGTGCTTTGCCATGTCGCTCATATCCCTCGTTAGGGGTGGTAGAAAAAAAAAAAACGAAGCTGGGAGAGGTAGAAAAATGGAGGGAGGAATAGAGAACAGGTCTGATCTCAATGAGGTTTAAATGACAGGCGAAAAAGAACCAAAATGATGGATTTTATGAGTCTCTGCCAGATGTCGTTGCTTCTCGACATCAGAAGGAAAAATTCAAGAAAACCGCTCGTTTCTCTCATTTTTTCCAAACTTTTTTCAAAATGCTTGAAACAATAATGTCCCACACACCAAAAAAAGGTCTTCAAGTGAAGCTCCACAGACCGTCGTGGTCCCTGAACATGTCACGAACATGTGGCGGGGCCTTTAAATGGCTTGTTGTGTGTAAGCACACCGGAAAAGGCCATTAGCCATCCAGATCCAATATGTATTGACGAATGCATTTGTGTGCCTCACGTTGTCCCCGTCTCTATCCGCGCCGCCGTGTTCGATAAAACCAATAGATACATTTAATAACTAATTGTTCTTATTCAAAATGTTATCCTCGGCGATTCTTTGAGCGAGGAACCGCGGCGCATTCAAAAACTGGCAGCAGACGCATTAATCTTGCTTACCCAGCACCCACCACAATGCTCTGGCTGCTCCATGGCGACTCCACACAATCTGTGACAGGCAATTTAAAGCAATTTACTTTTTTCATTTTTTCATCAAGCACCGCCCCCCACCCACCCACCCCCACACACACACACACACACACACACACACACACTTTTTTTAATGCAATTAAATGGCGCATGATATAAGGCGAAGACGGGGCAGGCGAGAGAGCGAGACAAAAGGGAGCGAGGGAGAGCGAGCGAGGAGGGGGAAAATAAAGGCAGGCAGCCTTGTGCTTGTTGTAAACACTGCCTCTTAACTGGGAGAATATAATTATGGTGTCATGTTCTATTACACACCTTCATTATGACGATGGTGCTCCCGGAGAAAGCGAACAGGGAGCGGCGAGACCTGTGGCTCCTTGTCGGGGAGAAAGAAACCTAACAAACCACGCCTCCAGCGGCGGGAAGCTAGAGCCGGAGCCGAGACGCCGGCTAATTCTTCCTGTGGCGTTCCCTTTGTCTCGCTTACGCACTCCTGTTCCACTTCGTCCAGCCTATGAAGGGAAATTACAGGTTATTGCGACGTTATGTTTACAGTTTCAGTCCATATTTCAACAACATTGTGCTGCCGAAGTTAGCCGAGCCCCAGTTAGACGGTGTGGTGCCGAGCAACCTGACAGCTGGTGGGTAAATTGGGTGTCGCGTCGCTGAAGGGAAGGAAAAGGGAAAAGTGGGATGGCTCCTTATTTCTACCTCCTCTGAAGGGGAATCTGTGACCAGCGTTTAATGAAAGGTTGAAACAGATTTGTGCCTGAAAATAGGACGAACTCACCGTCAGCCAGCGACGACGATTTCATCACTCGGGAAGAGATGAGACGAACTTGGATTCGTCCCATCCGCCAAAAAGCAGAGAAAGAGAGTGGAGCCGAGGCTTCATTAACTGATTTCAGGAGGTTCCGGGGACAGTTTGAGACGTTTCTGGGCATGTCGGCGCCGATCTGAGGAAGCAGTTTCACAAAACAACTGGTGGGTGCGAATTCACGTCTGGTTTTCACCTCATGATTAGTCTACAGCTCTCTCTCAAAGACTCCAATACCGACTTTCTTCAGCAGAAGGTAATTGGGGTAAACCAAGCAGATCCATTTCCTTGAGACTCAGGTGGATTTATGCTCACATGCTAACTCGGGTACTGGGGTGATATTTGTTTGGCGAGTGACGTTTTTGTTTTGGAGCTCTGAAATCAAGTTTCAGACCTTCTTTTTCTCACCACGTTTTTGAAGATCATCTCTGCATCGTCTGCCATCCCGGCAATCACGAAAAAGTGTGCCTTCACGACGAAATGAAGACATGACAGACTCTTCTGATTGGCCGAAACTGTTCACCTGCTGATGAGGAGCAGACAACGCTTGTAAACACGATGTGTCGCAGCTCAGTCACTCTTTCACAACAACGAACCTTGCATCGCGCGTCCGAAATCACACTCGAGACTGTAAGCAGGAACCAGTCGGTCAGAAATGTCTTCATTTCCTTCTCCGCTTCGCTCCCAAGTCGTACAAATGCGAGGAGGCAGGCGCTTTGTCGCCGGCGGGCCGCGTGCAGAACGGCGGCGTCCCTAACCAGCCGTGACATTTTTTGACGTGGCAAAATAAAGCTGGAGCGGACTCACTCCTGGTCGTGGTCCCCTTGTCGGGAGAATTATCAGGGCAGGGAGCTGTACAATATGGCTTCCAGGGTATGACAAATGTGGTCAAGGGGCAGGCGCTCCTGGGGGACGGCGGAGCCCTCCATACAGTGAAAGCATTAGCTTTCCACAGTGACATTATGAAGAAATCCATTGAAAAAGGCCGGCCTGCCAGTGCTGAGGGACTCGAGGTAGAAAGCTTCATGAGTCCACCCCAGAGACCGGCTGGTATTTCCGACCGCGCGGAGGCCTACAGCAAATCGATAGCTCAAAGTCCCACACGCTCTTCAGCGGCGTCAATTAAGTAAATTCATAAAGTCGAGTGTGCAGGGGAGCCGAGAGAGGGAAATAAAAGAGGAGGGAAAAGCTAGAACAGTGGGACGGGAAAAAAATCATCTCGTCGAGTAAATTTGGATGGAAAACAGAGCGGCGGCGGCTGCGGCGGCGGCGGCGCCTCGCAGAGACGCAGTTTAGAGGGAAGTGTGGCGCGGCGGACCATTCCTCTGCGGGCGTTATTAAGGAGCCTGACAGTCCATCTCACTTTCACCTGCCTCCATCAGCACACGCACTGTTGACCTGGGAGCCCCCAACCAATCCCACCCTCCTCCTCACCCCCGTCCTCACCCCTCCCTCCCTGTGCTGAGCCAGGCAGAGGACACATGCAAAGTGACCGGCTCTCAGCGAAAAAAGCTCCGACGATAATGCATATCAGCTCCGGCCAGCGCAAGCAAAGCAGGCGGAGAGGCAGCGGGGAGGATGGGGGGGGGTGGAAGGACGGGTGGGGTGGGGGGGGTGGGGGGGCTCTAAACTGCAACGCAGGAGGGAAAAGAGAAAGAGGGGACCTAACCCCCAGCTTCAATTTGCCTCATAAGGGGAAAGCGGGGCGAGCCTTGGCTGCCTCTGGACGACAGGTAGCGTAATGGATGGGCCGTCTGACCGCTGACGCTGCTCTGACAGGACGTTTCTCCCTCTCCTTCACCCCGTCTCCCCCCTCCCCCCCTCCCCCCTCCCTCTGTTTTCCCCTCAGTGTTGTCCCGTTAACCACATCTGATCTCTAATTTAAAGTGTGCTGAGGTTCCTCTTCGGCCAGCTCATCCAGGGGGCACAGACAAACAAACATGCAAACAAACAAACAAACATGGGATTTGTCGGGAAGTTGGGCGGACCTCAGCTGGTTCGCAGCGACTCTCCCAAGTCGTCCAACGATGCGGCTGACAGACACGCGTGCACGTCGGCGCCCATCAGACGCAAAGTGTTTGCTCCATCTTCAGACATGTTTGTTCTTCGTTTCCAGAGAAAACACCTGCGTTTCCCTCTAGGTCCGTTCATGTCTGCTGCTGGGAGAGAAACGTGAACGGACGGACACTTGCGATGATTCCCTGACGCGTTTCAGCCCACAAAAAGCATCGCTGAACTTGCTAAAAGCTTGCTGACAGCCCCGAACGCGCAACATCAATGAAGGCTTGATGTGGAAATATGGCAGATATGTCACGGCTTGTTTTGATAGCGCGCCTTTGGAGGCTTGTCGGAGTTTGTCCTGGAATCTGTTTCTATTCACGCAAAGTCGTTTTTAATGGAGGGAAATGTGCGACCCATAAATGCCGCTGTCGCGGCGTTCTGTCGCGCAGAGATCGAATGGATCGAGATCTCAGGCAGGATGAGAGAGGATGGATGGATGGATGGATAAAGTTGAATAGGACTGAAGACAGTGATGGACGGTGTGGATCCAAAACATCACAAATGCAAGAGTACAACACTTTAGCCCATATGTTCGCTCCGTTAGTACACCTGGAAACAAATGGAGGACGTACAGAAGACGTGTGAGTGATCTCTGTAAAATCCCTCCAGAGACTCGGCCTGTTTTTGATATTCTCTCGACTGTTTCTCTCCTCGCGCTTTTTCTTCCACGCGCGGCGCATTTTTGAACTTCTGCGCGGAGGAAAAGAAAGGAGCCACCCTCAGTCGACGAAGTGTTTTGGCGCCGCGCTGAGGCTCTCCACTTCACCGCGCGCCCGGCGGAGGCAGAGCGAAGGTGGCGGCGCCGCCGCCGCCGCACTTTTAGGGACGACTGCTCGCATCCAGCAGACGTGTCTTTGTGACGCGGCGCCCGCGCCCCCGGCGAACCCCCGCGACGGACGCGCGGCAGTGAAAGACGGTCGGGAGTGTCTTTTTGAGCCTGAGACGCCGGCGAACAGCTGAAAACACACAATCGTATCAAACTCTCTATTATGTTTTGAACCGAGTCTTTCTTCGCGGCGAAAAAACGGCTTGACAGACGGGCGCCGCCGCGAAATATGCAGCTACTGTATTTTTGTTTATCGAGGCAACAAAGACACCCAGCTGACATCCACCCCCCCCCCCACACACACACACAAACACACTAAAAGTGGCTACAAAGCCGTCCCAGCCGATGCGGCGAAGCATCTGTTTGTGTGACTCTCAGCGGCGCTCGCTGACATCGCTTGATGGATTTTTCTTTACTTCTGTGCCATCACATTTGTTCTGTTTCTAAACTCTGTCCAAACATCAAACTGTGGGATCGTGACGGCGCCATCGCCGCCGTCGTCCCCAGACGCCGCCGCCGCCGCCATCCACCACCACCCTCCCCCTTCCCTCCCCCCGCGCTGTGTCCTGCACCAAAGGTCAGGGCCCCTTATCCATGAAGGGAGGACGAGCTGGTAGACATTAGCGGGGACAGACTGTCAAATGTCTTTCTGACAAGCAGCAGCACAAAACACAAAGAGTAAATACGGGAAAGTAACTTTAAGAGAAAAGATTTAGAAAAGTAAATTAAAGTGAGCAAAAGTTTGAGGCTTTCTTTGGCTGCTGAGAACAGTTTTTTCTTAGCGACGGCTAAAATAGCTTTTCTGACAAGATTTAGAGAAAGAATCAGAAAAGGAAACAATTTCAAAATAAAATGAAACTACTTTGTGCTCTCAAAATTGTTTTTCCAAGAGGGGGTTTTTTCCCGGTTGTTTTATTTTTAGATGCTGCAAATCTTTTTTTTTTTTTTCCCTGTCGGTTTGTAGAAGGCGCTCGAACGCCAAATGTCTCTTTGCTTTTGTTTTGGTTCACATATAAGCGCAACGCGTCTTTGAAACGGGGCGACCGCCTCACGCACAGGGAGGGGCGCGTCTAGACCCCCCTTGCCCCCCCCCCCCCGCTTTCTGAGGGGCTGCGATATGGAGGAACGTAGCAGACACTCCCCAGCGGCCCCTGCTGATAACCCTCCCTCCAAACCCCAGCTGAGGGACGCCGGCGGCCTGGATATCGCCGCGCTGCCGAGGAATAATGAGAACAAAAGCATAATACATGGCCTTCTTTCTCTCTCTCCGTGCCACTCCCTCCTCCTCCTCCTCCTCCTACGTCCTGCGTTGTTCCCTCTTGTTCCTCCGTACTCGTGCCAGCGTTGGCCTTCGGAGGACCGGCAGGCGACGGGAGGGGGGGGGGGGAGGAAATGACTGAGGGACGGGGGGGGGGGGGGGGCCCAGAAACTGGGCTGCCCACACCGGGGCCGTTTTCACGGCGGTTTGCAAACAGTCATTTAGCCGGGTATATTTAAACCCATCTTAAGGTAATAAACTGGGGTTGACATTGTCCAGGGTCTCCGTTGGCATTCTGCTGGGTCCGATAACAAAGTGTGCCGACGCAGATTGTTTCAGGCGATAGAGACGTGGGCTCGCTCCAACACTCTCCATTAGATGTTGATTCTCCGGCTTAATGCAGATAAAGTAGCTCGACACGGCTGTACAAGATGTAAGCGCCGCTATACGTCCATGTGTAAAATTTCTAATGTGATATTTATCAGGCCGGCGCTCCGCGCGGCTCACCCATCAATCAGACGGCTGACGTGGGACATGCAGCACATGTGTTCACATGAACGTATATGGGCTTTGCGGAAGGCGGCTGTGAGAGCCTCCTCTCCACTCGCAGCTTTTATCATTTTTTCATTTTGCTCTCGTGTCTGCGTTTGACCTGCGTTTGACAACCGCGAGCCGTCCTCCTACACGAGTGTTTGATTTTTACAGGTGTAGTTCGGGTTTTATGAGAGATTTCAATGGGAATATGGCGATTTTTATGATCGCTTTGTCCGTCAGCGGCAGTTTCTGGCTCACCTGTGCAGCGATGAATCATTTATACGTTTGTGTTACTCACAAAATCTGACAAAAACACCTTGAACTGGTGTCAGAAATCCAACAGACGCTGAACAAAACCTCAGAGCGGTTAAATTCTGTTTAATTCCCAGGAACATGAAGAAATCAGGAAATATGAGCAATTTTCTGGTGGATTCTTAAAGCATGTCGAAATGTAGCAGCTGAAGTCACTTCACATTTCCAACTGAAGGCAAATCACCTTTTTGGACGAAATTCATTCCGCTGTTGTTGCTGTGAGTTCTTCTTCTCTGAGTTACAAACAACAAACTAACTGTAATGATTTAAAATGACAATATTCAAGTTTTCGGACATGGATAGCGAGAATTTTCAAAGTATCCATTCAGAGGGAACTCTCCTCCAAAAGTCCCCGAGGCAACGCCTTGATTGACAGCTTGTCAGCCTTGAGCAACTCACTCACAGCATCAGATGCGTTCATGGGAATTGGAAATCACAGCTTTAAGGAACAATTTGCATCAAAACAGCAGCAGAACGTTTAATATTTCCAGTCTGTTTGATTCATCAACATTTGCACCTGAATTCACCCCTGAAAAACTTAATTGAACTCTAGCATTTTAGAAAATAAAAATGGAAAATCTGTTTAAAAAAACCCTTTCTTTCACTTCAAAATAAAAAGCAGAATGAATTAAAAAGTTGAGTTCTTCTATCTTCTGTTCTGACACTTTGTTTCTCCCTGTGAACGTTGCAGGTGGTGTCCCGCCGCCCCATGTGAGCCCGAGGAGCTTCTTCCACTACAGCATGAGATCTGACCCGCGACTGACCCAGAAAAGCCGCTGACCGCTGAGGGGGGGGGGGCTGAGGTGGAGCAGACCGAAGGTGGTGGTGGCCGCTGGTGGCGAGGAGATGGATAGACTGAGCGTGTGCGTGCTGGTGGCGCTGTGGGCCGTGGCCCACCTCGCCTCTCCGGGCCTGGGACTCAGGGCCCTGCGAAGGACTACAGGGGGGCGGAAGGGGTCCATGGGACTGACGGGCGAGGACGCCAACGGGGTGCCGCTGAGACGCTCCAAGCGCGGGTGGATGTGGAACCAGTTCTTTTTGTTGGAGGAGTACACGGGGACGGACATGCAGTACGTCGGAAAGGTAGAGTGAAAGAAAACCTGCTTCCTCTTTTCTAATCACGCGGCAACATCTGGACCACAGCTGCTCCGTTAGACCAGAACCGGCTGCCGATGAGACGGCGACTTCACGCCACCCGTCAAAAGCAAACCCGAGAGCAGCCCGGCACGAAATCCTCACACGCGCGTTAACCCTTTCCTGACTGCACGTGGCATGCGTACTTCTCCTCAACCCGTCAACGCAGCCGCCCAACCGGCGATGATATCTGGAAAATTTTTAAAACTCGCAGGGAGAAGATAAATAGAGCTGCGTGCAGATACGCTGGTGCCCACGTGGGTCCTTGGACTGCTGCAGTGCGGCCCTGCAATCACAGGCATGATTTGCCACCCAAAAACACGGTAATATCAGGAGTTATCTGGAAACAGGGGCAGAAAAATGATTTATTGTACATTTTCAACAATTTGACAACCATAGAATCAGAATAAATTTAGCTGGCTTGACTATAATCACAGTCAAAGCAGGGCTGAAACAATACATCATGCATAGAGAGAATATATCAAACCAGCAAGTTTAGTTCAGCCTGCAGTTGGACGGAGTTCTCCGCTGTAGACCCGGTGAAAATATTCAAGCACATTTCGGAGTTTATGAATCCGAACACTGAGTCTCCGACTCAGGACTGACAGAGTGAACAGCGTCTCTAAAAGAAGGCTCGAAATCGAACCGTAGCAGCGAAAAGTCCCCCAAAAATAACGACACGTCAAAGCCTGTTGGATTCCACATTTTTAAGCAGGATGGAAGAGTGAGTATTTTTTTTATGACCGAATACTTCCTGATTTAAAGTACTGCAGTGTTAAACTGTTACCGGAGCTCCTCGCAGAGCTGCTTGGTGTGCTGAACTTTCAAGGGAGCCGTTCTGGCGTCTTTCAAGAGAAGGAGAAACGCTGAATTCCTGCCAAACACGTTCACGCAGTGACGGTTGGGTCTCGGAGCGCCGGGTGAATCGCTCTTTATAATTCACGGTACTCAGTCTGCCGTCAGCCAGGTGATCGCGTCCCGAGGCGCCGCGACAGAGGCGATTCCCAAACTCTGTTTTTACATTTCAAGATTTATTTATTTGTCCGACTTTCATAGAAAGTTAAAAAAAAACAAAAAACACTTCAGCAGACGACAGACTTTAGAGAGAAACGAATTAATATATTGATGCTTTCATGGTGTTTTGTGTTTACACTTTACAGAAAATAACTGCAAATGAAAGGTCATTTTAATTGACTATAAAATGTGTGGCTCAAATTTTGCTCGTCTCTTCTTGGTTTTGGTTCTCATCACTGACAGTCGTGGGTTTGGACCTGCAACTTGTCCGGCTGCCCTTCCTCCTCTTAGTCTTCAGTTTCCTCCGACTGAATGAAGAAAGTGTTTTGTTATTTGTATGTTGAACCGTAGCTGGAATGAAAAAAGGAGGGCCGCAGACTCGGAGCTCATTAGGGGAGCGGAGGGTGACTGGCCGGGACTGTTAGGTTGACGAGTGGCCTCTTGGAGGCGGAAACGCCACCGTAATGGCCACTTTAGTGACGAGGATGTTTGCACCAAAGACAAAGCAACAACTTCCATCCAGCAAATTATGACTCGCAGTCCACCCGAGTCTCTTTCTCTCTTGTTTGGCGTTTCATCCTTGATGTTTATTGCTTGTTTGTTCTTCAGGGATGTTTTTTTCTTCTTTCACCGCCTCAGTTTACACAAAGTCACTGTCCACGCCACACAACTTGGACTCTCTCTTTCAAACTTGATTCCTCCCGTGAATGTGTCTGTAAAATGTCCGATAAATGCACAATAAAGCAGGGATAATCAAAGTCCTATTCGTTTTGGGGGGGATTAGTTTTAGTTTGTATTAATTTCAGTTCTTTTAGTTTTGTTTTTACAGCCAATTTTAAATTTTTTTGTTAGTTTTTGGGGGAGGTAGTTTGATTCAGTTAATATCTAATCAGCTTTAGTCTATTGGCTTTTATTGGATTCTCTTTTGTTTAAAAGTTGGACCAAAAAAACTGCATCTGGCTCGAAACGTTTATTTGTTCTGTGGCACTCAGTTGTTCAATGTTGCGATTTCCAATTTATTTGAATGCACCACCTTATACGGCGATTCCTAAAGGCCGATTGGCTGTCAATCAAAGTGTTTCCGAGGTGACCGCTGGGGAGAGTAGCTTCTGATTGGTTCGGAAAAGTAAAGGCGGGTTTTTCCCCACTGCTAGCATGTTTTCGGCTAATTGCTTCTTCTTGACATATACGAAACAAAGGATATTTACGGGGATTTACGGAGGAGTGGGAAGATTTCCGATCCACAGGTTGGTAGTTTTATCCGAAAATCTTTACCAAACGTGCAAGTGTCTCCTCGGATTTGCTTCCTGTGGTCTGCTGAGACTTTGAATGGCGACTTATTGAATGTGAGTCAATGCGCAAGTCTGATAAATCGTCTAATAATGAGCTGCTTCATAACGAACAGCCTCCGATTTACGGCCGTCTCGGAGAAGACGGGAATCAACGCTGTCCTACAACATTGGATATGACAGGATACCCTGATTGGCTGCTCTTATCGGACATCCATCCGCCCATCCTCACATCCATCCATCCATCCATCCGTCCTCTGGCGTTGTTTACTGTTGATCGCTGTCGGCCGCTTGCGTGACGTCGGTTCGACTCACGTCAAGCCTTCCTCCAGCGTCCGTCCGTCCGGCCCTACGGTGAAATCCGCCTCCTCCGAAGGTCCTGTTTGGGAAATAAAAAGAAAAAACACAATGTCGACCCAGATAACATTGCGAGGCGGGGGTGGGAGGGAGGGGGGGCGGTGAGTATACAAAAAGACGGGACAAATAATGCGCGCTTTACAAGCAGCGGAGCGGAAGTCAAGATATCCGTCTCCTTCCAACCTACTGTAATTGAGGAGATTGTGAAGCGTCGTGGCAAGGTCAGGACGGCTGAGGAGGGGGGTGAGGGCGGGGTGAGGGTGGGTCGGGAGGGGGGCGGGGGGGAAAGAAAGGCTGTTTTGTGCGGGGAGCTGAATGGGCGCCGGTGCTTTGCATTCCTAACGTGCGTCCGCGGAGGATAGAGTCGTCCAACCAAATGAGATTCTGCAGCCTGCGAAGGTCCTCGGGTGTGAGTGTGTGTGTGTGTGTGTGTGTGTGTGGGGGGGGGGGGGGGGGTTG
>JASSRZ010000002.1:3281221-3292239 GCA_032164315.1 Malacoctenus gilli
TGTGTGTGTGTGTGTGTGTGTGTGTGTGTGTGTGTGTGTGTGTGTGTGTGTGAGTGTGTGTGTGTGTGTGTGTGTGCCATGCCCCCCCTCCCTCATTACCAGCTGCTCACCTTGGCAGAGCTGCAAGGAGTTTGCAATATGGGCAGCAGGCCTGGCTGTACCCTGGCTGTACCCCCTGGAGCACGCGTTGGCACTGTTTATTGATTAGGCGATAACTTCCCTCTTGTGCACCGGAAAGAGGGAGGGGGGGGAGGGGAGAAGGGGGTGGGGGGTGGGGGGGTGGCGGAGGGCGTGTAACTTCAATTACACAGAAGCGGTGGAGTGTCTTTAAAAAAAATAAAAGGGGTGTGATTAGGTCTCGCAGCGCAGAGACCCGGCAAACATCTGTCCGACAAACGTTGCAGGGGCGACGCGATGTCTGAGCGAGATACGGCAACATGGCCACAGCGCCCGCAATTATCTCCACGCCATCGCCTGCCCGCCGCCGACTCGGACACCCGTCGTTCCTGTCGGGGGGAGATTAATTAATCTGCTGTCATCGACATTCAGAGTGCTCGGTAATAGAATAAGTAGGAAGTCGGGCGACGACGGGAAGTTTCTGATAAGTTTGATCAAACGGAGCCAATTAAATGGTTCCTCTTTGACTTGAACCGTGTTCGCATGACGGCTGAAGTCCCGCCCGCCGTGATTCCCTTACGTCAGAACAGTTTAGTGCGTTTTTAAAAAGTTTGAAACTAAACCGTTCTGGAGCCTTCTAAGTGGTTTTTGATGCAGTTTTTTCTACAAAGATATTTTTTTCTTTTTTTTTGGATGAAATTTCAGGAAAAAGTCAGAATTCAAAGTCAGAATAATTAATGACCGTAAATGTATTTCCAAGTTGGGATTTTAGGGTAAAAATATTGCATAACTTGTCATAATTGTAGATTTTGGAAAAAAAAAAATCTTTGAATTAAGTCAAGTGGTTAAAGTGATTTTTTTTTGCCTCCTATTATCTTAAAAAATTCTGGGTTTTTGGAGGCGGGAAAACATTAGTTTCAATTGGGTGGTTAATTAAAATAATAATAATAATTACATACCACACTAGAGTCAATAACATATTCAGATCGCTATTATTATTGAAGAAAGCTGTATTTTATTGTTGGATTAAAAAAAATAAAACAGGTGTAAATTTCACAAATACACTGAAAATGTTATAAGCAACAATTTCACATCGAAAGTGTTCACTAGTATTTATTCTGCTTTGTACTTGGACAGATTAAAAAATAAAACGTTTGCATAAAATTGTAAATTAAATGAGTGGAAAATGAGCCAAATTCAACCATTTATTGATGTTGTCCAGTTTGAATTTGAGTGCTGCCCGTAAAAGTGACCAGAATGACCCTTAAAAACACAAGTATCGTCAGTTTGTGTGCAGTTATGATCAGGATGTCCTCAGTCGCAGCCTCTTGGATACAAACAGTCCACAAATGGACGCAATTAAAGCGAAAAGAGACGTAGATGAAGGATGTCGAACGTGCAGAAGCGAGGGACGTCTGCCGACTGCAAGTCTCAAGTTTACACATCAACAGTCATTTGATAGTCTATTTCTGTGCTCAGTCTGAGGCGACCATCTGGCCACGTCGTGGGCAGCCAGTTCTCGACAGGCCAGGACACGAGGCCTTAAAGGCTAACTGGCTAATTGCCCCAAGCAGCCCGTTTCCAGTGCCATCTTTTTGGCCCCCCGACTGGAGCGAGGCACAAATGGCGGCCAGATCGAGTCGGCGCTAACATTTGCAGCACTTGAAGCTGATTAATTTCACAAACAAAGACGGCTCGCTCGCTCGTCCTCACGCACAGATGTCTGATGAGTGCCACTTCACTTCTCTGCCCACTTCAAGCTGGTAGACGGAGCGCCGAGGAATAGAAATAAATATCTTCCCATGCGGAGAGAAAGTCGCTCGCCATTGGAAATATCATGCGATCACTTAGTGGAGGGACTAATTGAGTGGAGGGATTTTTTTGAAATCCGTGTCAGTGACGATGTAATGCTGGAAATCAATGCGAAATGTTTTGCTTCACAGCTGATTCGCGGCGAAGGAATCTTCCTCTCAAGTCATTTTTGTCTGTAATTGAGTCCTTGAAGTCGCATTTTGTTCAATTGTCCGAGAACAGCTCAACCTGTTTCCGATGCAAATCGACTCCTTTTCAACTATACTCCCCAATCCGCCTCCGTCGCTCTTGATGTGAGCGTCTGTCCTCCGTTCCTCTGCAGGGAGCTCGCAGTCGTAGGACACAACGGTTCGACACTTGAGGAAATGAACGCCGTTCTGGCATTCGTACGGTAAAATACAAAGCGGCTGGTCGGCCGGTTCCTCCAGAAAAAGAGTATAGAGCATCTTCCTCCCTCTCCCTGAGGAAATTTGTGCTGACACCGAGTGACTCAGTGGTCAGACTCGGCCGCGCGGCGCTGACGGCTCAGCTGAAGCGACGCCGTGCAGGAGTGACTCTGCTAATGAACTCGTTACCAATCGCAGGCGAGATTATCCACCTGATTGATCCGGCGATGGATTTGGACGCGCGGTGGGACACGCGTGGCACACTCGCCGTGCAGATTAGTCACCGTGGACCCTGGTGGACCTTTTGTGTTTATTTGGACTAACAAACAAGAAGTTTACTCGGCTGCCGTCTGAGTGGTTCTAATCGTCTCATCTGACTCCCTCCGAACACGGTAATTAGGAGCATTTCCCTAAATGTCAGTCCGTTCTTTTAGGAGAATGAGAGCCCGACTGTGGACCCAACGAATTGATAAAGATGGAGATTTTCTCCATTGTCCTGCTCTTCCCCCCTCCTCCCCCTTCCTCCCCCTCCTCGAGCCAAAGTCCGAGTGTTAATGGATATCGCGTCATGCTCTCTGCCTTTTTTTTACGATTTGCTACCGTAGGAGGGCAGAGGAGAAAAGGCTACCTATTGATGTGCCCGGGCTTCTTGGTGACCATACTGAATGCACATGTGGCTTTTTTTTCTCCCCCCTGTGACAGTTTAATTGTATTTTCAATATAAATTGATCAAAAGGGCCATTGTGAATGCACGTCGGGCTGCCACATTGATTTCCGGCCGAGGTTTTTTTTTTTTCTTTCTCTTTTTTTCCTCCTTCCTTTTCCCTTTGCTCTTAATTTGAGTGGAAGGGCAGCGGTAAATTCTCCCCTCGCCATCAAGGTGGGCAGCTGGGAGGGACGGGGGTCGCCGCCGGAGCTCGATACGGCCGCGCTGCCTTGCAATATCCTTTGGGGGGGCGGGGGGGGGGGGAGGTGAGGAGGGGTGAGGAAGAACTCTTGAGGAGCGCGAGATCTTTCTGTTTCCATAGAAATGACAGCCGACGCGGCATATGTCACACTGTCTATCGCACATCTCGGGGCGGAGAGGAGAGGAGGACTCAACGGTTATTAACTGAATTGTCATGCCGGCAGAGATAGGCGGCTTGATAGACAATCATAGAAAAGGACATTGCAGCTCGAGCAGCGGGGGAAAGATAATAATGTTGAAGTGGATTGTTTTCAGCCAACTGAGTCTCTGTTTGGAAGCACGGACTGTAAAGCAGAAGCAAAAACAAATAAGAATCCAGCCGAATATCATCCGGGCTCGCTCGGGCCGAGGAAGCAAACAAAGAAAACAAGAGTTGTTTTGAGCAGAATTCAAGTGAAACGGAGCCCCACTCCAGATTTTAATCCGGAGATACCGAAATTCCTCAACACTCTTGGCTGGCTCGCCGGCGGAGAAGCCGCGAAAAACACAGTCTTTTCTTTCCTTTCTCTCTCTCTCGCTCGCTCTCTTTTTTTTTTCAGCCGGCATTCAAGCAGAGAAACAAAATAGTGTTAAAGATGCTAATCCACAAAGCTGCTCGTCTGGCGCGTGCCAGCTTTGCCCCCCTGATAAAACAGCATGAATTAGTAAAGCTTCCCAGCACCTGGGATGAAAAGCTTTTTAATATATGATGAGGAGGGAGACTTTCCAGCGTGATCCCACGTGACCCCCCCGCACATGAGCCCCCTCAGCCTGTCCATCGCTGAAGCCAAAGACCTTCATGGACTCAGGAGGGGCGGGGCAGGGCGGGGCCGGCAGGGCTCACATCCGGAGGTGTCACAGGTCGTTCTGAGCGTAGTTTGTGTGATTCCCCTGCGGGGGCGCTGGTTTCCTCCCCCCACCCAAAAACAGACACGAGGTCCGTTTCTGACGAAATCGTCCCTTCGTGTGTGTGTGATTGTCTGCGTCTCCATGATGGACTGTCCAGCTGGACCCCGCCTCCGTCCAGTGTCAGCTGGGATCGACTGCAGCGCCCCCTAAATGTAGCGAGCGGTAGAGAAGAGGAACGAGTGAATAACGAGTACTGCGGCCACAGGAAACGTTCAGACCGCGTCTTCTGCGCTTCATACTCGACATGTTTGCCTGTGTCTGCAAACATGTGCCCTCTTTTGCCTCCTTTCACCCCTCGTGCAGTTATTACCATGTCTGTGGTTATTAAAAATAAGCGGGGGGAACGAGGGAGGCGGGCGGGCGGGAGGGCGAGCAGCGGGAGGGTGGAGGAAACAGACTGGACCAGCTTTTGATGAGTTCTCGGAGATAAATATGTTGGGGGGATTTGGCGGCGGAATTAAAATGTCAGAGCATGCTAAGCTGCTGTTCATGCAGGGGAAAAAAAATTAAACAGGAGATGCAGAGAGCGAGCAAATCGTAATGAGACGCTTCCACCAGACGAGTGGACTCTCGTGGTCTTCTGGCACGTTGGTCATGTCGCTGATCCATCGGGGATTGGCAGGCGGCGGCCAGAACGTGCGCACGCGCCCGCTCCCTCGCTCTCTCGCTCGCGTGCTGCTACTTCACAGACTTTCCACCCGCTGGCGTTCTGCTCGGCAGCGTGGCGAAAATGCCACCGCGGCCCCGCCGCGGAACGGCGCCGCACGCCATCCGGGGGCGCCTTCGTTCTCCGGCACGCTGCGAGCGCGTCCCGGCGGGACGTCGGTTTCACAGAGACGAGGTGAAGGCAGCGACGTGCATCATCGCAACGCCATGACAGTTGACTGCGAGATGATAGGAACCTGTTAAATAACACCAAACACTCTTATCAAAGCTGTCAGTGTTTATTTGCAGAGGCTCCGATTGGTCAGATGTGTCAGAAAGACTGTTCTCCTACTTTGAAATGAGATTCTGTTGACGTCTTTTGGTACAAAGTGTTTATTGCGGCGATGTGTTTGTGGACTCTGCTGCCATCAGCTGTCAATCAAACGGTGGAGCCAGCTTGGCGAGGATTACATTTTTTTGTCGACTTTCTGTCGTGGAACGGTCTGCTCGTTGGCTCTCGAGTTTGCTCGCCAGGAGAATTTTCCCCAAAGAAACTTTAGTCAGTTTAGAAATTTTAGAAAGAACCGCCTTGACGTTTCTTCTTCTTCTTCTTCTTCTTCTTCTTCTTCTCCTTCTTCTTCTTCGCTCCCGCAGCTTCACTCGGATGGCGACCGAGGCGACGGCAGCGTGAAGTACGTCCTCACCGGGGACGGCGCGGGGACGCTCTTCAAGATCGACGAGAAGAACGGAGACATTCACGCCACCAAGCGTCTGGACCGGGAGGAGAAGGCCTTCTACGTGCTGCACGCCAAAGCCGTCAACCGCTTCACCAACGAGGCGCTGGAGGGCGAGTCCGAGTTCATCATCAAGATCCACGACATCAACGACAACGAGCCGCGCTTCACCAAAGACCCCTACATGGCCCGCGTCCCCGAGATGTCCGACATCGGTGCGTCCCGGCCGAAGTCCCCCCTCATGCTACCGCGGAAACACTTTTTATTTGCACTCTTAAAGTTTGCTCGGAAACGTACGTGTGAAGGTTCTCCGGGTGGGAAAAAATGGGAAGTTTCAGAAGCTGGGAAACTTTCCGAGTTCTCATCCACACAAACGCGCCGTCACGTCGGCATCGCGCCACGTGTGTGAAACACGTTTTTCTGTCACGTGCGCACCCAAACGCCTGGCGTGCGCGCGCCGAGCTGAGTTGCGGAGATTACGACTCCAATTGGATGGAGACGTTATTAAATGGCAGCCTTAGTGGATCAATGGGACTTTATCAATCCTAATAATGATGAGAACTCAACAAAGGAGGGCGCTCGCTAATTAAACGGCAGAGACGAGGAGCCGTTTTATGGCGGGCGAGTAAACAAGGTAAAGTGTCTCTGTGACTGTTGCGCTGCCGATAATCTCTTAAATACAGTGTTGTATCTTATTAAGACAGTATTTAATTTAATTACCAGCACTGTCAGCTGTGTCACCACACTGAGTAATTGTGGTTTTCTAAATCTGCAGCGCCGGTTTGTGCTCGACGGCGTTTTCTCCGCGTAATCGTCGGGCCCCCGATGAAACTTTAATCCGCCACGCTTTTACTCTGAAAGTACGTGGCGGGGGCCTCATGAATATAGATAAACAATAGAAAAAGCTCGGCTAATCAATACTTGAGCGAACAACACGGCAGCCGGCTCGCCGCCGCGGTCTCGCGGCCCAAACACGTGACAGAGTTGTCACTCGGTTCAGCGACCCCACGAGAGAGGCCGGCACTTATCTAAGGGCAGCGCCGGTGCCCATGGCAACAAGCGAGGTGTGATGTCACCGCTTGGCAAAGCATGTGTTCACGAGTGGCTGCGCCGAGACGCCGGCCCTTTAAGAGGAGGAAGGAGTGACATGCGGTCTTTGAGTTTTCACGCCGCCCGCCGGACGCTTCGGACTCTGACAACTGAGTGATTACAGTCGGGGGTAATTTACTCTCCCCAGGATGCCAGAGGAGATTTATTCCTGACTTGTTTGTCAGAGGAAGAGAAAAAAGAGAAAAGGTTCCCTTCTCAAAAAGCTTAAAGTCAAAGAGGAGATGGGCCTGATGTGGATCAGTGATATTTCCTAAAAGCCGGCGTGTCAGAAAAGCCTCTTTGAGTCTAATTCCCTAGTTAAAGGTATTAGCGATCAAGGTTCGCTGAACTTGCTCAAGAATCCCTCCGAACTGTCACTTACACCAAATCAGACAGCCGTGGTCTCTGCTCTGTCTGTCTGCCTCCTCGGTCCCTCTTCCTTTATAAGCTACCGCATCCGTCACCCATACACAAGAAGAAGAAGAAGAGGGGTGGGGTGGGGGGGGGGTCTGCCCTCACAGATCTGACGCTGACAGCAAATCAAGACAAGTTTCCCAAAGTCGTTATCCGATTGTATTGCACAATTCTATATTTATACCGCGTTGCCATTAAATATTTCTACTCAATTAATTTCGCCCTGCATGTAATGAGGCAGCACTCGGCCCCGCGAGGCGCCATTTGGGAGGTAGCACTTGGCTAACCGCTCCCCTTTGTTCTCCTGGAAGCGGCTCAGGAGGAGCGAAACCAAAATGGATCGCGGCCGTCCGCTCGTCAGACGTCTGGCTCCGACCGCTTCTTGCGGTTTCTTGGAGTTTTTTGGCGTTAGCGGCGCGGCGTGCGAGTTCGCGGAGAGAAAAACACGTTCGCGGTCGTCGTTCACCTGCAGGAATCCGACGTGGAGCGAAGATGCGATCCGACGGAGGATGTGACGTCTCCCTCTCCCTCCCTCCCTCACCTCTTCCTCACCCGCAGGTACGTCAGTGATTCAGGTGACGGCCACGGACGCCGACGACGCCACCTACGGGAACAGCGCCAAGGTGGTCTACAGTATCCTGGAGGGCCAGCCATACTTCTCCGTCGACCCGGAAACAGGTGAGCGTCGGTTCACACGCGGGAGAAACGATGGCGTCGAAACGCAGACGTCAGTGATGTCATGTAATCAATCAATGAAAAACGACATTTTTCAGGTCATAATAAATATGATCATAACATGGTCATCATAAACTGATGAATATTTATACTTTTGTAGCAAAAAAACACATTTTTCTTGCTTGGAGGCTACAAATAAAGTTCACAGTGTGGCAGAAGCCTGTGCAGAAACTGACAAGTAGGGGGCGACGTCACAGTTTGGGTCCTTCACATGCAACACGTTTGCAAGCCTAAGTGTAGCCGGCGTGCGTGTCAGAGGTCGCCGCTGGTTCCCGGCAGGTGTTGCTTGAGCTGGAGCGTCTCCACTGATGTTAACGGCTCCTCGCTCCTCGCTCCTTGCTCGCTCGCTCGCTCTCCTCCTGGAGTGGAGGAGCTCTAACGATGCCGCCGCCGCCGCCTACGAGCGTAACCCGCCTGCTCCACGCAACAAGTGTCACGCCGTCTCCTGGAGGCGCCTATTCTGGGAAACACAACAAATTACAAGCGGAGGAGGCGAGTGAAAGGTGGGACTTCAGGAGTTTACCGACCGACGGCTCCCTGAACGAGTTTCCCTCCGCCCAACCAAAACAGAGCGGAGGGAGGGAGGGGGAGGAGGAGGAGGAGGGGGAGGAGAGGGAGGGAGGGAGGAAGGGGAGGAGGGGGGAGTTGTAGTGGAGAAATCACCCAGCCCCTAAAATGGAGCTGCACTTTTAATCATTAATGTGCGCTTTGGATCGCGTCCTGCTCGTCTCTTTATTTTGCTTAAACAAAAGGGAAAACCACACACACGCACACACACACACACACGCACACACACACACACACACACACACACACACACACACACAAAAAGCCATTTGCAGATTAGCGGCGGGATTAACAGTAATATGGTTTATCCCACATGTGCTATGTAAGCTGACATCCCCTCTTACACAAAGACGCGCCTGGACATCACATTATAAGCAGGATTTGTTTCCTTCTCCTCCTCTTGTGTGTCTGCTGGTCATTAAGCAACAACAAAGGTAGCAGGAGCGGTGAGGAGTAATTGAGTACAAGTACGCGGGTACTACTGATTTGTGATAAATAATGAAAACGGGAGGTTTGACGCTTTCTGAATCAGCCTGCGAGGAGAAAGCACGCTTTGTTGGGCGAACGCAGCTCAGTTTTCACCGAGCGGCGTCCGAGCGGCGTGGGCCGGCCGGTGTGATGCGAGCGCGAGTGCCGCGTGGCGTCAGCTTCCTCCTCCTCCTCCTCTTCCTCCTCCTCTTCCTTCTCCTCTTCGTCTTTGTTTGATGCACAATGAATCATGTGTTCAGGCTGAAAGTGGCGAAGTTTGTCAAAGCAGTTTATTTAGGGTGAGTTTGTGTTTTCATCTGCTTCCTGTCTCCCCGCTGCGTCTGTCTCCCTCCTCCTCCTCCTCCTACCTGCTTCCTCTTTCATGAGGCTTCAAATCCGAACGTGTAATAGCAGGACGGGATTTAAAAACCCACTGATGGCAGACGAAAAGCGCACCTTTTGAATACGCTGCCAATTACCGCTTCACTCGCTCCCGTCCTGACTCCAAACGAGACACATCTGACGTGTCAACGCCGAGACATAAGCGCCCGCCGCCACTTGAAAGGCTGAACGTTCGCGCCGTCTTAATTCCGCAAAGACGGACGATAAACGGCGAGGAGCGTTTGGGGGCTTCACTTAGAGAATTAAAGGAGCGCTCTGCGTTTTTTTTGAGAGGGGACCCCAAGTCGGACCTTGGGGTCCACTCGGGGGGTTAAATCAGCAGGCGGCAGGCGAGAAAATGTGCTGCTGAACAAGTGCACGACCTTCAGCCAATAAAACGCTCCCAGTTCAGTCATGTGACCCGTTGACGCACGAGTCCTAAAGATGAAATATCACGAATTCGATACTGCAGACGCTGTTGGTTTTTTTTTTACAGGCCTTTGATTTTTCAGACTCGTTATTTTTTATCACTTAACACCAGCAGCATTAGCGAGAACCAGTCACCGCCTCAGTTACTTTTGGGGCGTCCAGCTTTAGCATTGAGCTGTTTAGCGTGAGCATTAATTCTTTTTGATCGTGTTGTTGCTAAACTTCTTTCAACTGAAACAAAAACGCCTCAATGTTCATCAAATAACTGCTGACTGTAACATAAACATGACACTGTGTCAGTGACACCGGCGTTAATACAAGTATATGTGGTTTTTGCCATGAGCATTCACACTCTGATGATGATGCAGCTGCAACGCTGAAAAGCGGCTAAAAAAGTGACTCCGGCGTTCTTTTATTCATTTTAATTTTCCTCAATAAAAGCTTGATTGAATTCTAACGCGGCGCAAACGAACATAACGGAATCCATGCGGTAACGAGCGCCGTGAACGTGCGCCGGCTCTGACTGAACGCTCGCCGCTCTCTCTCTCTCTCTCTCTCTCTGCAGGCCTGATCAAGACGGCGCTGCCCGGCATGGACCGCGAGGTGAAGCAGAACTACCAGGTGGTCATCCAGGCCAAAGACATGGCGGGACAGATGGGCGGCCTCTCGGGGACCACCACGGTCAGCATCACGCTGTCCGACGTCAACGACAACCCGCCGCGCTTCACCAAGAGTGAGTCGGAGAAGCCCTTCTGCCGGCGAGCGCGGCGACCACCCGGGCGGGCCGGCGGGCACCGAGAGGGAGGGAGGGACGGAGGGAGGGAGGGAGGGGGGACAGCCGGGCACACGCAGCCCCCCCATCTGGTGTCAGTTTCAAAATGAATTTGGATTATTGCAGGGAGCGGCGGGTTTTTGTGCCTCTTAAAGGCAGAGAATAATTAAATATAGAGCCATCTGACGGAGCGAAGGGTCCTGCAAAGTGCATCAGATCAGCGGCGTAATCCCCATTAAATGAAGAAAGTACATTCGCTGGTTTTATCTCTCCTCCTCTTCCGCTGCCTTTGTCTGTCTCCTGCTGCCTTTTACTCCATAAAACCTGCCGCTCGCTCAGTTTAAACTGTCCTTGGTGCGTTTGTGCCCCCCTCCATCTCCCCCCCCCCTCCCCTCCTCCTCCCACCGTTGCTGTTTTGTTGTAACTCGCTCGCTCATCAATCATCACTTCCTACCTACACTGGTTCGCTCGCCCTTTCGTCTCCACGCCCACCCGCCCTCCCCACGCGCCCAGTTTCCCCTCTCGTGCATCTGGCAGAGCCAGATCGGATTGACAGATTACCAGTGTCACAGTGCTGCTGACCCCCCCCCCCCCCCCCCCCCCCCCCCCCCCCC